>OY744606.1:45968957-46012563 GCA_963556255.1 Allolobophora icterica | reverse complement strand
TCATTCAACTATTTTTGCTCGTTTCCAATAGAAACGAAATCGATTCCGCATATTATGTTACGACAAGTCGTATGTCGGATTGTGTTATGGCTCTGCAGCTAGATTGTAGTAGGTCTATACTTAATTCGTCTGATTGGTTTAATTTAATAAGGCGGAAATAAATATATTTATACAATTTCATGCTATGTACCTATGTCTTGCTTTTACCTCGAAAGGCGCACATATAATTATATATTCAAGGTTTATAAAGGAAATTGCTTTCATGCGATAAGGGGTGAATGCTGACCCGATTCAACACACCCGTTTGGTTTGGCTGCTAAGATTATTCTGATGAAGTGGCCTATGTCAGATAACTGCAATGCAGAAAGCGAGCAAACATCTATGTGGCACTAGTTCGTTTAGCATGCCTCCATATTGTTTTACGCGGAGTGTATTAAACTAAGTGCAAGAATTAATTACAATCAATGCAACGTTGGACATACGCCTATTCAGAGCAGTGTCCTCAAACAGATAGGTGGCAGGTCGGGCAATTGGAAACGCGATTTCCTTAGCACGCCTCTTTCTAGTAAACTGACGACTTACTTCTACTTAGAATATGGTAAATATTCCCAATGTATGTATGGTTCATATGGTCGCCTTAATGTCCTTAATTGCGTTTAGACCTATTCAGAGTTCTATGTGTAGACCTTAGGTATAGTGTTACGTGGGCAAACCCAGGTCATGCGAGATCTGCACATGCTGCAGAAACGAAAGCAAATATTTGCTTATGCGCGTACCGAGTAAGCGCGCGAAGCCTGCCTCGAACGGCAAGGCCCGCAGACGGTAGGCCACGTTGAAGACTGACAACGACCTACAGAACGAGCGACAGAATACCAGAGGGAGGAAGGAGGTAGACGAGGTGGACCTGCGTCTATTTGCGCTGGGAATCAGTCACCGTTTATCGCCGTCGATAGGACAGAGCCATTGTGGGTCTTATATCACTTGCTACGGCGTACGTCAATGGGCGCGACGCACAACACAGAGTCTGTCCTCGATCTCTAAGAACTGTGTGCTACCGGCTTTGTCCTTCTGGTTCTGTCTGAAGCACCATCGGCTGATATCTGTAATGAAAGAGACTTGTGCCAAACATGGAAGTGGCGATACAGGAAAAGATGTCGGAATTCTGTCGCTTTAGATGAGGAGTTAAGCGTCGTCACCGTTTGATGGACCAATGCGAGAAATCTGTCATTCTTTCATCGTCTTGGCTAAGTCGTAATTTGATGAAAGCAGAGCAGCGTTTATCTCAAACACACTGCTTGGATTTAATTTGAATTTTGTGATAAGTTTATTGAAGATAGTAGCTTCGTTGTAGAAGCTTGTTGAATAGAAAAGTTAGGCCTATGTGATATGCGGTAACATGACGGATTAAGAACAGATGTAATGTTCAAACAGTTCCAGCTGATTTTGTTGTTCATGAAGACAGTCTACATTCAAAAGAGGCGACTGTGCCGCCGATAGCCATCGTTGGTCTTAAATGTTTTATCGTATTCGGCTTTTGGTCGACTTAGACGTACTAGAGTGTTCGTTTGCCGCAGGAGTTGATTTTCAAGGGCACAGATGGGGAACGGAGCCAGTGCATCTCAATTCATCAGCGATGAAGTCTTGGACTACGAGAAGGCCGCAGCGCTGGTCCCTGTGCTACGGCAACAGATGCGTGAGAAAGACCAGAAGATCGAGAAGTGCCAGGTAGACCTTCAGGAGCTCAAGAGACTCCTGAGGGTCCGAGACACGGAATTGGCGAGACTCAAAGGTGAGATCAACAAGTTCAAGTCGGTACTCGAAGCCAAGGTGCACAAGGATGGCAAACCAGACATTCTGGCTACGATCCACGAAGAGGCAATCATGGCCGGCCAGGAGTCAAGGCAGAAGAAGCAGGGAGTGTCTGGAGAGAGTGCACAGACTGGGCACGGCGTTCACGAGATCAGACACTTCGAAAAGGACTTCAAGTAAGTGTCGTTTGGAATTTGACTGTCATGCGTCTGGGTCAGTTGGGCAACTTTCAGAATCGCGTTCGTCATCTGATAGAATTCTGCCGAAACTTTTCCTTTAAATCCCTAATGCTCATTTCTTTTATTCACATTTAATACTAGACGCTTCTCTTCTACGGCTCTATAACAGTTTTAGTGACTAAGCACAATTGTAATGAGATCTGCACATGCACAACTGTAATAACAGATTTATATAGCACCTCTTCAAAACAGAGACCATTCCGACCTGACAACACAATGCCGCGATCTAACAATATGGTCCTCCAAGGCTGACGCTTAGAGACAAGTCTTAGGTTGCTAGGCAACTTATTAATCTAGAAAGTTGAACGAACCACAACGAAGCTCCTATGATGAACCTTACAAGTTCAGGCCAGTGGGGCAATCAAGCCACGTTGACCCCAGCGGAGCGAATGGAGTTGCACCCAGGAATGGATGAGATCCCGAGACAATTATAGCTCCCTAACTGTAGGTGGAAAACGGACTACAAGCCTATGGCGTATAATGACCAACCAACGAGAGGACAAGTTTCTGTAAGGATGCGTTTTTTTAAATGAGGTCGACCGTTTTTCTTGTTATATTTCAGGTCTAAACAAGTCATAAGAGATGCAATATTAGACAACAACTTCCTCAAGAATCTCGACTCCATTCAAGTGCGTGAGATAGTTGACTGTATGTATGAGAAGAGAGTCAAAACTGGTCAATACGTCATCAGAGAAGGGGAGGCAGGACAACATCTCTACGTCACAGCTGGTCAGTCAAGCGGACATTTCTTGAAACAACTCATAGATACAACTTACATGTACCGCTAAGGCTTGAGTGTAAATATTTCAGTTGACCTTTGAATCTTGACCTGGTTCCGAACCTGACCATACCTGCCTATCGATCAGTGTTTAATCTAGACGTCTTGGGGGGGGAATGTCCCCTCAGGATGAATGTTTCCCCCCAGAGGCCGGCAATATTACAATGTAGAGATCTTTAGGGGAGGAAAATTCCCCCCTAGGATACCATGTGGATACATGGTTCCCCCCCCCAGAGAGATGATTTCCTAAAAAAAAGGTCATAACCTTTTTTGAGAGAGTAATTGCTGTAGAAAAAGTTAAAAAATCGGACGAAGGACTACAAAAAGGTCATCAACTTTTTTGAAGATGAAATTATGAAAAGTCTGAAACTTTTTAAAGATGGATGAAATAAAAATAATTACAGACAAAAATCTTGTGTAAATTCGTTGGTCCCCCAGAAACCTTGTTTCCCCTCCCAGAAGAGGGGGACTAGATTAAACACTGCCTATCGATGTTGATTTAATTCAGCGTCTGTGAACAAGCTGCTTCACTCTACTTAGGTGTCTTTGGGCGTTGCAGAAATCTCGATGCTGCGATAACGATTATAGTTACGATTACTTTAAAACAAATCAACTGAGAAATAACTAGTGTCCCAGTGCGGGAATTGTAGAGAAAAGACTGGAATTTGAACATTTTGGTCGTAGTTTGCAAACTGATGTCAACGAAATTTGAAAGCAGCTGATTTCTACGTTAGCAGTTTTGCAAGTCATACCCGAATCAAAATCAATTCCTTTGTTGAGAAAATTCGAAAATGCATACAAGATACACCAAGGAAATGTCCTCTCTTTGTCAGAGACTCAGAGTCAAATAATGCTAAATGACATTAGCACAATTGAGCGGGTTGGAAACGACCCCATGGGGTGTGTAATGAAGACTTAGCTGGGGTTCTAGAAAAGATTAGGAGGGTTGAACCCGCCAACCCCTCGACAATTCCCACCCTGTAGTGTCCATTCTTTTATAGTTGACTGTACAATATGGTTGCCATCTCTTGTCATATTCCATCAACTCATATCATGCTACAGGCAGACTAACTTACAGACAGACGTACAGATACTCAGATGAACGTCTGGACAGAAACAGAAGCTTTAGCAGGGCTAAGATGCAGAGATCATTTATGTCGATTGTATTTCAAACGCACAACGTCTCGTCCCGTTCAGGGTTTTACTTGTGAATCACCGCAGTGATTGTCATTGAGGTTATATAGATGTACAAGCACCGTAGAATCAGTCTTTTGTCTGTGTTTGGATGATGCAGAAGGTGACATGGAAGTTTCGCAGGCAGATACGATTCTAGGAATGGTTGAGTCAGGAAAGGCCTTCGGAGAACTTGCCGTTCTGTACAACTGCAAGAGAACAGCCTCTGTTAAAGGTATAGGACATTAGTAGCCGACTGGTTGTTTTGTTATGGTTACTGAACAATAAGTGGCAGTAGCCCAGCAGTAGCAGTAGTAGTGGCGGTGATATTGATGGTGGTGGCAGTGGTAGAAGTAGAAGGGGATGAAAAAGAAGAAGAACCAGATGATGACGATTATGATGACGTTGATATTGTTGGTGATGTTGTTGTTGTTGTTGTTGTTGTTGATGATGATGATGATGATGATGATGATGATGATGATGATGATGATGATGATGATGATGATGATGATGATGATGATGATGATGATGACGAAGATAAGCAATGACAGGAAGATAAGAGGCAGAACTCGTACATAAATTTAAGAATACAATACATTTTGTTTAGTAAATTAGCTGAACATAGGAAATTTTTTTAAAGAAGGTGCGCTTTAGAGTACAACGCAGATTTTAAGCTAATTGCTAAGTGCATGAATTTAGTAAAAGTGGCGAAAATTTTTTCAGCTCTTGCTGATGCTCGACTCTGGGTTCTGGATCGCCAGGTCTTCCAGGCCATCATGGTAACGACAGGGATTCAGAGGCAGGAGGAGAACATTCGATTCCTACGCAGGTCTCTGTTCTTATTCTATAGACCGCAGAACATCACAAGTTATTGTTTATGTGTGTAAAAAAGTAGACAACTGCAGTTGTCACTTTGTGATCTTTTGATAAGCTAAAGCAATCTGAATTTTATGGAAATAGATTAGACTAGAATGTCGGAGTTAATAGTAATGATTTAAACCTATTAATCTAGGTGTTATGATAAAATGAATGCTTTGTTAACTTAGGTGACCCACAGAGTTTGCCATTGCCCACTACACCTCTGAAATCAGATTGCTGAGATTTCCTCTGTAGGAATATTCAAAACTGACATAGGCCTGTAATTCAGATAAATTCCCTCTGCTACCACAAACTATTCCATAGTCCTACATTCCTTAGTTATGCTAAGGCCTACTGTAACACTCAGTAACATGCATTACTAAGTTGTGCTTTTTGCAAAATATGCGATACTCGTAATTACACAACTCAGTTGTGCTACTGTAGAGTAAATTTATTTGATAGTCCTGTATTACTTAGTTACGCGATTACAGAATTTCAGTGGTCATACATTACTTAGTTATGCTATTGCAGAATATACAGTATATCAGTAGTTATTAATATTAGTCATGCATTAATTAGTTAATCTATTGCATAATATCAATAGTCATGCATTAATTAATTCTGCGGCGTTACTAGATGTAGATTTTTAGTAATTCACTCTAATTGACAACCAACCCTTTCAAGCTCTCATATCCTGGTTTCTCTTCTGCACCATCCCAGAGCCAGCGTGACCAACGATTCTTACCCTACTACCATATGTTTTCTCTTCGGCTTGACCCGAAGATTCTGACCTGGCACCGATACCCAAACAACCTGGTTCTTGTTGAGCTGATTTAAATAGCGTCGCTGCTGCAGTAGCAGGTCTCTCTGACGCGGTTTTTTTTTACTGTCCCGGGAAATTCGTGGATTTACATTAATATTTATCAATAGTAATGCATTTTGAAGATATATTACGGCAGAATACTCAGAAGTATTAAATTGCTGTTCTCGACTGCACTCGAATGCGCCGATGACTAATAAATTAGAGAGCTGTGTCGACAGAGAATACTGAAACACTTCTATTTTTCCCGGTGACACAAGTGGACTACGATCGGATTCACGATCGGAAGGAAGGAAGCCGAGCGCTGTCCTGACAACTAATGGACGATCCTTGTATACCACGGGCCATGTGAATGGTACTTTGGCTCACTGCGGCGGACTCCAGTAGCAGAATCGTAAACAGGTGCTCGCTGGCTAGGAGGTGGTCACTTCTGCATCTGTTGTCATGACGACCTGCATTTAAAATTGCCCAGAGTGAAGTGGTTAAATTTTCGATATGAGAAGACTACTGCAACATAAAGATAATGTTTATTTGGGTTTTGGTCATTCGATGACAGTTTAGAGTCACTTTAGTTAGGGTGGAATAACCATGCACCTGCTGTTTAATTTTTTTGCTGCTGCTGTGCTTTGTACTCAGCGTAGGCCTGCACAATTCTTGTCGCCTGGCAACAATCGTGCATTTCACCGCAAAGTCTGGCTTCACATATCTAGGTTCTTTGTGTAAAAAAAAACAATTTGCTGCTTTATCTATCACATGGCTATGAAACGTTGCCCAGCTTTTAGTATTGACATTAAGACTGAACATACGTGCATTGTAGGCCAATGTATCATGATATTGTGAAGATGCCAAGGCGCTATGTAAATTTCCAGCTTCCTAGAATGTATAGTTTTCACACGTTGAAAACTGACTACTCTCTTCAATATAATCTGAAAGGTTGCTGGACCGTTGCTGTCATAAGCGCCTCAGCCAGAGAAGTCCTTCAACCATAACCCTCCCCTTCTGAACATCAATGCCTCTGAGAGCTTCTGTCGATCGAGCTGTGTAGAAAAAGATCGCAATTAGAAGGAAGCATTTCGCTTTTAAAATAATCAATCAATCAATCAATCAATCAACCAATCAATCGTTGTTAATTGAACCAAGAATCCAGCAATAATACAAGACAATGCAAAATCATACAAGAATGAGCAGTAAATTGACAATTTTTCGCAATCTTTTAGGATATATATATCTACAGTAGTGGTATCATATTAATACGTATGTTTAATATATTAGCAGAAATACTATTTCTAGTTCTGTAATGCACGACAACTAATGTTATTTGTTTACTAATGCAACTGTTAATTAGGAACTATTGTCATCTGTGCGAAAATTTATGGCTTATTGTTATCAATTAGACTTGTGAATCTTTTACATTTTAGTGTTTCCCTGCTCAAGAATCTGCCGTCTCATAAGCTTGCCAAAATCGCTGATGTCTTAGAAGTGGTAACTTTAACTTCTTACTTTCGATTATAATCAATTACAGTAATGATGACGACGACAAAAAGTAAAAGTTGATTGATGATAATTTCATGATGGTGGTGGTGGTGGTGGTGGTGGTGGTGGTGATGATGATGATGAATCACGATGATGATGGTATTGATGATGTTGCTATTGATAATGATGACGACGATGATAATGAGAGATAAGATGGGAGGTGATAGTGACATCGTTGTTATGATTTATTTTAAAGGAGTTTTTCTATGAGAACGAATATATCATTCGTGAAGGTGCTATGGGCGACACGTTCTTCATAATTAACAAAGGAGAGGTAAATCGTCATTTGTAACCGATCCTATCTATAAAAATCAACAATTAAAATTCTTTGTATTCTTTTATGTAGGGCTTGTAGGCCTAAATAATTCGTACAGATTTCACATTCTCGATACGTAGGAATGCATTAAGCCTATACATGGCAATAATAGTCTGTCAGAGCCTGAGGCATCTATCTCCCAAGCTCAAAGACTCTTAGGTGTTTCTCGCTTCGCCATTTTTAGAGAAAGAAGTGCTACAAGGCACAAAATTCTCTGTTCCTCTAATACCTATAATCGTAATAGCAATATCCAAACTTATAAAGCGCCACTCGAAGGCTAAGCGCAGGGCACCAGCCTATTCACGAGCGCTGTTACTCACCAACCATCATCAGTGCCAAGCTGCTCAAACTCTCACTTCTCAGGCTGTCCTTTCAAAACTATGAAGTTCCTCCTTTTCAAAAAATCTTTCTCTAGTCTATTTAACTGTCGCTTTCCATTTCTCTAACCCAAACTCAACCTACAGTAAGTCCACATCTCCTACATCTTCACTGCCTTCCGCTCTGTGGTCGTATGCAAACTGGATTTGTTCATCTACAAATGATAGCGAATTGAATTCACAAATTGAATCTTTTCTGCACGCTCATACTCTGCGCTTACCTCCTCCTAAACGGCGCTCTAGAAATTTCAAAAGTCGCCATCAATGATGACAATAATTACTCTACTCTGTAGATCAGAGTCGGTGTGTCCGCATCAGATTTTCGCTATGAGATTATACGCTATGAGAAAATGCAATGATAAGTCTAGGCCATAAATGCCAACATATTTTTATACATCACTGTCTATGGTTTCATTTTTTATTACGACAAGCTACGAGATATTAATCAGCTTAGTGCCAGCGGAAGCCATAATTATAGGCCTACCTTTGTAAGTTTGAGGTGATAAAATTAGTGCCGACATTTTGGCTTCTCGTAGTCTTTGGTGTAGGCATCGTAGATAATGTAGATTATTTACAAATTCTATTAGGGGGCCTATACAAGATATAAAATTATGCATAGGCTATGAACGAGAGTTAGACCTATAATAAACAAATTATATGCAAAAGTACAATACCATATGCATAGTCTCCGACACACTAGCGGATGCTACTATCATCGACTAGGTCCGCTGTAATGCTTCGGCTATTCTGAGTATCCTCCTAGACGCATGAATTGCAATGAAATAAGTAAATTGTTGTTAGACTTTTGAATTTACTTATTTAGACGTTTTTTTTGCAAAACGAATTGAGTACATGTAGCGCGAAGTTTAATAAATGTCGACTTTTTGTTCCTCCTAAAATTTATCTACCTCGTTAAAAGTCATTTCCAGCAAATGTCTTGTATTTGATCATCGTTTAACTGTAGTAGCCGGTCCGGTTAATTTGGAAGCGTCTGCCTTCTCGTGTTCGTAGTTCTCTGTCTGACCTTGTATTTCGGTTCAACCTAAAAAAATACCTTGTCAAACTTTGCTTTTGCATGGTATTGTTTCTCATGCTGCAGCGAGTGGACTGAAGTATATCTGTCATTAACATATTATATGCTGTGGCTGCAGCCAGGCGTTGCCTACTGCCTGGACCGCGGTATAGCAGTGTCAGTAGTCTCATTCTTTGTGTACAGTGAGTGAACGTTAACGTATTTTGAATGTTGTCGGTATACCTATTTTTTACACTATCGTATTCGTATTCGGCCGAACAGTTGGTTCAATTATTCGTATTCGGCCGAATAGTGATAATAACCTATTCGGTACAGCCCTAGTCTCCAGTATGAACAGCAATAACGTAGGCAAGATTGCCAAGATCAAGGAGTAGGCCAGACTACAAGAAAAGAAACTAGAGATGTCTCAGTGCATGTAAGTGTATATGGCATCAGCAAATTCAAAGCATGCACGTAGCCGATAATTGGCTATAATATTCGTACGCTTTAACAATTACTGGCGCTAACTTCAATAAGGGTAGTATAATATAACATATTATGCAACCTTATTCGATTTATTTGTCCAGGTAAAAGTCACTCAACGAATTCAGGGTTATAACGATCCGCGCGAAGTTCGACGGCTTAAAAGAGGAGATTATTTTGGCGAGAAGGCGTTGCTCAGGTAATTCTACCACACTGGCTTCTAATAATATTTGTATTTGTGCCTCATTATCTTTCGTCCGCACCAATCCGTGTTCCTGAGCGAAACTAAGGCCAAACCTTCCCCTAACGAAGAACCAACAGCGCTCGTGAATAGGCCGGTGCCCTGTGCTTGGCCTTCGAGTGGCGCTTTAGATGTTTGGAGATTACATTACCATCCTATCAGAAGTTTACTAAGTCTTCGATGCTATTTTAGTTGTCATTGTTACGCGAAGATAATCAAGCAATTATACTGTTTGCAATTTACCAGTGCATATTTTAAGGAATTTAGACTACTGGGACAAAATCAGCCATGGGTCAAGTTCATGACCATTTTTAGTAATTCATCTCCACAAACTTACGAACTTTAAGACTTTTCTACGAATTCATCTCTTTTTTTAGTCATTACCTTCTTTTTACAACTTTTTTCGGGTCTCCCAACAATAATGTATAATATGATTCAACAATAATGTCATAATGTCATTACCTTTTCTTAGAAATTTCTCTAGAAAATTTGTTACTTTTTAAAAATTCTTCCCTTAAAAAGTTGATGACCTTTTTTTGGAAATTTCATGACAATGCGTTTTACTAATTCTCAATTTACTACTGGGGCAAATCTTAAAACTACTGCAACATTTGTTCCACTAGTTATACTTTATACATACATTGCCTGGGACAAATCAGCCTAACTACTGGGACAAATCCTAAGACTACTGGGACATTTGTCCCACTAGTTATACAGTTAAAATATGCCCTGCAATTTACCCGTTCTATTCATTAAAATAGCTTTAAAACAGATGAACTATTGTCAGTGGATTTAATGCAATAATTAATGTAGCCTTGAGTTTAAATCTAGGTCTATATTTATAGGCCTACTTATTTTTAGTACAGCAACGACTACGATGGAAATTCTTTAAGGAAACAATTGTTATAAGAAGAAAAAAACAATATGTCAAGGGCAGTCGATAATTTTCATCTATTTATATATTGTCTAATTTTAAAGAAAGCCAATCATTGTGAAGCCATGGTAATCTGTTTGCCTTCCGATTGTCCATGAGGTCGCGTTTTCCAGAGTGTCTGATGCGTTGAATGTGTTTCAGTGAAGACCGAAGAACAGCGAACGTTATAGCGCTGCCGCCTGGTGTCGAATGTCTAACCGTCGATCGTCAGTAAGACCATTTCTACGGTCTCTTGTTTGGCAACAGGACAACCGTCTGTTGCAACTGCAGCTGATTAGGGTCTTCAAGGCTATTCTCAGCTGTTGCTTTAGCACCAAGCATAATTCGTTGAAGAACAGCCGATTATAATTTCTGAAAATGGGTTTCATCTTAGATTTTGTATGCAACTCTGTTAGATTTTAATCCAATTCACAGTCTTGTTGTCCTCGAGACCAAGGTCTTGGTCTCGAGTGCGCTCGAGTTCGTTTTTAAAAGTCTTGGTCTTGGTCTTGGTCTTGACGTTCAAAGTCTTGGTCTTGGTCTTGGTCTTGAGGTTCAAGGTCTTGGTCTTGGTCTTGGTCTTGAGGTTCAAAGTCTTGGTCTTGGTTTTTCAAGACCAAGACCAAGACCGACCTAAAATTTTAAATTTTTCCGCGCCATTGCGGTCCATAACGGTCGCACCTCTGGCCCATAGCCAATAATAGATAGCTCTTGTCTGGTCAACCGAGAGCCAGACGAACTGAGTCACAGGCAGTTAGACTTTCAGCCACACAGGTAACCCCGGCAGACTGATCCCCGCGATCAGTGCGCAGGCCAGGCGCCAAAGATCTGGGCCACAGTTACACTCCTCTTGGAGATATCTTACATCATGCACCCCCTCGCTCTCCGTCTTATGGTTGACATCTTAGTCATATCGGGATGTTGAGTTGTAGGTCAAGTCCGTATATGGACCTACTCTCATACTGGTGGCCTTGATATGACTCCTCACCCTCATTGCCCTCACAATCTCAGAATGTGTGTGTGTGTGTGTGTGTGTGTGTGTGTGTGTGTGTGTGTGTACACACACGGTTTGGCTACGTTTGACCAGGTTAATACCAAGGTTAATCGTGTCTGATATATATATATATATATATATATATATATACATATATATATATATATACAGGGGCGTCTACACCATAGAAACCTTGGAGCAAATGCTCCATACAAGAAATGGGGGGAGATCTGTCAGTGTGTGCCACCATTTTAGGGGAGGAAGGAACGGGGAGGGGGAAGAAGAGGGGGAAAAGCGACGTTGCTCCAATGACTTAGGGGGATAGACGCCCCTGTGTATGTATATATATATATATATATATGTGTGTATGTATATATATATATATATTTTTTTTATATTTATTCCGGATATTTCTATAGCGCCTCTTCAAGTCAACTACTACTACTTCTACTCAGAGGCGCTCCCGACTACAGCATTGATACTGTGCCGGAGTTTTCACGCCGAAGCGCCACGAGCAATTGCGAGTGAAGGACTTGCCCAAGGTCCGTACGCAGCGGCTAGAGTGGGATTCGAACCTGCAACCCTCCGGTCACAAGGCGCCGAACTTACCACTGAGCCACCACGCCCCACAAGAAATATATATATATATATATATATATATATACATACATACACAGTGGCGTATATATATATATACGCGTCTGAGGAATAGTGTGGATATGATTGTGATTTTTGGGTCGTGGTCTTGGTCTTGGTCTTGGTCTTGAGGTTCAAGGTCTTGGTCTTGGTCTTGGTCTTGAGGTTCAAAGTCTTGGTCTTGGTCTTGGTCTTGAGGTTCAAGGTCTTGGTCTTGGTCTTGGTCTTGGTCTTGAGGTTTAAGGTCTTGACAACAAGACTGCCAATCCATGATACTTCAACGTCTACATTTAATCTGACTGCTTTTATTTACTCTAATCTATGCCTGAGTTAAGTTCCAAATTAATTACGTCTCAAGATCCTTCAATTCGGTTACATTAGCCACAACGACATGAACGTAATCTGTTGAATTTAATTTTTAAACCCAATTTGTCAATCTTGCAAACCTGCAGTAAGGGTAAAAATCTAACCTTGCGCATTGTGGCAAAGTGCTCTTACATAACTGGCCTACATCGCCATGCGTATTATGAACCGGCTACTGCATTGGCCTACCGGTCAGTAATTGGTACTGATGGACATCTATTACAATTTCGCTTTGCAGGTCTTTCAACCAATTAATCGGTGATTTAAATGAACTGCGACAGAGGGATTACGGCGACGAGGCACGTGGAGCCCACAGGTAAGATCTGCACTTCGCCTCTTCCCCGCTGATGCTGTCTTTATCGCTGGCAGACGCTGATCGATGGGAAGAGTCCTTCACCGGCGAATGTTGTATTCGTCAGCAGTAGAAGCCTAAATGGTGTGTTTGGTCAAGGAGAAAGGGAGGGAAATGGAAACGTTAGAAGAGGATGAGGCAGAAGAGAGAGCAGGTAATGGAAGCGTTACAGGAGAAGGAGGAAGAAGAAAGAGAAGGTAATGGAAGCGTTAGAGGAGAAGGAGGAAGAAGAAAGAGAAGGTAATGGAAGCGTTAGAGGAGAAGGAGGAAGAAGAAAGAGAAGGTAATGGAAGCGTTAGAGGAGAAGGAGGAAGAAGAAAGAGAAGGTAATGGAAGCGTTAGAGGAGAAGGAGGCAGAAGAGAGAGAAGATAATGGAAGCGTTAGAGGAGAAGGAGGAAGAAGAAAGAGAAGGTAATGGAAGCGTTAGAGGTGAAGGAGGAAGAGGAAAGAGAAGGTAATGGAAGCGTTAGAGGAGAAGGAGGAAGAAGAGAGAGAAGGTAATGGAAGCGTTAGAGGAGAAGGAGGAAGAAGAGAGAGAAGGTAATGGAAGCGTTAGAGGAGAAGGAGGAAGAAGAAAGAGAAGGTAATGGAAGCGTTAGAGGAGAAGGAGGAAGAAGAAAGAGAAGGTAATGGAAGCGTTAGAGGAGAAGGAAGAAGAAGAAAGAGAAGGTAATGGAAGCGTTAGAGGAGAAGGAAGAAGAAGAAAGAGAAGGTAATGGAAGCGTTAGAGGAGAAGGAGGAAGAAGAAAGAAAAGGTAGTGGAAGCGTTAGAGGAGAAGGAGGAAGAAGAGAGAGAAGGTAATGGAAGCGTTACAGGAGAAGGAGGAAGAAGAAAGAGAAGGTAATGGAAGCGTTAGAGGAGAAGGAGGAATGTGAGGAAGAAGGAGGAGAAACAAGAGGAGTAAAGAGGAGGAACAATAGAAGGAAAAGCAACAATAGGAGAAGCGGCAACTGTGATTGAAAACGTGAAATTACACCGACGTCGAGTCACTGTCAACTTGATTCACTTGAAATCAGTTGTCAATCACCAATGTATATGCTATGTCTATCACCTAAATGTTGTCAGATATCACAAGCCAGGACTGTTTTAGGATGCACTTGCAAACTGTTATACACTGTGCAAGAACTGAAGGACTGTTAGCAAGTAATTGGTCAACTGTCGCTTGACGAACCATATAAGTTACTACATAAGAATGCTTGTTTATTTGTGAAGCCGCCTCAGTAACACTCCTCTACCCTCTCCCTCTCCTGTGAACGACCGCGAACTCGACGAGTTTGCCAACATCAGGGTGGAAGACTTGGAGGTCGATGCCACCCTTGGAATGGGTGGATTCGGTCGAGTAGAACTGGTAGGTTAACAGTATCTTCCAAGCACGCATTAAACTTGTTTGATATTTATATAATATATTTATATTTTTCTCTGAATTTTAAATTTGCTTACGACAACTTAAAAACCGATTCCTAATTCTAACCTTGACTTTGACGTCAGGCGAAAGTAATTACTGATTTCTTCTGATTGCTGTTAATGCTGTAGAGTGGTGTTGATGTTCAGTCAATAAGTGGTTAATTCATTTCGCTTCATTATCGTTTAATTCTAAGATTGGTCACAGATCTACTCACGCTGTGTTATTTTCCATTATCATGTAGTTTGTTGCTCGTTTTTGTTGTTTTACGTCGCGTTTTGTAACTCCACAGTGTTCCGTTGCATTGTTTTTATTTAATTTTTTTAATTACTGAACATATTACGCTTTCAAGGGTACTAAGTCAAAACTTGATGCGCGCAACTAGGCCTACTACTGTACGTAATCGAGTTGTTCAGGCTTGTTATGCGGAGTGCTTTCAGCAGGCTCGAAGCAGCAGTCGTTAGGTTAGAGAAGATCACCGTGCTGCGCTTTTCTGTATTGCATTGTGTTATGAGTGCAGGTGCACTTGGTTTCCGATCGGAGTCGTTCGTTTGCACTTAAGTGCCTGAAGAAGAAACACATAGTCGACACTCGCCAGCAGGAACACGTCTTCTCCGAGAAGCGGATCATGATGGAAGCTCACTCGCCCTTCATAGCAAAACTCTTCAAGACGTTCAAGGACAAGAAGTACGTCTACATGCTGATGGAGGTCTGCCTCGGCGGTGAACTATGGTCCATACTTCGAGATAAGTACGCAATAAAGCAAGCGCGCGTTTCATAATTGCAACTGTTTATTAGATAACAGGTAAATAACAGGTGGATATGATCATTCCGCCTATGACATGAGTCATTACAATGCTGGGGCTTTTCTTCGTTTTCCTATATCCGTTCTTCATCATCCAGTCCAAGAGCATCGTCATTGCTCTTTTCTTCGTCTATTCTTTCTTCGTCACCTCACACTCACAACATTGATTGAACAAATAACAAACAGTAAGCTACGGTTTATAGCTTATAATTATTAATAATACTGCATTTAAGTAATCAAAATTACAATTACCAGTTGGAAGTAATTATAATTCTAGTTTCAACTTTCAGCTGTTAATTAAATCTTTTGTCAGATTCTGTGCGCTCACGAAAGAAATTTTGACTTAGAGTAAGGCACCATGTAAGATCATCACCTACTGACTTATTGTGTCTGCGTCCCCCCACCCCCACCCCCACCCAATCACATACCATAACAACTAACGTGTCGTGGATCATTATCAAACTATAATGAACTCGATTGGGCTTCGGTAAAATGGCAATCAACTGAAATGGCAAGATAATGATCATGTAACGGCCAGATAATGGCAACGAATTCCAATTAAAACATCGGTTAATGGTTTGTGTAGTCGTTGCGTTTGAATGGTTCACCTGATATATTCATTTGGGAGGGAATTTACTACTGACCGGGCTCAACACCCGTTTTCTCCCATCACCGCTCGGTAGCGTATGCCTAAGATCCGAACCCTCATTCAACAGACACTCAGACACTTCGTATAGGACTGGTTTATCAGACACAGACAAAATAGTAGACAAATCAATCTTACATATGCGTGTATGCATGTGTGGATGTATGTAGGTATGTATGTATGTATGTATGTATAGTACATGTATGTATGTAAAAGAATGAATTAATTAAGAATGAACGAGTGAAAGGAAGAACAAATGAATGAATGAATGAATGAAACGAATAAAATGTCTACCTAAGCACACCTACCTAAGCACGTTTCCTATAGCGACCTCTAATCCTGAACTTTGATCATTGCAGTTATTTCCTTGGGTGAAATCCTATACAATCACCGTCCTCTTGAATAGGGGAATGGGCATCTAATACAATGCTAACTTGGAGTTTTTGTTCCTCCTTAAATTTCTATGACTCACCATCTCTAGATTCAAATCTATTAAATACAGCGAATTACGGGCTTACATTTAGGCCTACCGCTCTCTTATCAAGATATGCGACATGGTTACAATCCAGGCTAGTTCAATACAGTTTGAAATCACTAACCGTTAGGGACATTATAATTTAAGCATAGTTTAGTATCCTACAATTCCGTTGTAGTGTGGAACATTTTAAAAACCAGTTATCCAGCGCTATCTTATCTTTTGTTTGGTATGGCTTCAGAGGACACTTTGATGATGCAACGACGAGGTTCTGTGTCGCCTGTGTCATCGAGGCGTTTGACTATCTTCACAGCAAAGGCATCATCTATCGCGATCTTAAACCGGAAAATCTGTTGCTCACCAATCGAGGATTCGTCAAACTGGTAGGCCTAACCACTACAGCCAGTCTCAATGGTTCCCCTTCCGTTGTATAAAGCACAAAATAACTAAACTGTTGCCTCGGCAAGACACTGAGAAAACATCACAACACCAGCTTTAGCAGCATCCACCACTATACAGTAGACATAAGAAGGCCTAATCATTATACGGTATGGTATGATTTGATGGTACATTTTTAAAATTAAATAAGTAACTATCAGGCAGTAGTCTATTATGACCTGGCTTTTGATATGTATACATTTTGTCTATCTTTTCATGGCTTGGTGATGTTCTTGTGTAAAATAGTCAGTGATTTCGGATGTTTTGGCATCTCTATGTTCGTGACTAGTCATCTGTATGTTTGTAACTGAGCATTTCTGTTTGTAACTGGGCATCTGTATGTTTGTAACTGAGCATCTCTATGTTTGTAACTGGGCATTTCTATGTTTGTAACTGGGCATCTGTATGTTTGTAACTGGGCATCTCTATGTTTGTAACTGAGCATATCTATGTTTGTAACTGGCATCTCTATGTTTGTAACTGGGCATCTGTATGTTTGTAACTGGGCAGGTAGACTTCGGTTTCGCTAAGAAAATCGGATCTGGACGCAAGACATGGACGTTCTGTGGGACTCCGGAGTATGTTGCGCCGGAGATCATTCTGAACAAGGGCCATGACCATGCCGCTGACTATTGGTCACTCGGCATTCTCATGTTCGAACTACTTACTGGCAGGTAACCTGCAGTCAGCGATCAGTTGGGACAGACAAATCGATACTTGTAAAACGAGGTTGATGCAGAAAGTTCGCTTATAAAAAGTTCCGGCCACTTCAACAGCATTGACTGTGAATCTTAAAAATATTGCCATTAAGTTGCAACACATTCAAACGCGGAACCAAGAAAAAAGAGATGACAGTATCACTTAATATGAAACATTAGTTTCCTTGTAAATCTTATTTCTTACCATTATTTAACCATTATTTAACCATTCTAAGTGAGCTAAACCTAGTCCATCACCAGCTGTGTTGTGACCTCGACTAAAGTGTGTGTGTAGTAGTCTACGCTATATTATCGTAAATGCCGTGTATTTGATCAGATTAACTTGCGCTTTATAGGGCCTTAATCTTTACATAATAATGATAATAATTATAATAGTAATAGTAATAATAATAATGATAATAATAATAATAATAATAATAATAATAATAATAATAATAATGTTGGTGCACATTATACTAATAATAATATGATAAGTTTTTTTACACTGTAAATAATGTTGAAGTCCCTCAGGGATCCTGTTTACCTCGGAGCAAAAAAATATGACAATAATAATAAACATAATAATAATAATAAGCATAATAATAATAATAATAATAATAATAATAATAATAATAATAATAATAATAATAATAATAATAATAATAATAATAACGATAATAATGTGCCACGTGTCTCGTAACACAGAGTGCTATATAAAAGGCTTCTCATATAAGTTTACATTACGATAACTTTCGGTGCTTCTTTCAATGCGTCATATCAGTGTATCGACACGTTTTTATACGTTGCAACTTTCAGTCCTCCGTTCACTGGGTCCGATCCGATGAAGACCTACAACATAATTCTTAAGGGAATTGATGTCATAGAGTTTCCGAAGAAGATCGGCAGAAGCGCTCATGCCCTCATCAAAAAGCTGTGTCGCGAGAATCCCGCTGAGAGGCTCGGCTACGGGAAGAACGGTATCAGCGAAATCAAGAAACACAAGTGAGTCTGAATTCATGACAAACTCTGACACTCGCATCATATCAAACCAGCGGTTGTTATAACCGCCTTCAACAGGCCTGTTGTACACGAATCTTCCCGGCAATGCCTTTTGTTTAGCTTATCGTTGAGGCTCGCAGATTGCAATACAGTTTTATAGAAAAAACACTCTGTTTTAGTACGCTTCTATGGTAGTTACTGGTCGTGAACTGGAGGACTATAAACTGACTGAGTTCTAAAAATTGGAACGGCAATCCAACAACACGATACTCTTTGAAACATCTTCCAACTTATGTTGGTGCACATTATACCGATCCCAGAAGGATAAAGGTCCGAGTTCATTCATTCATTCATTCAAAAATTTAATATAGCGCACCTTCAAGAAACCTACTCAGAAGCGCTCCCAGCCCAGCCACGGCAATAGAGATTAGACTTGAGCAGCTTGTAAAAAGCAGATGTGTTACCCCTAGGGAGAAGGCGAATCTCTAATGGAAGACCATTCCAAATGGAGGGCCCAGCTACAGAGAAAGCCCGGCGTTGCCTAATTGTGGAGCGAGCCCGAGGGACTAAGAGTTCTCCCCCGGAAGAAGACCGAAGAGCACGCCGACCAACTGAATCAGAGACCGGGCGGCAGAGCTCACACAGATAGGCCGGGGCACAGCCTAAGAGACAGCGCCATACCAGTACAGCAACCCTATAGCAGATACGCTGCGGGACAGGGAGCCAATGCAGCACATCACGCATGTATGCAGAAAAAGGGGCATATTTAGGGATGCGTCCAATAAGCCGAGCAGCTGACCGCAGAACCCGGTCGAGGCGGCCAATCAATCCAAGCGGCAGACCAACCAAGATCGCACTGCAGTTATGGGCGCCTAGTAGCCTGGTACCCCACGGACGGTCACCCAGCCAAGTACTAATAGGCAGGGTGGGAATTGTCGGGAGTGTTGGCGGGATTCAACCCCAGTCCTTCTTAGGACCCCCACAGTTAAGTCTTCATTGCACACCCCAGGGGGTCGTTTCCAACCCCCTCAGTTGTGCTAGTGTGATTTAACATTATTTGACTATGAGTCTCTGACAAAGAGAAGACATTTCCATGGTGTATCATATATGCATTTTTTTTATTTTCTCAACAAAGGAATTGATTTTGATTCGAGTCTTACCTGCAAAACTGCTAGCGTTGAAATCAGCTGCTTTCAAATTTCGTTGACATCAGTTTGCAAAATACGAATGAAATATTCAACCCCACAGTTTTTTCTACAATTCCCACACTTTTAACAAGGCTTGATGGCGCTTAACTTTCTTGTAATAGTCAGATTCAAATCAACAATGGAAATGGCCTCTATAGTAGTGCTTCTGAGCCACTGCGATAAAAGCATTGACTGTCACGTTGCTCGTCATTAAAATAATCAACTAAGTGAAACAAATCAATTAACGCCATATGTTGACCTGCCGTTGCCGTTAGTAAAGGGTTCCGTGCTCTGCAAAAGGTTGGCAACCACAATTCTAGAGTTTCCAGCTGAAGGCCACGCCGTCTGCTGCGTACCTATCAGAATTTCAGTTGATTTCTGCATTGCGTGATATGTCTGATTGGTAACTGAATTGAATTTAATCAGACTGATATGTTCAATTTCAACCAAACTTATTTAGATGACGAGGAAAGCAAATGACGCGCATTTTAATTTTTTATAACTTTAGTTTAAAATTGTACGTCGTGGGATGCTTTGCTATTTCCAGGTGGTACCAAGGATTCGACTGGGAAGGCCTTCGTTCTCAAACCCTTCTGCCTCCTATTCAGCCTAAGGTATGTTCGATTTAAATAATAACTTGTACTTAACTTAGGTCAGCCATCTTAAAGAGGTACGATATAAATATCCTGGATGAATGAACGAATAATAGCTATCTGCCAAGAGGTCGCGGACTTGTAAAGACTTCAAGCTGAGTTCAAAATAAATTCCATCTAAAACCCTTACAATTTTCCAGCAAGTATATCAGCAAGTTCATGTCTGTTTCAATTACATCCAAAAAGTAGAGACAAATTGTCGAACTATTTTCAAACGTCAACGGCATCTAAACTAACAAAGTAACTCAGTGGCGTTAATTGACAAACCTGGTGACATTTAATTTACGTGAAATCTTATCTAATGATTACTTAATTAAATCATGACAAGTAGTCACGCTTTTAGGGTTTTATGCGTAGAAAATACAAAGCTTGTGCAGGTTACGCATCCGTATTAGGCCAATCGAATTCATTTACAAATGACTAACTCACAGGCTTGATCTAATTCTATGTTATCAGGTCAAGGGTCCTTCGGATTACAGCAATTTTGATAGCTATCCAAAGGACATGGATATTCCGCCAGACGAGGTTTCCGGATGGGATAAGGATTTCTAAGGGCAGCTACACCTCTAGAACGAAAGACTAAGGTCGGAATATCAAAGCATATGGCCTTGAGCATAATATGGCCTATTTCCCGTCGTCAATGCCTTTGGTTCTCTCTTCGATCTGACTAACTCGTCAGATCTTGTCGGATTATCAGCATTGGAAGCTGTGTCGCAACCGATTAACCTAAACGGTGGGATGTGATTTCTTTTATGGATTCAATTCCTAAAAAAAAATTCTTCTGAAACCGAGTCAAAAACATTGGCAGACGGTAAGACTCTGTGGCTGAGCTGAGAGGAAGTATTCAAGAAATTACTTCTGAAATACCTCACTGTTCTGTATCTTTCCAGAAGGAACTTTGGCGGATAATGCCGCTTCCGGATTAGTCAAGCGATCAGGGATATGAATCGAGTCTAAAGATTAAATTACAGTACCTACGACGCTGTTCAGTTCTGTAATTTCGGATCATTCGGATTTCAGTGAATTGCTAATCTGTCTTAGCCTTCCTGGGCCTTTGATATGAAAATTGATTTGTTTTGCATGTAGCCTAAGCCTCTTCGTCCATACTTCCATACACGAGTTACCGACAACAGTACTACAGATTTCAGCTTTAATTAGACGGTCTTCGAAATGAACGTACACAAGTATTAAACTAATGCACTTCTGCAAAAACTTACGAATCGACAGTCTTTCGATCTTTCAGTTAGTAGTAGGCCTATCATTAATTTATTGCATATAAGTTATTCTTGTATATGTTGGCACTATAAACAAATACGTTTCAAAACTTGGCCGATCTCAGAACTGTTACTTATCGAAGCTTCACAATTCTCTGGTCGGAGTCGAAAGCAATATAAATAGGACAATTCACCTAG
This sequence comes from Allolobophora icterica, assembly GCA_963556255.1. Taxonomy (NCBI): domain Eukaryota; kingdom Metazoa; phylum Annelida; class Clitellata; order Crassiclitellata; family Lumbricidae; genus Allolobophora; species Allolobophora icterica. Next base: position 45,990,949 of record OY744606.1, on the reverse strand, counting down.
ATATTTTACGAGTTCATTACTTAGACTACGACATAATTTAAATTAAGTCTGCAGATTCAGAAGACCTTTAAATGCATGTGGCTAACAAATTACTTCCTGAAACCAGGGCCGTTTACACCCTAGAAACCTTGAAGCAAATGCTCCATCTAAGAAATGGGGGAATCTGTCAGTGTGTGAGCCACCATTTTAGGGGAGAAGGAACGGGGAGGGAGGGAAGAAGAGGGGGAAAAGGGACGTTGCTCCAATGACTTAGGGGGGATAGACGCCCCTACTTGTAACTTCTATGAGTTAAACGAGGCATTCGCTTCTAAAGGGAATTTTGCTTGGAGATATTTTGAGGTGCGCCAGTAATGCTGCATGGCTCTGTTGAAGTAGGCGGAGGTGCTTGCGTGGCTTTACTATGAAATTAAACTTCTCTATGGTAATTGTAAATTACGCATTTCTTTAGCGTTGCGAATTACAGCTAATTATAATTATAATTATGAATAGGCCTAAGTCTTTGAAACCAGCTGTTCACAGACACTTATTCAAAACAAAATCGATGATGCAGGTAAATCCAGGCTCGGTTCCAAGTCAAAGTCCAGAGCCAGGCAGGATGTAAAGGCAGACGACTACGGCGGATAGTGTTTAAGAACAGACGAGATTTTGAAGCCAAGGATAGGGCAGATTCTGCGAAGATCGCGGATATACATGAAACAAGAGCGGGAAAGACGAGTGATTATGCTCGGAAAAGCTAAAATAGCGGAAAAGAAGAGTTAGCTATGAATCTGTGGGTGGATGCTGAGCCTAGTTTGAGGGAAATAGACGGGTCTGGGATTTTTCTGAGCTCGTCATAAAGCCTATAAGTTTGAATTTTGTTTAGACAGGTTCTAGCACAGAAGATTAAATGTCATCCATGAGGTAAGCACGTGAAGAAGATTATTTATGAGTTGGAGAAGCCAGTGGCGTCACGAGGGGGGGGGGGGGGGCGGGGGTGCGGACCGCACCAGGTGACACCCTCAGAGGGGGTGACACCCAACATGAGAAAATGATGAAATTTTTGCAAGATGAGGAATTCCTAAAAAAAGGTCAGCGCTGTTTTTTGGGAGACGAATTCCTAAAAATGGGAGACGAATTCCTAAAAAAGGTCATCACATTTTTTTAAGGGCGACACCATGACTTACCGCACCGGGTGACAACAGCCCTAGTGACGCCACTGGCGAGAAGCTGTTTGGAGAGAACGAGATGAATAGCTGGGTGTCGACTGTCGACGGCATATAGGTGATTGTCAACTGAAGATGCTTTGATGAGTGAACTGAGTGGAATTTTGTAAGGAATGAACAAAAGAGACACAGGAACAGAACCTTGTGGAATACCACAGGTGAGAGGGCCTCAATACCACAGGTGAGAGGGCCTGATTGGATGAGACAGGTATTTCAACGGAGAAAGAGCGTGAACTGAAAGAGATAAGATTGAATCCAGAGGAAAGCAGTGCCAGTAAAACCGAACTAGGTTGACAGTCTGTAGTAAGATGTTGTGGTCAATTGTACCAAAGGCTGCTGAAATATCAAGGAGGCAGAGACAAGAGACTTGTTGATACCCAGCTAACACACCCACACGGGACCCACACGGGTCCCATACGGGTTGCCACACGGGACCCGTACGGGATACCCGGCGGGATCCCGCCGGTTTTTGTCCGCGGTTTCCGTACGGGACCCATACGGGATATCCCGCCGGGCATCCCGGTTCTTTCCCAGTTCATTCCCAGATGACTAAAAAGTGATACCCAGTTTAGCACAGTTCATGGGCGGCAATCCCAGGGGTCCAGAGGGACAAGACCCCTTTTAACAGTGGGGGAGGACACACCATACATCTGCCCCCCCCCCAAATTTTGAAGAAACACCAAAAAAGTCACCCCAGTTTTTTATCTCTTTTTGAGCAGATCAGTTCAAAACTCTTTTTGACCAGATCAGTTCAAAAGGGACAAGACCCCCTTGAACAGTAGGGGGACACACCATACATCTGCCCCCACCCACCCCCCCAAATTTTTTTTAGGAAACAGCAAAAAGTCACCCCAGTTTTTTTAATACCTCTTTTGAGCAGATCAGTTCAAAACTCTTTTTTTGACCTGATCAGTTCAAAAACGTCGCCCCCCACCTGTCAAACAAAAACTCCACCAGTGGCACAGTTTACAGTATAGTATGCAAACTGTACTGTAAACTGTGCTATATAGTTAAAGCAATAAATAATCAACAAAAGCGTTAAATGACACATCAATTTAATAAAGTCAATTTAATAAAGTAAAGTAATCATGCAGTCGATCTGCTCTGTAATTTCATTTAACAATAATGTCATCAGCAGTATTGGTGAACTCCTGATCAACACTGATCGACTCTGACTCGGTCTCTTTGAATGGCGCCGATTTCAATAGTTGGCAGCCTCCAGTGCCATGATCCCTAGCATTACCAAACCAACTGGCCAACTCGTCTTCAACCATTTTCCTCGTGCTGTCCTTTGTAGCAATATTATGTTTTACCGAACCTGAAATTTCAAACATGCAACATTTAGATTTAAAATAACAAGTTACAAAGAACAAGAATTAAGAATTTGATGTGCTCTGATTTGTATTGTAAAATGATATTATTCCAGCAACTCTTTCTGTTATTAAATGACAATATTTAGAGACACTGCCTGCACAATGTTCAAGATTAGAAAAGTCAAAACAATGTCGAAGATGTCTTAGCCTAAAAAATGCAATAAGTAATGTTTCAATGGTTTAGCACTTAATAAAACAGTCATTAGACTATTGAATTTTTTTATTTGAAACAAGCATAAATAGTTCCCACATGCCAACTGCATCATTTCGTTTGACGTCACAACTTGATGAATTTTCTTTACTATCATTAGCAATATCTCATTTATTTGAGTAACAAAGCAAAACATCCGTTGGAAGCAAGAAATAAAGCTGAAATTGATAGCTTGCAATTGAATTATAGTCAGCTGTTCATCAAACTTTAATGAGTGACAAGTTATTAGCAGTAAAAATTACACTTGATTCAAAAAGTATTATATGCAAAATACATACCATAAATGTCGAACAGCTTCAATGACTTGAATGTCCTCTTGCCTCGCTGCCCTGTCACACCGAAACGTCGAGCTGGATCGTTTCCAAAAATGAACTTCATGTTTCGTCTGATGAATTCTCACAAATCATTTCCACTGTTATCCACGAGTACTTGTATCTAAACAATAAAAGAAGAAGCAGATCAAAGCAGTTTAATCTTAACAAGAGCAGTCTTGTTGTCCAAAGTCTTGGTCTCCAGTTCACTCGAGTTCGTTTTAAAAAGTCTTGGTCTTGAGGTTCAAAGTCTTGGTCTTGAGGTTCAAAGTCTTGGCCTTGGTCTTGAGGTTTAAGGTCTTGACAACAAGATTGAACAAAAGACAATGAAATCTTCTAATATTGCAATTTGACACGTTTTAAGAAAATGCTGGCCTTTTCAGTTAAATGTCGATATTTAAAAAATATTTATGTACACATCTAACTTTATGGACACAAAGAAATAGAATTTAATACAACCTATTAACAGCAAGATAAAAAATTGCATGCCCTAGAAATTAGCAGCGAATCATACACGAGGCTTTAAAAACCATTTAAACAGTAAAAAGACTCACCAATATTTTCACACCAATATTTTCATCGTTGAAGTGTCAAGCACCTTGTCCTCCACGCTCGACAAATCATCCTCGGTTTCGATGGGAAATTGCATGGCCTCAGGCAGCTCCGTTGCCGCAAGTCCGCCTGCTGCATTCAGTTGCCTCGAAATCGACTGCAGCGTAGATGAATGTAGTTTCTGAGTTTGCTGCAACTCCTCCAGACTGGCGAGATATTTTTATCATGAGTCTGCTACTAAAATCGCCACCTACAAAATCAAGTCTACACAGATAACCATCATACTTCGATTTATGAACACTACGGTGACAAAAGAAATCTTCAAAAACGTAGTAAGTAAGTGATTAGCTGTAACACAAAAATGTGCTGACACTTTTGATTGCAATGCAAAACTTTTGGGAATCCCCAGTGCTAGCATCCTAAATTCATATTTATGAGTTATGAATTACTACACAAATTTGATCAGTGACTATCGGTACTATGTGTCAACACACTTAAGGGGCTGAAAGGATAAATATATTCAACAGCTTATAATCCATGGCAAACAGTAGTAAAAACAATTTGATAATTTAAAGACACATTCACGATATGACCACACAACTACTGAATCATTAAAAATTGATAGAAATGAAGCAACATAATTATTCCTTATAACAAATCAAATGTGTAACCACTAAAGATAGCTAGATTTTAATCAATGTAACAGAACAAGAAATATATGTTGCCTGATATAAAAGAAAATTGGGTGATACAAGGGAATATTGATAATATCCCAATACTGTCTCTAAAGAAAATTTTTCAAAGAACCGCTTAGGATCAAATTGGTACCATTGCTTCAGTATTCAACACGTACCAGTTGTTCGAATGACTGGTGTCTTTGAAGCACCAAGAGGCCTTGGTGATTGGCAGTTGATATTCCGAACAGCCTGTATGGTTGTCTGGACGACTCAGCAATTGGTAAAGCCCACTGCACAGCGTTGACTAATGTAACATAATAAAACAAAATGTAATCATTACACCTGTCAATCACACAGGCTGTTACCAAGCTACTAAGAACTAGTGAATGCAAAGCTTAAGAGTGAATCATTCATATAAAAGTAACTAAGAAACCATTTCATTCTACAGAATCATGGCCTTTTTAATATGTTTGTTCAACACGCACTCCCGTTTAAAATATTCTAATTGCACCTTGTTTTCGATTAGTTGATTAAGGATTGCAGAGATATGATAACTACATCACAAAGACAATTAAATGGTTGTGTACTTGAAAATTTCTCAGACTAGTCTTCAACGTTGTCGACTCTTGTTCCATGAAGCCCTGCAATATCGTCATTCTCATCTTCACAGAGTGCAGTACTTATTGATCTCGACAACTATCCAGTTTTGATGGTCACGGCAGCTGCAATGTTTAATTCAGCAGCAATGACGCTAGTTTTCAAGTTTATTGTAAACGTTCAACAATGTATAAGCTAAATTTAAAGGATACTATGTTCAAATGAAACTTTAAGCTAAATTTATAGGAAGTTTAAGCTAAACGTTCAAGTATAATCTATGAAACTTTAAGCTACATTTATTGGATAAATGTTCAAAATGTTTAAATGAAACTTTAATGTTACTTAACTGAGAGATGTCAACATCTAACACGGATAAACTTGAAAACTAGAGTCATTGCTGCTGAATATTTGTCGATGTGCTTTCATTTAAATAGCCTTATTGGTGTCTGGGCGCTAACTAGTGTCAAGGTCCCTCGTGCAAGGACTTCGATGGCTCAGCATCGTGCTTTTGCCATCCTTGGCCCTTCCCTTTGGAATGACCTGCCCCCCTCTCTCCGTAGCAAGATATTGCTTGGGATCTCGCCTTCTTCTCTCCGCTGCCTAAATACCTTTCTTTTCCCTCGGGGCTGACACGCTGGGAGCGCCTCTGAATAATCTATGCTGTGAGAGGCGCTTTATAAATAATCATATAAGATAAGATAAGATGGTGCGACCTCTTGTCACACAGTAATATATAGCCCCTTGAATTTGAGTCAGACCATAACATAAGGACCCTCATAGCGCAAGTTTACCGTACAGTCCATAACCTTAACCAGGGCTGTAGTCGGGTGCGGCCCGAATCCCCGAAACCCGAATCCCCGAAACGAATTTCGGCCGGATCCCCGAAATCGATTTTAGACTAAAATTACAAATAAACATGTGAATAGGAATTATATCGAGGTACATCAAGGCCACGCTAGGTCTATGTCATGTATAAGAGTTTACAATTTAACTTTGAATAGTTTTCTGGAGTTCGGCACTTTCTATAAGCTTTTTTCGGGAAATCGGGCTTTAGTGTATTTTCAGCGTTTTCGGGGATTCGGGTTTCGGGGATTCGGGCTGACTCCCTGTAGTCGAGGGTATACGCGGGTATACACTATACAGTGTGTACTCACCTCTAGAGACCGTATACTCACCTCCCAAATAGTTATATTTATTTATATACTGTAGCGTATACTCACAAAATACTGTAGCGTATACTCACCTCTAATTTGTTTCGGAAAACTAACCGGTAGCGTGTACTCACCTCTAATTTTACCACTACAGCCCTGACCCTAACCCACTGCAATCTCCGTTTCGTCTATCCCGACCACAATTAAATACAGCATTTACATAAACTGTTAATGTACACAGATATAGGTTCATTAGAATAATAAATATAACGTAATCTTACTTTTCACAGAAACAAATCGCGATCTGTCAAATATTTGTACATTCGAAACGGCAGGCACACAAAATGGCGGACTGGCGGTAGAAATACGAATACGGTAGGAGGCGCCACTGACACGGGGTGGACCGCAAGGGTCCCGTGTGTAAACCGGGGACAAAAACCGCGAGAATCCCGTACCGTCAAACCGGATGAATCCCGCAAGGGACCCGTGCGGGTGTGTTTGCTGGGTAAGAGATGGCAGAAACAAGTTTAAGTACAAATGAGTAGGGTTTCAGTTGAGAGTGGCACTACCCATACACCAATCGTGAAAACTGTTTTATATAGTTTAATCCAGTTGCAACAATTTGCATAGAAAGTCGTAGAAAAACATGCAGTAAGCGTATTTTGTGAACTAAAAATTCAGTAACAGTGTCGTCCAAATTTAGTGTTTACTTAAAATCTAGATATTTAGCCTACCCGTTATCATAAGCTGCAATATGTATGTAATTGATGAATAATGAATATTTGTGTAGTATCTGTCCTCTATTTATGCTTATTGGCCCCCTCTTCCTTCCCCAAAAACAACAACAAATGCAAAAGATCCATCCCAAAAATCTGTCCCTCCAAGGTATGTGCAGATTTTCGTCTCTGTACAGCACACTAGCTATGCTCCACTAGGCGATCAGAATTTGCACATATTTCTATAAACAAGTCTGGATTTAGTCGAGTTTGATGAAAAAATCAAATGCAACGACTCTTAAAAACAGACTGCTAAGAAAATGTATTAAAGTTATATTCGGTTTAAAACAAAAATAATTGATAAAACCACTTAAACCCATCGATAACAAAAGCCATGTCGTCTTCAGAAATAATCTAAATAAGGAATATCAGACATGAAACATGAACAAAGAACGTCGTTTTTTTTAAGATAAAATAATAGATTTATAAAAAGATATATATCCGACAATTTAAAATTAAAAAGAAAATATAAAAATTAAAAGGATTATGCTCCAAGCAAGTAAATAACAATTGTATCAACAATTATTTTTATTGCTAGGAATAGGCAAGACAGGTTTTCAAAATTTTACCAAGACCGAGACTATAATTCAGAATATAGGCTTAATTACTAAAGCAATTAACAATTCGTCCTGAATATTTCACTTCAGGAAATAAATCTAAATTTAGAAGTTCTATCCGGAGGTTCGATCACAAAAACGTTTGCGGTTTAAACAGTTGTCAGAGAAATGTTGAAAATAAGACAGTTGGTAATGCAGGAAGTTAGTGATTGGGCAAAGTAACAAGCCAAAAAAGACAGGCTTGAATTGCTCTATACAGTTGTTACATATTCAACTGAAAATGAGAAGAGTTGATGCCCTAAAATACATATAGGCTATGTAAATTTCAAGCTTCAGCAAATAAAACAAAAAATTATAAACGCGCATACATCCATTTATGACCTACACCTTTTTCGTCGCAACCGGTTCAACATTATGTGATTTCTCTACGTGAAATTATCTGTTAGTTATTCTCGCACCGACATTTCCATTAGTGTAAATAGGAATGAACCTGTGAACATTTATTCTTTCAGTCAATTTCTTTTTAATGAAACTAGAAAGATTGCACACAAATAATTTCGCATTTAAAATGAAAACATCAATTGAAACACTGGCAGAGTTAACGAAAGCATGCGAGAAGTTAATCCAAATTCTGAAATGCGTAGGCATAATTGCACTAAATATGATGACGAGAACGACGACGACAATTGTGATGACGACGACGAAGTGATGATGATGAAAACGGCGATGGTAGTGTTGATTTATGACGATAACGAAACTGATAATGTTGATTATAATATTGGATTTCATTTACGGCGTAGGCTAAGTTTCTTAGAACAGGATTATAGCTTATGAAACAGAAAATGTCTGAATACAGTAATTGAGTTCTGACGGGTGATATATGGTAAGGATTTTGATATTCTACAACTAATCATGCCCTCAAAAAGCGACGCAATTTACCTGAATTTTAGTATATCAGTTTAAGACGCACAATCAACGTAGACCAATACGTGAACACACTGAGAAAGGTTCAACAACAGTTGAAAAAACAAGCGAAATAAAATTGCTTAACAAATCTTACAAAGTAAAGAATTTTAAATCATACAAAGCATTTACAATCAGCATTACAGATCAATGAGAAAACTCACAACTGGGCCTACAACAAATCTGCAAAAATACGATCTCAGTGACACCTGTCGATATAAAATATTTCTTTTTGGAATGTTATGCCTACAGATCTTTCGAAACTAGTTAATTAGTAAACAATACATTGCTATACATAAAAATTCTTACAATCAAATCATTATTTAATATGGAATATAATACTTATTATGCTTTACAATTTACGCATTAATATTTTGTCATAAAAGGTCCTTAAATGACTTTACGGCTTTGAACCCCATGCGTTCACAGTCTTCTGGATTTAATGGACACATTAAATAATGGATTTTCGTTGTGGCCACCATCAGCCAATAATGCTGGTTCTCTCTATTGCATGTTGTGAAAGAAGCCACCAGTATTAACTGTCCGCTCAATGATTCCATTTGCTTAAGTAAGGGATGGAAAATCCTTTTCTACAATCGTCTTAAGCAGTTCCCAGAAAGCCGATTAAAATCCCTATGACAGCTAACGACTTACACCGTATTCCTAATCGTTTGGATCCATACTGTAATACAGCAAATGGCATTACTGAGACTTTTATAACTACATGATCGGTTTTTAAGACTGTTATGCAGTTGCTATTTATACACTGACCTGGTGCATCAAATCTGAAACTAGTCTGCTTTAAAAGTCAATAACTTTTAGTTTTCACGATTATTCACTGGTAAAAATTCGATACTTTCCGTGAAATAGGCCTATAATTAATTGAAGCGTTAGAAGCAGCCTCGCCATTCAGATACTGAAATTGCAGTTTCTGATATTTCAACAAACATCTTAATTTGGCGATTTGTGATCCATTGCAATTTAATTATACAATATTGGAGCAGGGAATTTCTTCACAGAGAGAGGGAGGAAAACGGAGAGGGAGTGGGAGAGGGAGAGGGAGACGTTGAGGGAGAGAAGACAAAGCAATACCATAACAAGTGCACACTAATTTGGAAGCCAAATCCATTATACAGAATAAGTGAAGCTTCAACCACGCAAGTTTGTTTTGCATGCTCTAGGCTTATTCGCCCTTCGTTTGACTCAAGAAAATAAATTGCGAATGTGAGATGCACAAAATGAATAAAGTGAAATTCAAAATCAGCAAAGAGCATCGGCACAACTTGAGACAGCGGATCCAGCTTTCAAATGGGGAAACTCCAACTAAGAATGATTATTGCGTTATTTAGCCACACATTTTGACAGGCTTTATGGTCATCAATTCTTAGACGACCGTTTTCAAGTCTATCGAATCACTGATGACCATTTAGTTGTCACGATTTTCAAAGTGTATTCAGTCTCTTCGCTCCAAGACCTTGACCTTCTATTAGATTAACGACTCATCCTTCTCCTTTTCCTTCCGCTACCACCACCAGATTCCAGTCTTTTCGACCATCGGAAAATTAGACAAACGTTTTACCTTTATGGACAAAAGCGTGGGTCAAAAGCACCACTGTACACCCACAAATTGGCCTCAAACTCTCTTTTGCAGATGCCCCTTGAAGTCAGCATAAGGGCTACATAACAAAAACGCAGCAAAAACGAAATATGCATCAGTCCATTAGTTGCAGTCTCAGATACGATGAGCGCATTAGCTTTAACGCACTCGAAACAAGATCGGTTCTAAGTCTTTGACAATGCTCTCGCAGTCTCTGTTGACGCGGTCCGCGTGGCGAAACACTCGATTAAACACCGACTGGCATGATACGGAGCTCTTTTTTTCTTTTGAAAGAATTTCTTGCCGTTGTTTCCACTCTGGACAATAGAATCCACGTAAATGCACATGTTACAAAATGTCGATCGTCAGAATGAGATATCGAGCAGTCTTTGAGCAGTCTTTGAGCAGATTGAGCAGAGTCTTTGAGCAGATTTTTTTAGTTATTTTCTTCTGAAATTTTGATTATGTAATAAGTGTCGTGTGATATGTTATAACATCCTGTTGTATCTTGTATTAGCTGTCGGCGGTTCAGTATGGCTTACTGTCATGGAGCGTTGATTTGGTTAGGAAAGCAGAGACCTGTCCAGCGCACTCTGTTGCCTGACACTGCACTGTTCTTTACGAATTTACGGAGAGGTTATAGACATTGGCTGATTCTGTCTGTCTGTCTCTTTAGTATCGCTTGCTTTTGTTGTCCATCGCTGTCTTAAATCAAATTCCCGACTGAGAACCAGAGGTTCGTCCTTCTTCAATGGCTGGCTATCTTGCGTACATTCCGAAATCGTCATTATAGCATGGACCTATAATACATCATCAGTTTCATAGCGTTTCGATCGACGTGTATCTTAGTTCACGAGGCAGGCTCGGCTAAATGCTGCTCTGGGATAAGATAGAAGGATAGAAGGATGGTGCGTGTTGGCTACTGTACATCGGAACGCGACAGACTTCCCTCGATGCTGTTTCCATCGGCACCGGATGACTGCGACGACATCCCGGCTTCAGAATGAGGAATCTGGGCGAACGAATTCTCCACTCCTCCCGACTCAGACGTCGTCGGGGTGGAAGCGTTGTAGTAAGAACCGTACGAACCTGGTTACATACAAATGCGTCACTCGTTAATCCTACCTCCAGCCATAATCGGATCTTATAATTGCTCACGTATTATGAGACTCGATTGTCCGCACAACCAATATGCACTGGGCTGACGAATACTTGAGTGTGAATTCGAGTGTTCGCCAACCCATCATTCATCAGCCCATCATTCATCAACCTATCATTCATCAACCCATCATTCATCAACCTATCATTCATCAACCCATCATTCATCAACCCTATCATTCATCAATCCATCATTCATCAACCCATCATCCATCAACCCATCATTCATCAACCCATCATTCATCAACCCATCATTCATCAACCCTATCATTCATCAATCCATCATTCATCAACCCATCATTCATCAACCTATCATTCATCAATCCATCATTCATCAACCTATCATTCATCAACCTATCATTCATCAACCCATCATTCATCAACCTATCATTAACCAACCCATCATTCATCAATCCATCATTCATCAACCTATCATTCATCAACCCATCATCCATCAACCCATCATTCATCAACCCATCATTCATCAACCCATCATTCATCAACCCTATCATTAACCAACCCATCATTCATCAATCCATCATTCATCAACCTATCATTCATCAACCCATCATCCATCAACCCATCATTCATCAACCCATCATTCATCAACCCATCATTCATCAACCCTATCATTAACCAACCCATCATTCATCAATCCATCATTCATCAACCTATCATTCATCAACCCATCATCCATCAACCCATCATTCATCAACCCATCATTCATCAACCCATCATTCATCAACCCTATCATTAACCAACCCATCATTCATCAATCCATCATTCATCAACCTATCATTCATCAACCCATCATCCATCAACCCATCATTCATCAACCCATCATTCATCAACCCATCACTCATCAACCCTATCATTAACCAACCCATCATTCATCAATCCATCATTCATCAACCTATCATTCATCAACCCATCATTCATCAACCTATCATTAACCAACCCATCATTCATCAATCCATCATTCATCAACCTATCATTCATCAACCCATCATCCATCAACCCATCATTCATCAACCCATCATTCATCAACCCATCATTCATCAACCCTATCATTAACCAACCCATCATTCATCAATCCATCATTCATCAACCTATCATTCATCAACCCATCATCCATCAACCCATCATTCATCAACCCATCATTCATCAACCCATTATTCATCAACCCTATCATTAACCAACCCATCATTCATCAATCCATCATTCATCAACCTATCATTCATCAACCCATCATCCATCAACCCATCATTCATCAACCCATCATTCATCAACCCATCATTCATCAACCCTATCATTAACCAACCCATCATTCATCAATCCATCATTCATCAACCTATCATTCATCAACCCATCATCCATCAACCCATCATTCATCAGCCCATCATTCATCAATCCATCATTCATCAACCCATCATTCATGAAACCCTCATTCAGCAACCCTCATTCATCAACCCATCATTCATCGACCCATCATTCATCAACCCATCATTCATCAATCTATCATTCATCAACCTATCATTCATCAAGCATCATTCATCAACCCATCATTCATCAACCCATCATTCATCAACCTATCATTCATCAACCCATCAGTCATCAACCCATCATTAACCAACCCATCATTCATCAACCTATCATCCATCAACCCATCATTCATCAACCCATCATTCATCAACCCATCATTCATGAAACCCTCATTCATCAACCCATCATTCATCCATCGTGTGCTATATAATCCAGTTCTCATCCATAAAGCATTCATTAACCTATTGCCCATCGATTCACTTATTCCTTAACCCAGAAATTGAAGTAACGACAGACAATAACAGTGGACCACTATGACAACTGCTGCTTAAAGGTTAATGGTTTAAATCGACCCAAAGTGTGAACTCGGTGATCAAACACCGGAAACAACTGGCCAACAATATAACAAACCAAAACCTTAGACAAAACACTTAAGTTCTATATCACTTCAAGCTGTTATTATTATAGGCCTACTAGAGTTGCTATAATGTGGGGCGTGGTGGCTCAGTGGTAAGTTCGGCGCCTTGTGACCGGAGGGTTGCAGGTTCGAATCCCACTCTATCCGCTGCGTACGGACCTTGGGCAAGTCCTTCACTCGCAATTGCTCGTGGCGCTTCGGCGTGAAAATTCCGGCACAGTATCAAAAGCTGTAGTCGGGAGCACCTCTGAGTAGTAGTAGACTTCGAGAGGCGCTATAGAAATATCCGGAATAAAATTTTAAAAAAATGTAGGTCTACATTGGGACTATTAATTGTGTTAGGTGCACAATAAATAGGTCTTTAGCCCACATTTAAACTTGAAACAGCAAAAATTATATTACAGTTTTACAGCTGTGCCTATTGAAACTTTTAGTATCATAAGTATTACTAGTATTGATATGTTGCAACTGCCACTGTTAGCATTTACGTTGCATAGTTATAGCCTAAGCTATCATTCGCTCAACAGAGGCCTGGCTGTTGGCCTATATAACGCTGAGCTGTTTCTGTGTCCTGCACATGTTATATTCTATGGCAGTGTTGTTGTTATTGTTGCTGTTGTTACTCATTGATCATCATCAAGCCGAACGTGGGAGAGACGCGCTATAGTCAGCTACACTGCTGAAGAATAGACACACCCTAGTTGTTCAGCTATACGCACCGCCCTCATGGCTTAAACTGCCACAACGTCTAAATATACGCTTGAAAAACCCTCTTGGCCCGCAGCCAACATTTACCCCTTCCTTTTTGACTAAGAGTGAGCCTGTATAATTTCTGAAATATAGGGCACAGCACAGAGCGGGCTCATTATTTTTCCAACACCTTACTCTTTGATATTGGCTGTAGGTGTTCGTGTCATATTGGGCTATTCACCCGGCATTCACGGCTCTTCAAAGGGAGGCTTTGCAATCTTACCAATGTCACGTGTTCTTCTGTTCATTCATATGAATTCCAGGGAAACTATTTATCTCTATGTTTTCGATTTCGATCCACAGTGTCGTCTGTGCAAGAAGAATAGCGATGAAGTTTGAAAAAGTGTGCACCGATGCACGTATACGGTCGTCCTGATATATAGGCTATAGACCTAGGCCCTATATATCGTAGTTTATGATGTACCACCTGTGGCTGGAAATTCCCTCCCGTTTCTCGTTAATTTCTTCCTGGTTGTAATGGACTTATTCCTTCCTGGGCTTCCTCAGCTTCTTCATTACAGAGGCGTCATGGCATTGGTTGGTTGCCAAGGCCATCGATGTCGACCTTTCCCTCATCTAACGCTTCTTCGCTTTGATTTAATACCCAAAGAAAACTCTTTCACAGACCGAGCAAGTGAACGTGTGATAACGCGGGTTGGGGTTAAAGATAGCCTACTTGATCTTTCAAAGACTAAAGAAATTATATTTCATAGGCCAAGTCCTAGACTCTTTTCTCTTCCGGATCCTATCAACGACATTAAACGAATTAAACTTGTTAAACTACTTATCTTGCATTTCCGAGACGATTTAAGAAATCGATGACTAAGGAACAGTCATTTTGAAGATTTGCAGCCAACGCCTATAGGCTATACACTAAAAGTACTCCGATCTCAAGGAATGCCTTCCACTAAACTAACAAATATTTGAAGTTTTATTTATGCTGCCTGCCTTCGATCTATAGCTATAGCTGGAGCTAGACACTGTTCCGCCAATAACCTGAAACCCTTCACAGCGGAACAGTCCTTCACAAGCGGGAAGTCCATTTGCGCCACACGAGACTCTGATAACAAGCGTCCTGACAGCGTCCAGAACATTAAGAAATTACGGAGAAGGCCATAAATAACTCCACGCGAGCATATGGCCTACTAGATCACATTAGAGGTCCGAACGAACGAAAACTTCCTGTAATCATTTAAATGATCAAAAGCGACACCTTATGCGATAATATAATAATTTATGCAGTAAGTTATATTACAACAAGGATTTGACCTATAACTTTAGCTGATTAAAGTTAAGAAATGTGTCTCTGGTTCGAGAGGTCTACCTGGGTATCGAGACGACCAGTTGTTTTGTTCAGCGTTGTAGAACTGCGTCGTACCTCCTGCGTTCGTGTGAGTGTAAGGAAACGACCCATACTGCACGGAAAAGTCATTCGGATCTAAAAGCATTTACATATATATTATATCTAGACATACATTTAACATATGTGAACTGAACATGCTTTTAAGAAACATGCACATCAATTTAACATGCATGCACATAACTTTAAAATTTCAGTAAGAAACCATCATGCGAAGTGTTTTTCACACTTTTTCGCATATGACTCATTAGTTTAACTCATGTTAACAGCAGCATGCATGTATAGGCTTATTGATATCATTTATCCAACAAAGGGTAGATATGCCTACTAGTTTAATAAATTATGCTTAGTAAAATAATCGAACCTAACTGAATTAGAATAGAGTATGCAGGGCATACTTACTGGTATACTGAACGTATGAAGGTGCGTAGTTGCCCTGCTGGTATGTGTTCTGAAGGGGTTTGAGTTCTGTGAGGGTAGTAAAAACGTCATGTCCCTCATCGCCGATGGTTCCGTGGAGGACGAGGTCGGTCGGTCGGCCTTCGGACGCAGGCGTTCGGTCGGAGATGGTGAGGCTCGAGGCCGCCGCCGCCACCGCCGCCGCCGACTTCATGTCCAAGTTCATGACTGTGGCGTTGCTGTTGTTAACAGAGTGAATGGCGATTTGGTTGTTGTTCGCTGAAATTCAAACGCCAGACATCTCCTTGCAGGCAATCGCATAGAGTTATGGGAGGCAATCACGTCTAAGCTAACATTCTCTGACAGGCATCGCATTTGAGTTAAGTAGTCTCAGACAGACAATCGCATTTTAAGTTAAGCTGTCTCAGAGAGAGATAAGACATGTTCTGTTACACCCTTTTGGCGACAACTATATACTCAACACATTATGTTTGTCGTCGTCGTTATCGTTATTGATCACTTTGGGCATGATCATCATCATCATGATCATCACCATCATCATGATCATCACTATCATTGTTATCATCATCAGTAGCAGCATCACATCCAACAGACCGTTATCACGTCCAGCATTAATATCAAAACCAATGAGCAAGCACGTCACAGTAAGTTCATTTACTGCACATAAAATCCTGTCAGAACAGAATACGATTACTGTACAAAAGTTAGAAGTATGTGTCGCTTTAAACTTGAGATAGGCCTGTAAAACATAATTATAATCTGAACTGCTACTTACAGTCTCGAATGAATGTTGGATGCATAAATGCTTTCGTTGAGACAGATGCGGATAGAAGATTTCCACCGGCTGCAATCGGAGGTTTTATATCAATCCCAGTAACTGGAACCAACTGAACCGTCGTTATTCCTAGAACATCATACATAATATTATATATATATATTATATATATCATACAGACTATGTACATGGAAGCTTGCTATTTCTGTATAAGCTTAGACCGCGATGAGTAGCCATTTACAGTATGCACATGCATCTTCAGAATCTTATTTTTGATTTGCTTGTGTTGGTGTTACTATCAGAGATGATGATAATATTCATGGGAGCGGCCATGGGCGGCGATCCCGAGGGGTCGAGGGGGACAAGACCCCACCTTTAAGAGTGGGGTCACAACATACATCCGACCCCCAAATTTTGAAGAAACACCAAAAAGTCATCAAATCACGCGCGAAAACAATTTTTTGACTTCTTTTTGAGCAGATCAGTTCAAAACTCTTTTTTGACCAGATCAGTTCAAATGTGTCCCCCCCACCTGTCAAACAAGATCGCCGCCAGTGGAGGTGGCGTTGGTACCTCTCGACGTATGCCTACGAATATTGTTCTCCTACCGTTGGGCGTCGTGTACGAGGCAGTTGCAGTTCGGTACTGAGGCGCAGATTCGCTGAACGATTCGACGAAGACTTTAGCAATCGACTCGTTGTTGGCGTGCATTGATCCATGGTCTGGACCAACTGTTAGCAGGTTCCCTGGCTTCGTTCCAGTCAAGTACTGCTGCAGCTGATACAGATCCGCCTGATCCAACTTCAACAGTTTTCCGTTCTCCAGGTTCCAAGTCTACGAAGTAAAATTACCTCCGTTCCTTATCTTAAGGCAACGTTACAGTATTAACTGTAAATATGGCTTACTCAAGATATCTAGTCAGATGTGTGCTAATGCAATTTGTTTTCGCTAACAAGGCGTTTACATCTGCTAAACGCAGCATTTGCTAATGACGTATTAATGCTATGTTCAACAGATGTAAAGTGTAGAGGCAAAACAGTCAGAGCCATAGATTAAAATATATGCTATGCTTCGAATCAAGTCATTAAGAAATCTCTCTAGATTTATAGCGCTCCTTAGTGCAGGAATTGTATTATTATTATTTTTTTCCCGAGGTAGCCTAGTTATGATCCTTCAGGTGTTTAAAACAATGTCAAGATTGTTTAACACTAAAACAGGAATATTATTAATACTACTACTATTATTATTACTGTTCTTATTGTTGTTGTTGTTGCTGCTGCTGCTGCTGTTGTTGTTGTAATTAGTGTTACATTTTTATACGAGGTACAAATGATCCCTCGGAACTTAAAAGAGCTCCCTAGAAGTAAAAGTAGGCCCATTATTGCTATTACTATTATTATTATTATTATTATTATTATTATTATTATTATTATTATTATTATTATTATTATTATTATTATTATTATTATTATTATTATTATTATTGTTATTATTATTATTAAAAAATTAATTTGTCAACCCAGTGAACAATTTAAAAGCAGACAGTCTAAGGAACAGGTAACTTGTCTCGAGTGAATCAGTCATCAAAACCTTTGTCTCAGATCCGATATATTACTACTAATACTACCACCACCACTACAACCACCATTACCTTTACCACTACAAATTCCACTACTACTACTCTTACTATTAATATACCTACCGCATCACTGAATTTGATATCCTTATCAAGTATGATGTCTGTCATGCTTTCAATCCCTGTAAATAATATAAATTAAGTCAATAATACAGATACATCGATTCAACTAAACATCCTATTATAAAATGCATTTGAGAGGTACTTCAAAGACGCAGTAATGAAAGACGCAAAACTGTCTTCAGTCATGCATTTTTTTCTTACTTATATACATGCACACATACATACATACATACATACATACATACATACATACATACATACATACATACATACATACATACATACATACATACATACATACATACATACATACATGCATGCATACATACATACATACATACATACATACATACATACATACATACATACATACATACATACATACATACATACATACATACATGCATACATACATACATACATACATACATACATACATACATACATACATACATACATACATACATACATACATGCATACATACGTGCACATACATATAGGGCCTATACTTGCATACGTACACAAACACATACATACCTTACATACAAATATATATGGCTTTCAAATGGACAGGTAGACAAAGCATAAAATAATAATATTATTTATAATTTAATTATTAAAAAAGTTGGACGGTGTCCAAGCGGCGAATAACTGTAGAAAGATCGGTTTCAATTAGACGAATGTACTTATTTTTTTAAATATTACAAAATATTTTATATCATTTTACATTATTCGGAATGAATGTTCTTACCATCGTCATGTAGCAGTGGCTTCTTCTTGTCTTCGTTGGAGTAGCTCGGCACCTGTAGATTGCCAAGACCCGATTGCAGGGTGACCAGCGGAGGCATTCCCAACAGTCCACCGAGGTTATACCCGAGGCTGAGATTCTCACCGGCCGACTGACCACCGGTCAGCATAATGGTTGACCCTGCTGCCCCCTGCTGCATCGAAGGATGTGGTTGCTGCTGCTGGCGGGCATTGTCCGCAGCTCTATTGCGTACAATCCTATGGTAGAGGAATGAAAGGGAAGCATTAGTGTATTTAAGTCATAAACTATCTTAATTAATATGATGGGCAAATGAAATTATAACAGTTTTTAAATAAATGAAACACATTTGTCGTTTACGGAGTCAGTTGAGGAAAATCACTGGTCTGTCTAAAAACCGTTTCAAGCAGTGCGCCTAAAATTAGGTCTCCTGCAGGAATGGATCCGTGCTTTGAGACTATATGGTCGAAGCCAAAAGTATTTGATTTTTTTTATTTCAGCGGAAAAATGCAGATGTATTTACACGCAGGTAGACCAAATCATCACAAATGCTTTATTTATGTACATATTATTAGAACGTATTGACGGCAAAAAATAGAAATAATCTGCACAGAAAATATTGCTGCCAGTAGCGTATGATCATAAAATGTATCATGTAAATGTATAAATACATTATATACGCGTAGGCCTATGATTCAACGACAACAGAACAGCCTAACGGTGTCTTTTCTATATAAATGTAATTCACATTTGACAAACATGTAGGATGTCATATATCAACATAAATTTTTATATGCATAGGGGCCTATACATAATTTTCATGTAACTTTAATTATGTAGCGTGTGAATACGCTGTGTATCCATAATCGGAACCTATGGGCAACGGCATACAACTTTAAATGGGATTCGACTGATTATATAGCTGTCACAAGCTGTGTTTGCATGAGTCTTGTTTACGAAGTTCGTCCCAGCAGAGTCGAACTTGTCAGCCGGGTCTTGGCAATTTACAGGCGCCGAGCTACGTCAATGAAGACTTATTGTATTCAGTGGTGTAGTGGTAAAATCAGCAGTGGGTATACTGTCAATTGTAGTGTTGGAGTTCTCGGGCGCGGAGCGCCCAAGAAAAACCGACTAGGGGGTCTGGGGGAGCGTCGTAAGCTCCCCCAGCGGGGTCCGGGGCAGAGCCCCGGCCACAAACGATTTTAAGGCATTTAGTTATCAATTCTTGCATGGAAAACTGATTTGAAAATAAGTATTTCTCACAAATGAAATAGCTTAAGAAATATCAAGACCTTGACGACATCATGAAAGAATTTTTAAAAAGTTGAACATGTTGAAAACAATCAATCCAAAGAGAATATTGAATAGTACAGTTAACTACAGCTTATTTCCAAGTTCCAACCCTGTACAATAGGGTGGAGTGGCAAATGTTTTTTTCAATGAATGAATTCTAATAGTGGGCAATGACGCAACTTGGGTAGAGAAAGAAACACACCAAATATTTTAAATTTCAAATGATATCTTCTGCCCTCTACCGTCGATGCAATATTTCAACGTGGTTAACCTATAGTTTCACAGTGGATATCGTCCAATCTCTTCTGTCTTAACCCTTCCAATACAGAATTCATCATCCTATGCCTTCCTGATCATGTCAAGAAAGTCCTAACCCTTCCATACACCTATCGATTAACTCATCGTTTCTTAAACTTCACATCGGACTCCTCCGTCCGCAATCTTGGTATTAGGGCCTACTTGTGATCCACATCTCTCCTTTTCTAACCACATCTCCAACATCTCGCGCTCCTGCATGCTTCGTGCACATTTGTGACCTTCGTCGCATCCTGCCCAAGATCGACCTTAAAACTGCTTCTACCATTGTTACCTCTATTGTTCATTCAAAGCTTGATTACAGCAATTCCCTCTTCCTCAACCTTGAATCCACCCAAATCAAGCGTCTGCAACTTATCCAAAAACCACTAGCCAGGGCTGTCACGAGAATGCCCAAACATCATCAAACCACTCTCATCCTCAAATCATTATATTGGCTAAAAATCATAGAGTGAGTCCACTTCAAAGTCCTATCACTAACCTATAGCTCCCTCCAATATTCCCAGCCCAAGTACCTCCAAGATCTCTTCACCATGCAGGAAACTCGCTCCACCCGATCCTCCTCCTATTCAGTCTTTCTCGATCCCCGATCACTACTCATCTCAAGTTCTCCAAACGAGCCATATCCAACAGAACACCACGCCTCTGGAACGATCTCCCCCTCAAATTCTGCAGATTCTCGGTTTCTCCATCATCATCATTCCAACCCGTCCTTCATTCTTCTCCTCGTGTTCCTCTATCTATCTCCGGGCTCTCCACTCCAAACTGAAGTCTCACCTTTTCAAGTAGGGCTTACTCCTACCCTGACACATCTGATCCATGGGCGCCCGCAGCATAGGTCAAGGGGGGTCGCGTGACCCCCCTGGAAATCATGATGTGACTACCAAGAGAATCATGGATACTGAAAACCTTACTCTCTGAGTTTGAAAGCAACAGCAAGTGCTGGCTGTTGACGAGAACCCCAGAGTTGATGCACTATAGAATTAATAGAAATAACACGGTAGGCTCAATGGAACCTACCTAGAGCCGGCCAATGCCAGCCCTGATCTTAGGGTCAGCAAGCTAAGGCGACTGCCCAGAGAATCATTCATACTGGAAACCGTATACTCTCTCGGTCTGAAAGGTTAAACAGGTGTTATAGCTTGGGTTTCTCTCTGCATGGTTCAAAGGCGGAGGATGGTGACGCGCAATATTTCATCCTACAAGACTGAAGAGAGAGTGGTTGGACTTGGATATAGAGATAGGACACAGGACAACTAATTACTAAGACAGCTGTAATATATATATATATATATATATCATATTTATTTATGGGCTCTCAGATTGGAGGAGAAAGAGAGACTATGGATCAGTTCATTTCGAGATCCAATTATTTATTTATTTATTTATTCCGGATATTTCTATAGCGCCTCTCGAAGTCAACTACTACTCAGAGGCGCTCCCGACTACAGCATTTGATACTGTGCCGGAATTTTCACGCCGAAGCGCCACGAGCAATTGCGAGTGAAGGACTTGCCCAAGGTCCGTA
>OY744606.1:45878957-45963957 GCA_963556255.1 Allolobophora icterica | reverse complement strand
TGCATTATACAAAACAGAAATTTTGAACAAGACTTAACAATAGTGCATAAATTACTTTTAGCCCTACATTTTACGGTTTTTTTACCTAAAAGTTTGTATACTAAATATATATTTTATGAAAATTTCGTTTTAGTAACCCAAAATATGCCCAATTTGACCAGAAATACGAATCGGTATTAGCAGTATTAAAATTATACATACTGACAACAGTTAAATATACAACAAACCATAGTATACGGCCTACGTTTAAAAAACTTAATTTTTATAAAATTAGCATGTTTGCAAATTTACGCAATTCATAACTAATTGCTTAGGATATAATCGGATGTTTTAAAGTAAAATTTTAATTTAAAAAATTCAAAAAATTCAAAAAATAATTTATGTTATCATGTAAATGTTGAAAAATTGATCATGAAATATAATGCAGAATCGATAAAATCGTGGTCAGTTTGCAAGTGTTATAATTCAAAGTTGAGGCCAAATTAAGTTCAGTTTTCAAAGTTTTTAAATGGACTTTTATTTAGCTAACAATAGGAAATCCTTTTTAAAATTCAAATATTTATTGTGTTGACCAAATTACGAACACGATAACTTAGGCCTAACTGCGTTCATTATGTGGGCATTACAATAATTAGCAAAGGCATTTTTATGGATTAGGCCCTAAATAAGAAGAAGAGCAGTCCATTAAGCTAAACACAAGGGGCAGCCATGGATATGAAGTGTTAGCGACTTCATTTTTCATAGCCTCGGCACATTTGGGCGGGTGGCTAGTACTCTCCCTCGCCACCAGATCTTCTCACCGACAGTGTATTCATCATAACTGAGTCGGCTAGAGAGCACAAGTGGAGACGATATATTCTCGAAACAATATCTGCCCTGGCGGAGATTTGATCCCCGACCTCTCGGTCGACAGTCCAGCACGCTAACACTAGACCATCGCCCGTTCCCAGAGAATAACTAACGTTGAATAACTTCTATAAACAGTCTGAGAATAGTTTGAAAACAGTAGTAGAGCCAAGTGTTAAAGCAGCCACTCTATGTTTAAGTGCCAAGCAGAAAAATCAGCGGAAGATATGCAAAACAAGATACAGACAAATGCTGTCTCCCTGTACAGCTATAGGTTATATTTATGCTGTTTTTTGTCTCTTTGTTAGCTAAATAGTTTAAATCTAGGTACGGCCTCACGTAGGTAGGCCTACCATCAAAACACATAAAAGATATATTCGCATGAGATATAACAGGACGACTTAATTGCACCATCTATGAAAATGTGACCACCATACGACCCGCTGATCTTGTTTGCTTTAAGTCTCGAATGCAAAGCCTACGGACAGCATTATATATATATATATATATATATATATATATCATCATACGTGTATATTTGTGGCTAATGTATTAAAGGTTGATGAATAGTTGTGGGTCTACACGTGAAGGCGTTCTTAGATAGACACAATAAAAGAGGAAGAAGCGGAGGAGAAGGCGGAGGAGAAGAGGGGGAGGAGGGGAGGAGTAGGAGGGGAGGAGTATGAGGAGGAGGGGAGAAGATGTATATTCTATGTTGAGATGATGGGTTGCGTTCTCAAATGGTGATCGTGAAGCAGACGATTTATGGTCGAGTATAGCAAGACCTGACAGAACGCATTACTTTGCGCCGACAACTTACCAACCAACCGACCGACTAATGGTATAGCCACACAGCGAATGAACCGTAGATGAGGGGGATAGAGTAGGGGGTAGGAGGAGGAGTGGAGCAGAGGGAATATGTAGGCAGAAGGAGGAAGAGGCCTGCTCGAAAGGGCGTGGATGCGACCTACTAGGGGTACGGTGTGTTTTGTGTGCTCGACACGCATGAATAGTCACTTTTGAAGGATTTTTTCAAAAGTCTTCCATACAACATAACAGAGACAGAGACAGACAGAAAGACAGACAAACAGACTGACTGGCCCACAGACTAACTCACTGACTCATTGACTCACTAACTCTCTGACTCACTGACTCATTGACTCGTGACTCACTGAATAACTAAAATAAACTCAAAATGAAGGTGCGTTAAGCTAGCACTGTTTAATAGGCTATGTTTTACTGAACTATAGGGCCTACAATAAAAATTGTCCTGACGACACTACGATGATGACCTATTTTGGCATGTTCTGATTTGTTTAATGCGACCTAATTTAATGCGTTTTTATGACTCTAACACTATGACCTGTTTTAGAATGATCTGATTTGTTGAATGCGACCTTATTATTATGATAAAGTAACATCGTTGGTTTTCAACTCTTCTGAACTTCAATGATGTGTAGGCAGTAGCGCACAAATTCGAACTTGTTTTATCGCGTTACAACAGTTGAACCAAGGCATTCACAGGTCCCTATTCAACTCAAAGTTCGATGATTCGGTTTGAACGGAGTAAGTTTGTATGTTTCAAACACTGTAGGCCTACACCCATACAACGACGAAACCAAATAAAACCGAATAACAAGGAACATGGAAATTTGTCGTCAGTAGGGCCTAGATAGGAAACCGGGAAATAGAGAAAGAAGACTAGATTAAACCTGTAAAAGGGGAATGGGAAAAACAAAGAATCTGGAGTTAGGAAAACCTTTCCGCTCAGACAATGTTGTTTCGTTCTACTGCAGTAAGCGTAGGCCTACCTGAGATCTACGATTTTTCTAACAATGACAAAGCCGTAAATGTCCTCTTCAATTGTAGGCCTAACTCTTTTTTTTACAAGTCTAGCAAACATGAATTATTAAGTTCATTTAGGATCTGGCTGTTGTTATCGTAGTCTGACTCGCTTCAGCCAAACAACGGGGTGGGGCTCGTATAGGAAAGGAAAATACGACGCCTATATATATATACAGGGTGCGGCAAAATAAAGTAATCCCCTGCAGTGTGTTGCAAATTCTGTAGCAACCGCTTAGAATTTTTATATTAAACTTGGTAATGATATTTTCTGTTCACATCTACATATAACTTCCAAATGTTATTTAACAATCTTGAAATATGACAAAGTTATGTTATTTCAAACACGACACCCCCACGATTTTACATGGTTAAAAATAGTTACTTTGTAAAGAAACAAGAAAAATAAATGGTACAACTTGAAATATTTTTACAACAAAGCTTTACGAATTGCACTTTCAATTTTACATTAAGTGTTCAAAGTGTCCACCATTGGCCTGCACGCATGCCTTCAGCCGTTTGGTAAAGTTCTTGATGGCCTTGTTGATCGGCGCCTGTGGCATATCGTCCCATATTGACTGCAAAGCGGCTTTCAACTCGGCGATTGTCTTTGGCTTCGGCTGGAGTTTGTGATACCTTTCCAGCATGGCTCCCCACACGTGATAGTCAAGGGGTTGAGATCTGGGGAATTTGGTGGCCACTGGTCCTTCTCAATGATCCCTGTTTTTTGTTTTCATAATAAATGCTACAGTACAACCAATAACGCAACCGTAAAATTTGCACGTTATAAAGCGTGGGCTTGTCTCTGTTCAAATAGCATAACTTAGTCAATTGTTGTGATAATATAATGTAATTTGGCAATTGTACGTAGATATGAATGACCAATGGCCATGTAAATTTTCTTATGAAAATCCAACTTCGTTCTTGAGATATCAACCAAACACTGCAGGGGATTACTTTATTTTGCCGCACCCTGTATATATCTAACTGTGGCTCCTGTTCAAACGGGCAGCGGTGGTGAAGGATCTCACCCGACCATCAACTCATTGAAAAAATGAGAATGGCCGAGGCCATACCGTCGCTATAGAAAATTGCGTACATTTACATTTACATTTAACTGCACGTGAAATATTTAAAGGGTTTAGAGGTGAACGATGTTCTGCAACAACCCAGTGCCTCTTTGTTGCCAAGCTCCATTTTTGTTTACGTCATATGTTTCAAAGAAGCACGTATATATGCATGGGCTACTATTCGTATGATTATGATTTATATTATATTTCTATTATATATTAATGACCTTCCTAGTTCTTCGACCATACTACATTACATCTTGTTCGTTGATGTTTCCAATATCTTCATCTCATACTCCTCTTACGACCACCTATTTCACTTAGCAAGTACTGAGCTGGCCTCAGCAAGTGATTGGTTCAAAGTCAACAAAGTCTCGCTTAATCTCTCCAAGACAAATTATATTCTACTTAGATCTCATAAAAAGCGAATACCAGTAAACCCGAATAAAATTGTAATTGATAATATGCCCAATTGTCCATCCCGCAACTAAATTCCTTGGGATTCACATCGATCAACACTTAAAATGAACGTTCATATTAATGACATTTAAAACATAGCTAAAAATAATTAGACGAATTGCCTCATACCTCACGCATTCTTATAAATCTTTACTTTACACTTATTTATCCCTACATCACATATTGCAATCCTATCTGGTCTTCCACCTACAATACACTCCTACGAAGCTCGCAAATACTACAGAAAACACCATGCGGGTCATAACGAAATCCCCATTCAACTCTTATACCAGACCTATCCTATCTATCCCTATCCAATAATAGTAGTAGTAAGGATAATAAGAATAATTACAGCTCCTAGCGGTCTGTTTTGATTCCTGAGTGATTAGACTACACTTACCTCGGGTAAAAACAAAAACAACAACAACAACAACAACAACAACAACAACAACAACAACAACAACAATAATAATAATAATAATAATAATAATAATAATAATAATAATAATAATAATAATAATAATAATAATAAATTCATAGGCATTATTTCTAATTCAAAGATGATTTCTTCTACTTCGAAATGATGAAAAATGAAGTCGCAGGTAATTACTAAAGGGCCGATAATGTTCTTGCATCAGAATCAGTGGCGCCTCATTTATTACATGGAAAATCTCATTGCTGGGATCACGATATGATCATTTGACGAAACGAATTACTTTTATGAAAAACTACTCAAAATTTTCAAGAAGAGGTTGAGTCTGGCTGACTGACTGACTGACTGACTGACTGACTGACTGGCTGGCTGGCTGACTGACTGACTGACTGACTGACTGACTGACTGACTGACTGACTGACTGACTGACTGACTGACTGACTGACTGACTGACTGACTGACTGACTGACTGAATTATTTCACGCCCAGGCAAAAACTATGACAACTCCGAACGAGAGTGAAATGCAGAGACGTAGCTATAGGAAATTGGCAGTTTGCCCTATAGGTCAGTTTCACCTACGTCAATGCAGTCCCTGGGTTGAATAACTTACGTAGCATGCATTCGTGGCAATATCAAACATCGTTGGTTTTTCGTGCACCCTGGTCTTCCCGTCAAGTTTTGATATCCTGGGTCAGAGTTTGCATAATTGAATCTCTCAGATAATAGGAGGGTCCTCAATGTAAAGGACGTATATAGCCCAAATGTGACTTGCCTCTACTCCTGGTACAAGTTGAAGCGTACCGCATGATGGCATTTAAGGCGACTGAATAAAGCTACAACTTCAAAATGTCGGTTGAAAAAGCACGAGGCCAAAGTCAGAAGCTACGAGGCCGAGGCTAACGGTGACGAGTGCTCAAAATTTAGCCTGAAGATCGAGGTTAAAACCGAGCTACTGGAGGGGCTAACTATGGGCCTTCGTGAACAAATGGGCCTAAATATTTAAGAACTCTGCTGATTTTTCTGAAAACGAACCCAGCTTAAGTGCACTTGACTTATTTTCGGTCCGTAATGAAACCTTAGCCTACTTGTACTAAACACGTCATCATTTTTTGTGACTTTCAAATTCGTCCCATGCACCATTATTGTTCGCGCCGAACTCGACCACAGAACTCTAGTTCCCAGAATACTTTATCGACTTTCTTTTGTAACCTGTATATTATACGTACTTGCTAAAACTAAGCGCCGGTGAATAAGTTGTTTCCTCTAAAGCAATGTTAATTGGCGCTCATAAATTTCAGAAAATTACATTGCCTTACACTACACTTTCCAACTAATGGCCAATCCGAATTAGAAATGGCTTACTGCAGGCTATCATTTGCAGCCGCTAAGTATCTTGAATTGTGTAGTTCTGATAAGAAAGCAGCAGCTGCAATCTGATGAGAAGCGAGACTACAGATAAAAGACTGAGATGCAAGGGAACTAAACGTATCGTGATTGTCAGCGCCTTCGCTTCTTCGATGTTTTCGAATGATTTAATCCGAAGAGAGTTACTTTCGATCAAGATTGACTTCTTACGACAATTCTAATCGAGCTGAAGTTTTTCCCAGGAACTTGAATTTGTTACAATTTCCTTTCTCAAAAGACCGTGACACTCGAGATCTGTCTCTTCTCATCATCATCTCTCCCTATCTCGGTCTTCGAGCATTTCTGGCTTGTCTTTGAATGATATCATGCGTGCCTATCTGCTTCTTTGCGTATGTAACGTTGACTTTTCTCAACCGTAGATTCCAGAGTACAAGAACCGTCTTTCCTTCTTTCATGCTTCCTATCGCCTTGCTAAAAACTGACGCTTGCAATTGTGTCATCTTATGATTTCCACGTCAGCAGCAATATTAATGTAATTTCATGAACATAAGGAATCAGTGGCTTCTATCCCCCCTAAACAGCTGGGCTCAATCCCTCTCCTTCCCCCTCTTTCACAGAACCCCCTGTAAGATGGACGCAATTCCCCCTTACTGTAAGGCCCTTCCATACCTCGCCTTCCCTTCCTCCCCTACACCTCCCACCCCATCCCTCACCCTTTATCCCCTCCCCTCTCCCTTTACCACTTCTGTACCATTCCTCCCTTCCCTCCCCTTGTAACGAAGGGATCCGGCGTCCGCCGGGAAAATTTTTTGATTTCTACACTGCCGTAGGTGAGTTTAAGCGCATTTTTTGAGAAAGAAAACTGGTTTTGGAAAACTAAACTGTTGGATTAATTTCTGTAGGGCTCCCAGTGCACTGTAAAAATGTCATGGGACAGACTGCAATATATATGGAACAAAATTTCCAAAATATGGGACGCATGTTAAAATACTGGGCAATATGGAACACTGCATAGCAAATATATATGGGGATTTTAAAGACTGCATTATGACTGGTGTAATGCAGTGGCAACAGGCTCCATCCCTGCCTACTGCAGTGTTACCCAGCCGACAATTATTTTGCTGGAATATATCAAGACCTGATAATCCCATTTTCACTGCACTACACGACAATAATTGTAGCATTGACCAACTAGTTTTTCTTAATAAACAGGATTATAAATGCTTTTTTCAATTTTTAAGCTTTTTTGGCATCCTACATCAACAGAAAAATAGCGGAACATAATGGTCAATAGCTAAAGAAAAATAAGTAATAATGATACACTATAACACTGCTTAGAGCCTTAGACACTGTAAACTAAGCATAGGCGTAATTTGTGGGAGGTACGACGGGTACCCGTACCCCACTTTTTGGACTGGGGGACCGTACCCCACTATTTAAATAATGCCAATCAATATTTTATTATTACTGCAACTAAAAGATAGCTTGTTTTACTTACACAAAAATTAATGAGAATACTGGCAGGGTAATATGTCCGAAATGGTCTCCATGCGAAAAGCGAAAGTGGAGACGAAATTGGTACCCCCACTTTTTAGACCAAAGTTACGCACCTGAACTTATGCAAATATTGCCTGGCCCATAATACTGATACAAATAAAAATGACAATCTATAACACTGCTCAGACACTGTAACCTAAGCAAATATTGCATGGTCCATAATAGTAGTATATCAAAATACAAAGTTGAAAAATGTCGTTCGAAGGTCGTCGCAACATAGCCAATAATGGCCAATAGCAATGCTTAATCTAAAATTTCAGTCCTTGGATGTTGCAGGACAAAGCATTTTGCTGGCCTGGTCAGTGGAACAGAAACATCCATTTCTGTGGAGGGGGGGTTTTCCCTCTGGCACAAATTGGAAGCAGTCTGCTTCCTTCCCTTCCCCTCCACCCCACGTAGTAGGCCCTGCACAGAGCTGTGAGCAAAGACTCTGTAAGACTGTAACTTGTAGGGAGTGTGATAAAAATTGAAAAGAAATACTTTCCCCCCTGTTTTTCACTGGGCTCAACTTGCGCCCACCCTGAATAGGGATAGAAGCCCCTGTAAGGAATGCAACGTTTTCGAATTTTTTAACGGTCCCGCGGTACTTGGGTGCATTGTCCAGAACGATAAAAGTTAGCGTTCAGGACGATGAATCCACGAACATTGGTAGGATAGCCATAGGCCCTAATGGTTGCACACTGTGCACGCAGGCCCGCCGAGAGCGGGGGGCAGGGGGGCAAATGCCCAGGGGCCCGGCGATTTTTTAGGGGCCCGGGCCGGGCCCGAAAATCAACTTATGAAAAACATTATTATCAGTTATACAAAGTTTATGATTTATGCCTTTTTAATATTATTATTATTATTATTATTATTATTATTATTATTATTATTATTATTATTATTATTATTATTATTATTATTATTATCTGACGCTTAAATACAGTCAGTTTGAACTATAAGCATCTAATAAAATCATAGTTGTACATACAAATATAATATCGTACGGTCGTACCCCACTTTATTGGTTTTTTTCGTACGACCGTACGAGCTTAGAGGCCCGTGACTGCTCTGCCTATAGGGGCCCGCGACTGCTCTGCCTAGGGGCCCGGAATTTCTGTCGGCGGCCCTGTGTGCACGTACATGTATATATAATTACTGTGAAAGACTTGAGCCAGTGGAAATTCCATATTGCCTCACAATGTTATAGAAAATACACAAGCAGGTTTACAGTACTTAATAAAAGACGGCATCGATGCATAAAAGTTACAGGGTATTTTTTCTGTAATAATATTAATGTGGGTTTATACCTAGACCGACATGTTAAAGCAACCTGATTAATGACAGAGGCCTTGGGGGTCAGACCGTCAGACGATGAAACTCCACGCATACGCTTGCAATGTCTGTAACGACATCAAGGTGTTCTACAATACAGTTCACCATTAAGCCAGACCCCAAAATAAATGCAGCCGAATGGGTGCCTCACAATCGTCGATTCGATTCAACCCGCGTCCGTTATGTTCACCAAATGACGAGAACATTATGGTTTTTCGTCCGGAGGGGGTCATAAATTCTATTGTGACTCGGGTACATAACTCGTTCGACACCCGCATCCATGCCCGCACTGGGCAATGAATGCGTGCACGTCGAGGGCTTTGTTCGTCACTCCCATTGAGCACCAAGCAATCTATCATCTGAGCATACCCAACCGTAGTATGGATCTTACAGACAAAAATACAGTTGACAAGACAAGAGGCTGACGAACATTCGTAGGGGACCGGAGAAAGAGAGAGAAAGCAGGACAGACAAGGACTTAGAAAGATAGAAAGAGATAAAGTGACGCATACAAAGAGAGAGGAGTGCCAGAAAAATTCCGACGCGAAATAGGATATTCTTACGCGCAGACCTACTCTTATAATAGGTTGTTGTCTTGCTAAATCCAAATGTTTCCCAATTCTTCAGCAATCTATTTGATCATGCATAGAAACTGCTTCGCTCCAAATATCGCCCATCCATAGACAACTCGGCTCCGCTCCAAATATCGTTCGTATGTTAACAAATTCGCTCCGCTCCAGATATCGTAGTGTAATGTTATTGGAATACAAAACCATTATTACAGAAGCGAAAGAGAATTCAAGAACGCGACAAATTATGAATCATCGCCCCAAAGTTAAGAAAACAAAAGGACGAATATGCAGACCACAAAGTAGAGAAAACAAAAGGACGAATATTCAGACCGGTGGTTCTCAACTTTTTCAGAGAAGTCACCCTTACTAAAAGTCATTCAGTCAACGGCACCTGGCCTTAGTTTCATTTATTTTTCTTCCAAGTAGTTCTTTATTTTCATGACAAACAGTGGTCCGACTATTTCTACAATACCTTAAGTTTTAAAAATTGTTGTAGGCCTATTGTCAGTAGTGATAATCAGTATAGTAATTTTTACAGTTTTTGATAGAACGTGCTGAAGAAATATTTTTCTAGCCGTGGCACCCTTGGAGCAGGTTTACGGCACCCTTGGGTCACTCAGGTTGAGAAAACACTGATGTAGACCACCTTATCTATGACGTCAAGTTGCAAACAGTTAGGCCTACTGTTTGCAACTTGACGTCTAATAGCCTAATATTGTTTGTGAGTAAACCTCTCAATGTCTAAGTTATTCATATCAGTCTTCTTATATGGAAGTCTAAACGACTTGTATAGAAGAAGAGAATAGCAGTCCTTAGCTAGCCCCGCGAGGCAGCCATGGGATGGGTATGAAGTGCTAGCGAATATCATTTTCCCAGTCTCGGCATATGAAGGGGTGGCCGGCTTCTCCGTCGTCTCCTGATATTCCCACTGACAGTGTATGGTAAGTGTACTCGTTATAGCACTACGGGCGCAAGTGGAACTGAAAACTCGAAACAAATTTCTGCCTTCGCAAGGATATGAAGTATTTTGAACCCCGACTTTTCGAATGACAGTCCAGCACGCTAACCACTATACTGTCGGACACCTCGTGGACTG
This sequence comes from Allolobophora icterica, assembly GCA_963556255.1. Lineage (NCBI taxonomy): Eukaryota > Metazoa > Annelida > Clitellata > Crassiclitellata > Lumbricidae > Allolobophora > Allolobophora icterica. The sequence goes on along the minus strand of OY744606.1, from coordinate 45,953,402 downwards.
TTGCACAATCACAGTGATAAACCTCGATGACATACGTTTTACAGTCCATGAAAGAAAAAGAGGAAGAATAGCGGCGACAAGAAGAGAAGATCAATCACCCAGGAGAACTACAAGACACAGCAGTGGATTTGAAGCATTAACAACTCCAGAAATTTATTTTCTTAGCTCCAGCAGGTGAGGAAGGAATGACCTTCTCCTTCGCCTTCTAATCTTTCCGTCGATAGTCTTTGTACTTAGCTTATATCCATGTTAGCTAGAATGGGTGCTCGCGGTACAGACATCTTTGATTGTTTTTCCCCTCCTTGAACCAAAACCTCTGGGCTGACAGCGCATGAACGTCCACACTGCTATTGTTCCATTCATGACTGTAGTCCATAGAGTGCTCTAAACTTGCTCACTTGCGATAGAGAGGGATCAGTGTAATGTAACATACTTGCGATAGAGAGGGATCAGTGTAATGTAACATAATATAATGTAATGTAAATCTTCGAAATTTCTCAGCGCCACACATAAGCTACGTCAATGAGACCAGCTTAATTACCGGCGCTATATCAAATCCAGTAAGCAATAGCCATATTGTTTGGTCAGAAAATCGTAGAAGGTCAAGCCGAGGAGGCAGCAAGGGGCTACTGTGGATGATAGTGTTCGTATGGTGGCTCAGGAGTAGAATCAGGATATATAGCTTCAAGAGTTTGTGTTCCAGTCGTGAGTGGAAAGCTGCAGGAGAGACAGGGCGAGCGGAGGAGAGGTAAGATTGACAGACGCGTTAAGATGATAAGCGAACAGGTGGAGATCTGTTGGGAGTTCGTTCCAAAGAGCTGGTGCAGCGTAGATTAAGGAGCGGTTGTAGAATTTCAGAGAGGAGGAGACTGGAGGACGAGATAGAGAAAGATGTGATGAGGAAATAGTAGTCCTAGGTCTTTGGATAGTGAATAGCTGTCCAATGTAAGAGGATTGGGAGATTTGAAGTACGTTGTAGGTAGGTTGACCGGTAGAGATAAATGGCACATGACAAAACAAAGGGTCGTAAAATAATTATTCAGTGGACTGAGGGAAAGAAACAATAATCGATCGCAAGATGACATCATTCCGTTTTACATATGCCTTTGTATTAAAAGTACAAGAGAGGATCAAGAACATTACCTAATTAAACCTTATCGTCTGCATTCATTGTCATTAATTAGACGCAATTCAGCAGACTCAAATGCACAAATACAACATCAGTAGCAATAACAACAACAACAACAACAACAGTAGCAGGAACAACAACAACAACAACAACAGCAGCAGCAGCAGCAACCCAACAGTCAGAGAGCATCAGCATTATCAGACGAGTTGTGTGGCTCACGAAGAATTCACAAATTATTGTTTTCAGAAAATGTCCTTAAAGTGCAAGGAGTGTATGGATCTGCACTTCCGTCACGTCTCTTGATCATCTTCATTGATCTTTGTATGTAAGAACTGTCGTCAGCGTATAATAGACTTAAGTTGCAGAGGTGATATAAAGTTCGTGCTACGTGTGTCTTTTCCTTTTATGCTCTGCTTCGTCTTATGAGTTCTGTGCTTATTCTCCTATGGTATCATCTCTATTCTACCGGTAGGCTACTCGAATTCTCTTGCCTTTTCATACAGCCTACACATTTCACATGATGCCACGTTGTCTCATAGACTCAGCTACACATGTTTCGTAGTGTTCTGTTGTGTTTCCTTCACATCAAATGAAATACGATTAACACTAGTCTTTCGTTGTATCATTTTTGAATCAGCAAAGATCATTGATGACATAAATTAGAGGGATATAAATCAGATGTAAGGCGATAGATCTGAATTTGCTCAATATTATGTAGTCGTTTGCGTAGCGTTTCATAAAAACCCAGCGAAGATGCTATTATTAAAGGCGTTAGTCACTCACTTTGCCCTTAAATATATATATATCCACGTAATTAAGGGCAAAAATAAAACATTAATTAAAATGTAACATTCACAGTCATTCTGTGCGGAACTTTATAACTTTGTACTTAACTAAGTAAAAAAACGCCTTGCAGAGTTTCAGAAACTTCTGGCAAATCAGTCGATCCCTGCATGCACTAAGACTAGCCAACTTAATGCGTTACGACAATGAGTTTTGATTGCATAAACGAGTACACATGTATACATAAATCCTTATCTTTGGTAACATAGCAATAGAACTAGTTGCGAAAATGCTGATGGTGAAGATAACTTATCTAACTTCTAACTTCTGGGGGGGGCACCTGGTGCTGGTGGCACCTTTGCGTATTTGGTATGCAGTGTTATAAGCTGACAGGGAGACTTATATCAAGACTTATATCAAAGACTAATATACCGGTTTGTCGTAAATAGTATGGAATTTCCTTAACGCCAGCGGCTGCAAAGCATGTCGGTTTAATTGTCTTTTGACGCACTCGCTAAAATTTACCGCCTTTATTCAGGCACCTGCTGTTATTCACTTTCCGTCACTAGAGGCGTTAGATGTATTGCAGACAAGTTCTGCTAGTAGAGAACAAACTTCATTAAGACAAGGGTTGTGCGATAATCTAAGGGATAGCGTGCAGGACTGTCACCCGAGAAGTCGAGGGTTGATATCCCCACCTGGGCAGAAATTTATTTTACATATCCGCTTCACTTTTGCTCCCTAACCAACTCAGTAATAATGAGTGCACTGTCAGTAAAAAGAGCCAACGGCTAGGGAGAGGACTAGCCATCCGCCTTCATATACCGAGGCCAAGAAAATACACAATAGCAGATAGTATAAGAAGCATTGTTGATGTCAATAATTCAGAAGATAAAGGTTTCAACTAGAATTCAACTTCCAAAACTAGGCTTCGAAGCTTCTGTGATTATCATCATCGCAAACGTCACCATTATCATTGTCATCATTGTCGTTGTCATCGTCATCATCATCTCCATCATCGACCTAATTCGTGTTCGTCATTATTGAAAACGCCATCACTGTGATTATCTTCATAATATATGCAGTTCGTTTGCAGCCTCCATGCTTCAGTTTAACGTCTTGTGTTTACCATGAGCTTACTTTTGTCAACAAGAAATAGGAGTTATATCTTACAACGTCACTATCTGGTGACGTCAATCGATTTCCCCTCAGATCTTTTCGTGGTGCGTACTATATAGGCTACCCGGACGTTGATAAGTGTCAATGTTTGACTGATAAAATTGGAACTTATTACGAATACAAGAAGAGAATAATGCTATACTTCATAGGTCATTGGAAGAAGAACAGAATTTCACAAGGCAAGAAGAGATAAGTTCTATAAGTTCTATTTAAAAGGAAGATCTGACTGTCCCGCCACTGTTCGTACTCTGACAGTGCCAGTCCCAAGCCTGGATAAAGGAGGAGGGCGACGCTAATCATCTTTGTTATGGCACAGCGTCGCTAAACTGAAACTACTACTAAGATCTGACTGCAGCACAGAAATATCTTAATATTGATATTTTCACTGGTAGTAATTAACTGTGTTCGGATACCTGCGAAGTCTTCAGTCGGGCGCCTGTAGTTATATACATCCCTCATGATCCGAAACCTGGCTCTATAGAACTTGTCCGCTTATACTGTATATATAGGAGAGGGTTTGCTTCAATTGGCAAAGCATAATCTAATGCATCGCTTCGCTAGGCACTGTTTACCATCGGCACATTACGACCGATTATCCACTACTCAGCATACGCTCGTGCGGCTGTGACGACATTCAAGGAACAATGCAACAAGTGTCCGCATCGTCTGTCTTAACCAACAGGTGTCTGTCCGTCTGTCCGTCCGTCTGTCCGTCTGTCTGCGTGCCTACCTTTGCCGTTTCGCTGCTGCGTTCCGTCGTACTGGTGGTTCTGAACGACGAACTGAACTGGGAACTGAACGGGACTCTCTCCGGGTGCGGGTGCGCTGTCCCAAGGGGTCGACATGGCGCTGCTTCCCAGACCGGTGGGTCAGTCGACGTCTTCGTCACAGTTACACTCCGTTGGACTCCTTTTCAGTCCCGCTGCTGACTTGCGGACGACCGTAACACGAAGGGGCGCGTGTGAAAAATAGTGACGCAGACTAGCTTTCGTCATTGGAGTTATTCACTCTACTGTGTCCGACTATTATAGGAGCTTGCTTCTGGGGTGAAGGGTGGGCGAGGGAGGGTGGGCGAGGGAGAGGGTAAGAAACGGCAAGGGGCGTCGCTGGTATGCACAGGCAACCATATAGGTGAACGCCGCTAACAATGGCCAGGTTGAGGGACTGCAGCAGCTCAGCTCAATCTTTCGGTTGGTCTGCTCTTGGCCTGCCTGTCGGCCAGTCTAACAATGCCACTCGAGTAACACAAAACCTCTCTGTCGCCAACTCAGCGAGGCCCACGGTGGATTCACTGTTTCTCAGAACGCAGACACGCGCTCTCTCACCAGCATACCTACCCACTCGCGAATGTATACGCACAGAAACTGTACATACAACCCGTTGAAGGCTATAGTTACGCTGGGAAGGCGGAATCCTGTGGCTCTTCACGGCTTATCGCAGAAAACTTACGCAACAAGGGCATTCGGATATTACTTGAAGCTGATTGTAGTAGCTCTCAAGAATATGCTATGACAATGTCCGACTCGTTGATTGGTGCTCCTAGGTTATTGAGTGCACAGGAAGCAAAGTTAGATCATAACGATTGGCAACATGTTATGCTAGGTCAAGGCGGTTCACTGCTCTTTTTTATTAGCTTGACCATCGAACCACAACTTTTGCGGAAATGCAGGCGTCCTCTTAGTGTTACAACATTGCAGTAGAAGAATCTGGATGCTTGATAAAAGAGAAATTCAGTAAATAAGGAAAACTCATTGAGAGTCGCATCTAAAGGCAACGAATTGTTAAGCTTAGGCTACAAGAAACGACCGACTGACTACCAGTGCACGATGAGTAATGGCAGCAGAGGCGTTTTCACTCGTCTATCATGTAACCGAATACTAACCATCCCACACTGCTACCAATTCTACCGATAGTTATCATTAACCAGAATCTCTAGAAATAACTAAGACAAAAAAATGGCCTTTCTGAACGTCCTCTGTTCCAGTCTAGCAGAGGTCCGTCTCTGGCGTTCAACAGATCACAAACATCATTCACTTCAAGCAGGCCCGCCGAGAGGGGAGGGCAAGGGGGCAAATGCCCAGGGGCCCGGCGATTTTTGCGGCGATTTTTAGGCAATCAACTTTTCTCATAAAGCCTAATGCTAGTTTAGGGGCCCGTGACTGCTCTGCCTAGAGGCCCGGAATTTCTGTCGGTGGCCCTGACTTCAAGACCCATTCAGTGCCCCGATCACTAGGCCAGCTAGACTTCGGAGTCGTTATAGATCAGCCAATTACTCCACTTACCCAAAAATGACTTCAGGTCGACTCAAAGTCGACGATTTCAATAAAAAAATGACTTGGCTAACTAAAAAAGCAACTAATTGGCGATTCAGAATGTTCAGAGTAGCAGAATGGCGAGTTTGAATTAGATTAACAGGTTCGAGAGACTGTGAAAACACCTGATTGCGTGGCCCGAATTTGACGACGACGGCGCTCAACAATTCCGACTCGACCCTACTTTTAGTACTTGGAGTCCTGAAGTCGACTCAAGTCGACTAGTTTAAGTCGACTACCAGGTTTAAAACGCCTAAGACCATTTGCAGTTTGTTTACTTCCTACCTCGAAGTAATCGGACTCAGTGCGTTCATTGGTTATAAGAGCGTACGTACCATGCACCTCCGGGCGTCTGACTCCAGGTTCGCTTTCTAAGAATGATTTATATAAGAGATCTGAACCTCGGGTTAGCACGATCCGTATACGGGGACCTTGAAGGGCGTGGCGACAACTCAAACGGGCAGCGGTGGTGAATGATCTCACTCGGTCACCTCAATGAAAACGAGTAGGGTCTAATCTATGCGATCATTATATAAAAACGGGTACATTTACATTTAATTTATATAGCCTATAGGCCTACAGTGATCAACTTCAAAATGTGATCAAATAAAATGTCCTACTCTGTGGGCCTATAATCATACTTTACGTGACCCAGGCTTAATAACTGAGCGAACAACTTCGAAATAGTAAAACATCTATTTTGTCTTTAATGGCCTACGATGTTTTGTTCTTGGGGCCTATGTTATTTGGTGCGTAGACTCTAGCGTCTGCTTTAAAAAGTTGTTTTGCCATTACAATTATCTTTCCTTAGAGTCACGCATTGTGTGAGCAATCTGCCATCACTGCCCTGGATAAAAGAACATGCGCTCTACAATTGAGCTGAACACTAACCTATAATGGACTGATTGTGCTCCTCTATATAGTTGCGAGTTAGCGCTCGTGAATAAGCTGATGCCCTGCGCTTAGCCGTAGAGTAGCGATTTCGACATTTCGAGTTTACGATTACGGTTATGACTGTATACGACCTGGTCCACCACAGAAGCCCTAAACAATAAACTCGACACAATCGATATGTAGTGGCTGAAGAAGATCTGTCGGATCCCCTACTCACACCAAGTGAGCAATATCGAGATTAAGAGGAGAACAGCGATGGCACCGGTCTCTCTCCGAAGACGGACAGTCTCAGGACAGAGACCAGTGCCATAAAGTAAGACAGAGTCTTCTCATAGCGTGCGTAATCCAGAAAATTGGAGCGATCACAGTGAAGAGTTCTATGCTGCACCGAAGAAGTTCGCCCCATTGATCCCAGCGTAGACATTAGGGTGGAGTGAAAAAATGATTTTTAAATAAATGAATTCTAATAGTGGGCAAAAGATGCAACTGAGGTAGAGTAAGAAACACACCAAATATTTTAAATTTCAAATGACATCTTCTGCCCTCTACCGTCGATGCAATATTTCAACGTGATTAACCTAATATCACAATGGATGTCATCCAATCTCCTCTGCCTTAACCTTTCCAAAACAGAATTCATAATCCTAGGCCTTCCTTATCATATCAAGAAAAGCCCTAACCCTTCATACACCCATCGACTAACTCATCGCTTCTTAACTTTCACATCGGACCCCCCCCACCCCGTCCATTACTTGTGATCCACACCGCTCCTTCTCTAACCACATCTCCAACTTCTCGCGCTCCTGCTTCAGGCACATTTGTGACCTTCGTCGCATCCGGCCCAAGATCGACCTTAAAACTGCCTCTACCATTGTTACCTCTATTGTTCATTGACTACAGCAATTCCCAGGGCCGTTTTTAAGGTTTCGCGAATGTCGGTGCAAGAAGTTACAAAAGGGCCCGTGTCGGTCGAGCGACCGTTGGTTTGCCAATACCAAGTAGCCTACGGCGTATAAATAAGTAGGATCAAAAAATTATGTGTGAGGCTTTTCTAGTAGCTACTGTTGCTAGCCGGATGACCTGTTCACCTCACCGAGTGGAGGTTTTTTATATCCTATTTATCCCTTAGTTATAATCCTTATGCACACTGTGACGCAGAGGCGCGATTACAGAAAACGGGGCCCTAGGCTCAATCATTTGTGGGGGCCTTCTGAACTTGTAGACTGAGACGCTGAGACTCTGGTGGTGTTAAGCCTATCTTTCTCCCCAGGCTCTTTTTCCGCCTCCATCACACAATTAATTACCCAACGTGGTTAACTAGATCTCTCAATGGATGTCATCCAGTCTCCTCTGTCTTAAAAAACTCAACCCTTCCAAAACCGAATTCATTATCCTATAGGCCTTCCTGACCAAATCGAGAAAGTCCCTGACCCTTCCATATACCTATCGACTAACTCTTCGTATCTTACCTTCACCTCCGACTCCTCTGTCCGCAATCTTGGTACACGAATTACTTTTGAAGTTTGATCCACATCTCTCCTTCTCTAACCTTCTCCAGCGCCTCGGGCTTCTGCTTCTTGCACGTGACCTCCGATGCATCCGGTCCATGCTCGACCTTAAAACTGCCTCCACCATTGCTACCTCCATTGTTCATTCAAAGCTCAATTACTGCAATTCACTCTTCCACAACCTTGAATCCACTCAAATCAAGCGTCTGCAACTTATCCAAAACTCACTAGCCAGGGCTGTCACTAGAACGCCCAAACATCATCATGTCACTCCCATCCTCAAATCACTCCATTGGTTAAAAATCCAAGGGTGAATCCAATCCAAGTGAAAGGAAGTGAAGTTATTTGATTCAATGATTTTAGTATAAAAAACACAAGAACATATATTTTATAAGTGTAGGGCCTACAGACTACAGTAGGCCTACTTATTTGAATTATTAGCCCAAATGAACTAAACAATTAAAATTACAATAATGTACTTTTGTGTGAATGCCAAACTGTACAAAATAGAAAATAGGTTACATTTAAAATAATTCAAAATTCACAAATGATATTTTTTATAATTAAAATATATTTTTTCATTCGCTTGGGCCCTCCGAGATTTGGGGCCCTAGGCGCCTAGTGCGCCTATAGCCTACGTAAATGCGCCTCTGTCTAGATTGCTCTCAATTAACAATAACGCCAAGTCGGAAGACCTATGGGTTGTCATTGTTGCTTACTAATTTTACAGAAATTTGAAATGAGACTGAGACTTGCATAGTTACGACATATAGCAAACAGCAACAAAAGTCCCTTCACGTAACCATGTGCAGACGTGTGATCAGACAGACCGAAAAAAGCCAGGCAAGACTCTTTTACCTCCAAGTTTTAATAAAGCTCGGCTCAGGGGCCCTCGGTGCGCCGCACCGTTTGCACCTGTGTTAAAAACGGCCCTGGCAATTCCCTCTTCCTCAACCTTGAATCCACCCAAATCAACCGTCTGCAACTTATCCAAAAGTCACTAGCCAGGGCTGTCACGAGAATGCCCAAACATCATATTACTCTCATCCTCAAATCACTACATTGGTTAAAAATCCCAGAGTGAATCCACTTCAAAGTCCGATCACTAACCTATGACTCCCTACAATATGTCCAGCCCAAGTATCTCTGTGGTCACCATCCAGGCAACCCGCTCCACCCGATCCTCCTCCTATTTCAGTCTTTCTCGATCTCCGGTCACTACTCATCTCAAGTTCTCCAACCCAGCCATATCCAACAGAGCACCACGCCTCTAGAACGATCTCCCCTTGAATTCCGCAGATTCTTGGTTCCTCCATCATCATTCCAACCCGTCCTCCATCCTTCTCCTCATGTTCCTCTATCCATCTCCGGGCTTTCCACTCCAAACTGAAGTCTCACCTTTTCAAGTAGGGCCTACTCCTACCCTGACTCATTTGATCCTGTGCCTTCCAATTCTCCTCGCCCTAAATAACATCCACCGTCACAGCTGCTCAGCGTCCTCTCTTGATCTCCCCCCCCCGCCACCGAAACCAGACTCGGACCTCTTTTGGATTACTCTCTGGAAAACCCCCTCAACACTTACAGCCGTATGCTGGCGCATCCTGCTTGAACAGAGCTTTGGTACTTCTTTCGTTCTCTCCTAATTTTCTTCCTTTCAGTAATGTCGCTGCATTCATTAGGCGTTACAATCATAGGCGTAATTCGTCTGGGGAACGAGGGGTAACCGTACCCCACCCCACTCTTTGGGCTGAGGTACCGTACCCCCACTTTATGCACAATGCCAATCAATATTTTATTATTTTGCCTTCCCAGAGATCGCAGTCAACGTCTTGATTCCTGTATGTAAGAAATTGTTACCCCCCCACCTTTTTAGACCAAAGTTACGCCCCTGGTTACAATTATATAATCCTGTAACACACCAGAGGCGATTTCCGCAACTGACTTGAACGTGTAATTCATGAATTGTAACCGTTCGAAGACAGTCAGTTGAAGAGAAAGAAAAATAATGCACCACATTGACGTTATTCAAAGAATTTAATATGGTAAATATAAAACCGTCGGTAGAGGGCAGAAGACGCAAAGCAAAATCAACAATATTTTGAGCACTTATTACACTCACATGCTGGCAACTTTCCATCGCTATTAGAAAACGTTTGCTTAAAAAAATTTTTTTTTGCCATTTTCACTCCACCCTAGTAGACATTTACGGCCAGGCATGGATGAAACCGAAACACACAGGAGTGTAACTTTGGTCTAAAAAGTGGGGGGTACCAATTTCTTACATGCACGAAGCAAGGTGGAGACTGCGATCTCTGGGAAGGCACAACAATCAAATATTGATTGGCTCTATTCAAAAAGTGGGGGTACTATAACCCCGGTCCAAAAAGTGGGGGGGGGGGTGCGGGTACCCCTTGTACCCCCAACAAATTACGCCTATGGAGACACACAACTTCTTTAGGTAAGATGGAGCACAACCTTAAGGCAATTACGCATAGCATTAAAATATCAAACTCAGCGCGTTTGTGTATCACCAACCGTGTTGCATTGAAGCATGGTTGGATGGATATGATAGGATACATCAGTGAGCATCAATTTTTTTTTATCTCTGAGCGTTGCAAAGCGATCGCTCAAACCAATCAGCTAATGAGCAAAATAATGGAAGAGGAAAGTTTCAATATCTAGCAGACAATCAGAGGCAGATTTACAATCTGGGGTACGAGGAGTACCCGTACCCCCACTTTTTGGACTGGAGGGTACCGTACTCATCACTTTTCATACACATTGCTTTTGACTATTATTATTTTATCTGAGGCAACCCTCAAGATTCAAAACAATTACAGTTACCGAACATTATCATCAGTGTGATCACCATCACTCTCATTATTATTATTATTATTATTATTATTATTATTATTATTATTATTATTATTATTATTATTATTATTATTATTATTAATAAGCGTAGATGGTCGCTGATGGTTGGACTCCCAGGCCGAAGCGCTGATGGTGGGACTCCCAGGCCGACACGCGACTCAAGGGCTGCTGGGGAAGTAGCAAGACGGCAATGGAGACGGTGTTTCATGGCGATCGCTAGGGCTCCTAGAGCCGACAGCACAAAGAGAGATTATTATTATTATTATTATTATTATTATTATTATTATTATTATTATTATTATAATTATCATTATCATTATCATTATCATTATCATTATCATTATCATTATCATTATCATTATCATTATTATTATTATTATTATTATTATTATTATTATTATTATTATTATTATTATCATTATTATTAGTCTATTATTATTATTATTATTATTATTATTATTATTATTATTATTATTATTATTATTATTATTATTATTATTATTATTATTATTATTATTATTATTATTATTATTATTATCATTATTATTATCATTATTATTATCATTATTATTATTATTATTATTATTATTATTATTATTATTATTATTATTATTATTATTATTATTATCGTTGTTGTTGTTGTTTTTATTATTATTATTGTCATTATCATTATCATCATCATCATCATCATCATCATAATCATTATCATCATCATCATCATCATCATCGTCATCATTAAGCCTATAATCATGCTTGTAATACAAACGAAGCCGTTATAAATTATTAACAGTCGTTAAGCCAAAACAATGCGACATTTGGTACCCCCACTTTCTAGACCAAAGTTACGCCCCTGTAATAAAGGCCTATTGTTACGTCATTTCAATTATGAAACAAGTCTTTTGTTAGTAAATTTAAATTTTAAGAATAAAGGCCCTTTTTACGTCACTTTAATTATGAAACACTTTGATCGTATAAGTTTTAATTTAGGCCTATTGTTACGTCACTCCAATTATGAAACACATTATTTAGTAACTAGTGTATTTGCCCGTCATAATTATGACGGCAGTGTTTATCGTTGGTTAAAATGCTCTGATCGCCGTCGTCAAGACGACAGTACTGACGTCACAAACGACTTCTGTTCCACAATATATTATGACGTCATATTATAGGCCTATATATATCGTTGGTTATCGCCGTCGTCAAGACCCCCGTCGTCAAGACAACCGGTTTATGTTTCACAATAGAACAGAAGCCGTTTGTGACGTAGCGTTTATCGACAGACGGACACTATATGGATATTATATGTATAGATTTTTAGATTTATGCAATAAAGGCCTTGTTACGTCACTTCAATTATCGAAAAGTGTATTGTCATTATAAATTTACATTTAGAGAATGTAGGCCTTTGTTACGTCACTTCAGCTTTGAAAAGGTCTACTGTTATTAAATTTAAATTTAGAAAATAGAGGCTTATTGTTAGGCGGAGTTAGAGAATAAAGGCCTTGGTTACGTTACTTAAATTATGAAAAAGTCTTTTATTATCAAGTTTAAAGTAGAGAATAAAAAAGACTAGCAATTGTTTCAGAGGCTACGTCATTTCGTTTTATGGAACACGTCTATAATTAGTAATTTTAGATTTACAGAATAAAGGTCTTTGTTACGTCACTTCAATTATGAAACAGTCTGTTAATGTTAGAAAGTTTAAATTTAGAGAATGGCCAATTGTCCCATTATTTCAATTGTGAAACACGTCTATTGTTTGTAATTTTAGAAAGTTTAAATTGTAATGTTAGAAAGTTTAAATTGTAATGTTAGAAAGTTTAAATTTAGAGAATGGCCAATTGTCCCATTATTTCAATTGTGAAACACGTCTATTGTTTGTAATTTTAGATTTAGAGAATAAAGGCCTTTCTTACGTCACTTCAATTATGAAAAAGTCTATTGTTATTAGGTTTATATTTAGGGAATAAGGCCTGTGTTACGTCACTTCAATTATCAGCAACGTAACTAGGATTTTTCGTTTGGGGGGGCTTAAGCCTTGAACATGGCAACATTTATACAGTATTCATACGAATTTTAGCTGTAAGCATACAACGGCTTGACTTGTTTGGGGGGGGGGGGCTTCCAGGGCTGTAGTCGAGGGTATACGCGGGTATACAGCGTATACTTACCTCTAGAGAAATTTGAGAGCGTATACTCAGGGCTGTAGAGGAGGGTATATGCGGGTATACAGCGTATACTTACCTCTGGGAACGAAAATTTTTCAAAAAGGAGAGGTTTTTAAAGGTTTTTAGGGCGAATGACTAAAAAAAAAGGTCATCAACTTTTTCAGAGACGAAATCGTAAAATTTGAAGGGAATTTGTGAAATTCAGAAATTTTTCTCAGACGAATTCCTAAAAATAGGTCTTCAAATTTTGTTTACGCCGCTGGTCACCGGTAGCGTATACTCACCTCAAATTTTTACCACTACAGCCCTGGGGGCTTCAACTTCGTTTGGGCCCCCCAAGCCCAACGCTAGATACGTCCCTGTCAATTATGATCGACACAATGTTGCTTCAATAATGAAACACGTCTACTGTTAGTAATTTTAAATTATTAATATTATTTTTATTTTCATTATCATACATATAATATCCATATAGTCTGTGTCTGTCGGAGGACGCTACGTCACAAACGGTTTCTGTTCTATTGTGAAACAGAAACCGTTTGTGACGTCAGGATTGCCGTCTTGACGACGGCGGTCTTGACGACGGTCTTGACGACGGCGATCAGAGCATTTTGACCAAAGACGCGTATAGGCCTATATACACTGCCATAATATGACGGGAAAATACTCTAGTTATTATATAATTATTATTGCTATTGTCATTCTACTTATTGTTACGCTCTATTTCATTATTAGGCGCCTATAATACTTTTTTATTTTGTTATTATTGTCAGCATCATCATTATCATTATTATTGGGCATTGGGTTAAATGGCGCCAAATATAGATTCATTGGGCGCCAGTATAACAGTCTTGAAGGGGAAACGATGCTAAATGTTGTCCCCCCCCATTTTCTAGACCAAAGTTAGGCCTACGCCATTGTAGTCTACTGATCAAAACAATAAGCCAAACCTTAAAATTTTTGAGAATTTCTAGTGATTTAATGTAAGTAAATAAAAACGCAGCATTTGCTCAGTAGGCTAATTGGTTACGCTTATTAACAATAAGCTTGTTAATTGGTTCTATTAAATTTTTACTTAAAACAACAATAAAAACAACATATCATATGTAAATGCAAATCTTCGAAATTTCTGAGCGCACCACAAAAGCCGCGTCAGAGTCTCAGAGAGACCAGCTTAAACACCGGCGCTATATCAAATCAAGTCCGCAATATCCATAATAGTTTGGAAATAATCATGACCTGGTGAAACTGGGAAATTCAGAACTTGCTGAATGTTTAACACAAATATTATATTAGCTAGGCCTACGAATGAAAAATCTTCAGTTTCTCGGACCCCTAGCAAAGGTAGGCTATTGCCTATTTAATCTGCTGAAGTCCTTCAGGTCTCCTACCTCCCCCAATGTCCCAATCCTCGTAGCTCCAGTGACGCCACTGCTGAAGATGGTATTACAAAACTTTTGATACTCAACCATTTATTCTCTGGCTCTACACATTCTCAAATTAGCCTAGGTATCAAATAATCGTGTATCATGTATATTGACTGACAGACGCACAGTTATTTAGAAGTCGGTATATGTTAATTCAAATTTAGGCCTAATGTAGACCAGGGACGTCATTTCAACTTTTTCGGGGGGGAGGACGTCATTTGAGTATTTTTCCGGGGGAACTTGGCCAGCTTGCCTTTATTTGAGTATCATACTTTTTCTTTTTTACCCCTTTCTTCTTCATCCTTTTCTTTTTTACCCCTTTCTTCTTCCTCCTTTTCTTGTTCCATCTTCTTTCTTTTTTTTTAAATAAGGGGGACTAATTCCCCCGCCCCTCAAATGACGTCCTTGATGTAGGCCCTATAGTCATTGTACTTGCAGGCATGGGCGTCCGCAGGAATTTTTTTAGGGGGACGCAACATTTTTTAGGAGAGGACAAAAAGAATATTTTGTGGAGGGAATGACGCTTTGTATGGAAAATGTGCATAAAAAAAATTAAAAATAAATGACTATCAAGGACTTTACCTAAATAATTAAGTGTTTTTTCGCATTGAAAATCGTGTTGGGACTGTTGTAATAATCATAATAATCAAAAGATTTCATTTTTATAAAATATTTGCAAAATCCAGGGGCGCAAATGCGCCCCCTTGCGCCCCCCCTCCGGACGCCCATGCTTGCAGGGCAGAGATTAAACGTGCCCTTGCCTGTTAGGCATAGGCCTCTATGACGTGAATCACTACCAATGAACCTTACCATATTTATTATAATTATTATCTCAGTAGCGAATTTATAAGATTGTTCAGTCAAAAATCGTTGAAGCCTAATTAAGGTGTTTCCCAGTAAGAATTTAGGCCTATAGAAACTGTTAATAGCAGAGTTTAACAGTGCCTTTAAGTTTTAACTAAAGCCGCAGATCAATAGTCAGACCAGCGAAAGCAAAACAATATTACGCCTTCAGACTCGGTACAACAAAAATCAATAAGAACATCTGTCACTTTCTATTGGGAAATAAAACGGCATTCATTCTGCAAAATAAAGAAACTGGGAAAGACAAAAAGTTCCCGCGAGGCGGATTTGAACCACCGACCTAAGGATTTCTTAATTGTCGCACTACAGTCCTCCGCTCTACCAACTGAGCTATCGCGGGATCACGTCAGTGCTTCATTAACAAAGAACTTAACTATACCAGCGCAATTGCCACCTACCGATCATTTTAAAATCGAACTTGTCATTGCATCGCCTGGCGAGTAATTTAAAATTAATGCCTGCGATTGTTCTTTTCTGAAAGCATTAACACATAATAGTACCTACTACCTAGGAAGTTGTATTTTAATTAGGCCTAATTTTCCATTTACAAGTTCAATAAAAAATAAATAGGCCCATAAGCGGCTAACTTCCGAAACCTGCTTATGGTGTCTGCGCGTCTTATAAGCCCTGGCTAGCTACCCAACTACCTGATGCACTTAGCCTAAGGCCCTAAGGGACTTAGCCTAAGTCCCTTAGGCTAATGATGATGCCATGGCTGCAGCATAAGCCTGCAGAAACATTGGAGGGCGACGCTATAGTCATCTTTGTGTCGTAGGCTACTTTGTTGTGAAACAGTAGACTAGGTTGACTAACTTACTTCTGTGCCTCTGTTGTCAGAGCTGTAGGCCTTACACCGGTGCTGCATAGCTGGCTAAACTCCACTAATGTATAAATTAAGGCCTTGTCTTGAACAGTTCTCGATCCCGACAACTTTGTTCCATCCAAAGATGGACTATGAGCCAACTTCTCCACAGGAACTCCTCCAGACAAGTATATAGGCGGCCTATATAATAGGCCTACCAACTTCCAAACTCTGGTAACACGGATAGGCCCTGGATTGTAGGGGCCTATGTCATACGAAATAATATGCTGCAATATCATTCTTGATAGCGCTTCTCACTGGCGTAAACTTGTCCAAAATATTGGGGGGGGGGAGATTTGGCTATTCATTCTACACTTGTTGCATTGGACGTAGTCCATCTCAATTATTGGGTGCACGTGCCCCGGCTGCCCCCCGAGTCTACGCTTATGGCGCTTCTTATCGGATAATAGGGCCTAGTGATCAAGGCGGGGGAAGGAGGAAAGTCATGATAGAGGAGGTAAGGAGGAATCAAGCATCCGAAGGTTAATCAATGGTGGTTTTCGAAAGGAGTGATTGACGAGAGCAGTGGCGTCTACCAATGGTGGAGTGTGGAGAACGATCTCCATCGAACTTCAAAAGTGGGGGGTTTGACATATTTTGACTGAAAGTGGAGGGTTGCATTTTTTCATGATAGCTCTTTTGTCCCGTGTGATAATATAGCCAAATCCAACAAAGCAAAAATATTTAAAATCCGAAAAGGTCCAAAAACATTTTTCGCGTTAATTCTTTGACTCTCCTTGGGCACTGTCAGTCTAGACGTAAACTCAGCACCTATTAGGGCCTAAAGTAGAAAACATTCAGCTAAGTCATCCATTAATTCATTAATCTGTAAGCCTAACTGTCTCAGAATGACTGATTAATTCGTTTATTTTACGACGCCGTCATATCAAAGACGATTGGCGTCTCCCCCACTGCAGAATCTCAGAAAACACCAAAATGTGTATCTCAGGGGGTAAATCTGGGGGGTTGATTATCCATTTACTTTTGGGGGGTTAGACGCCACTGGACGAGAGAGACGGAAGGTAGGCCCATTTTGCCCGAAAAGAAAGAACAGAACAGAACGACTCAGCTATTACAGAAATGGATGCAAGTGGGCTGGAGGAGTTCTGATGGAATAATCACAATAGATACCTGTGATTGTACCGAAGCCTTTCTTTTATACAGCCTCTGTCAGGGGCGTAACTTTTGCCTAAAAAGTGGGGGGCATACCAATTTCTCACATACAGAAGCAAGGCGGAGACTGCGATCTCTGGGAAGGCTCAATAATAATTAAAATATTGAGTGGCACTGTTTAAAAAGTGGCAGGTACGGTAGCCCTTTGTTCAAAATGTGGGGGGTACGGTACCCCTCATAAATTACGCCTATGGCCTCTGTGCCGAAAAAGTACAACTACACTGGGTGAAGGAAGATTTCAGCTCACATTGGGATTTAGCTTTTAGGCACTGAATCATCGGGTTCTCGTTATATCTGGTTTAATTACTATATCCCATTAGGCTATAGAATAAGCAACACCTACTGCTGGTGCCAGACTGACATTGATTCTTACCCTGCCTATTGTTATTGTCCCTATTCCAATAAGTCAGGTAGGCCTGCAGATGATCATTCGTATACTTATGAGTCGTCAATCGTCATCTGCTTCATCAACCTGAAATCCACGCATTAACCTCATATTCCCATTTTCGAATTTAGAATATAATGTACATGTATCTCTGGAAAGCAAAACTCATCACATTCAAATTACTTCTCTGTTGAAACAAAACCCAATTAGCAGTTAATTGATTCACGTACATGTACATTTAATGCCACAGATAATGCAATTAACCTCTGTAGGCCTAAAGAACAACTTTCAGCTCACCGTCTTAAACGGCATACAGAACGACTTGACACACAAATTCCTTAAAACCATGTCCACAACATGCTTAAAAACACAGGCATAAGTTACTGTACAAGGCCGTAGCTAGTGGGTGTTTTTGGTGTTTAAACACCCCTCGAAATTAAATACTGTAAAAATGAAATAATGCATTTACTAACTCCAAACCCCTTGGTCGGTTGACTCGGTTGCTTGTCAGCTTGCTCAAGGACGAGAAAACACCCCCCGAAACAAAATCCTGGCTACGGCCTTGCTGTACGACAATCATTTCTTAGCCCCGGCTAGAATAATAATGGTACTAGGCTGAAATGGCGAGCCGTGGCTTTATCCACCCCAAACTTATGATCAATCAACTCTGTATAATGAGTTGGATGTGTCACTATTTGACTTACATTCATATGTAGTTCTAGATGGCAAAAATAGAGTAGACTGGCAGTGTTTCCTTGCCCACTGCTCCCCACTGAGGTATAATACTTTTACACCACGTTCTGTGTAAACTACAGGGTTCTGCCTCTTGTATTTGAAATAAACGAATATACAACACATACATGCATACCAATGCTCATAAAAGCAAATTATAGCAAGGTCAGCTTTCATTCTGTTAAACATTGCATGCTGCTCATAGTCTTCAACAAAGCACCAACACAATGTTTGTGAATAAACTGGCCCCTGAACTTTACTTTTTAGAGCTCTGTAGAAATCTTAAGATTACAAATTAGTAAGATCAACATATTAAGAATATGTAAACTCTGTTATCCGAATGCACAGCAGTTAACCAGCAAAGTACATGTAGCTCATGGAATATTAAATTAGTAAAATTGCAAAAACTGCTTTTAAAAAATTCACCAGTACACCACAAGTTTATAAAATGAACACTGAATTCCTTAAGTTTGACATTATGTCAACAATTATCCACCAAATCGCAAGGACACAGACTATGCAAAGTGGCATAAACTGGATTTCTTCTGTGCCTCTACCTGCAATTGTGAAGCACTTGGGAGACGTAACAGCAGCAGACAGTTCAGTGTTACACATACAGTCATGTAACTAAAACATGTACTCACAGTAGGATTTCCTTTCAGTACAGGACATGTACCTCTGCCCAAGCAGACGCACATTCGCTATGCATTTGAGAGGTCCTTGATATACACTTCAATACATATAACGGCAAAAGGGCAACTGAGTTTTATACATAAATTATTCAAATGAAAAAACATTTTCCAGACAGGCATGCCACTATAATAACATACAAATCAGATAATTTTTCACCTCATCATAGGTTTTTCTTGGTTAGCTAAGTACACAGTATGGCCAATCATATAAGAAAATTTGGACTAAAAAGTCAAAGAATGCAGGATCCAACAAACATTAATTTAGCTTCTAACACCATGATAATAAGCATATTTAGAGGACAAAATCTTTAGCAAATCAGTAGGGTTAAGTAATTCACAAATAGACAAAACTCAGTAAAGCAAATCGTTTGGTAACTTGTGATGTGAACAATATGTAGCAAAAGTCCTAGATTTTGCCCTCCTCAACTTTTTCAGTTATTCTCTTTCTGGCGATGACGTCTTTGACCAGTCGGCTTTTGACCTGGGTAAGAAATGATTAAAGTTGCGTTTTCTGTATGGAAAGCTACTGCCTGCCTTTTTCTTAAATAAATCCAGACACTCGCTACGATTAGTTTTACTAGTCCACTGGAGTTTTGAGTTAATAGACGACTCATAAGTTTCTGGTTTTGACCAGTCCAAGTACTTTCTGGATAATGACCTATTTAATTGAAAATATCTACTGCGTTTAACTTTCTGGCCGTCTGATATCTCACTAGATTCCGAGTTCATGTTATAACTCTGACCAATTGAGTTATTATCAGAAGATACAATCTGTACATCTGAATTTCGCATGAGGACAGAATTCTGTAAGCTAGGCTTTCTCACTGCCTCACGTGGCTCTTCAGCACAGCCACTAACAGCATCTGTATCCAAGATGTTTTTCAAGCTCACATCTGCATTGGTCAATCTTTTCTTGGCATTTACGTTAATGCTGCTGTGCATATGATTAGAATCTTCAAAGGTCCTGCTACGGCAAATCCTAGCAGAAGCACTACGTCCACAGCCAAGAGTACCTACATCTTTAACTTCACATTCATGAAGTTGAGAAGTGTTATTGTTTCGATTTAAGTCTACAGCAACAATTACATCTTTCCGATGGTTAATCAGTGAAGTCATATTAACTAGGTATCCATTATGACTTTTTATGTCCAAGAGATTTTGCTTTTCAAGCAATCCTGCCTTGTTTGGGGGAATTTTCTGTTTCGAAACATCAACACATGAATCAGTCAACTGAGAATCACAACGACTTAGCAAAACAACAAGACTCCGACTTACTTTTCCCTTATCAGACAGAACTTCTACATCACGGGCAAATGGTATTTCACTTCCAAGAGCATCAGCCAAAATAAAGACGGAATGAAAACTGCTTAACGGTTTGCTAGATATCATTCCATATTTTATGGAAGGCATTTTGGCGACATGTCCAGCATTACTTCTACCAGACGTGGAAACATAAGGTTGACGTGGATAAAGAATGTTGTGTTTCACTGAAGACTTGTCAAGCCTGACAACCGGTTGCCACATTTTATTATTTCGTATTTTATCACAACAAAATTTCAACTGCACCTTGCCCATGACGTTACTGTCTGCACCCTTTTCATCGAAATCTTGATCAGTTCTCATTAATTCTCTTGCCTTCAGATTACAAGCCACAATTGCATTTCTTACGTCACTTGAAATTTGGACAGAGTCATCAGTCTGCATAGGAATTTCACCAACATTGATTACATTATGGCTAATAGTTTTATCGCTCTTCACAACAGTGATACTTCCAGAGGCAGCTGTACAATTGGAAGAAATTTCCTGCACATGTTCACCTTCGTTGAAGGTAGAGCAAGTTTCATGCTTAACAATCATATCTGAAATATGTGAGGCAACAGAATTTCTGTCCAAATATTTGACAGTAGAACTTTCACTGCACAATACTTGCTCATCGCTGGGTATATCAGTTGCAAGAACTTCCTCAATATCTACTTCTCGGTTACTTTCTAAGTCAACCAGATCCACAACATTCGTGGCCTCTGGCATCTCAACTCTGCAACAGAGAACATCAGTATCGGACATAGATGATGCAGTCAAATTCTCAGAGGGTACACTCTTCATTATCCCAGAACATTTTGCTTTCTTTCTCGATGATTTCTTCTCTTCCAATCCAGATGGCTGACCTTCATCGTTAACATGTGAAAAATTCAGCTTTCTTCTAAGTTTATGGAACCCGTTTGAAGCTTCTACAAGCGAATAAACCTCAGAAGATCTGCTTGTCAGCAATTCATCCTGATCTGCAGAATGTGAGACAGAAACAGACATTTGCTCTTCCTCATCTCCATCACATCCTCTTTCCCAGACATCACATTTTCTCAGAGATACAACTGGCTGCCAAGACCGAGGCATAGTATTCTTTGCATTAGTCAATGTTAAGGGTAGCTTCACATTGGCCAGAAACTGGTTTAATTTCACATTCACAGCTATAACAGAACTACTCTTGTTATCAACAGAAAGCTGGTTCAAACTGGATTCGTCCTTCGTAGGAAACAAAGAACTACAATTTTCATTTAAAGATACAGGCTTAACCAAAAGGTCTGATGCACCTTTGTCAAGGTAAGTAAGTATGTCTTCCTGCTGCGATGTGCACAGACTACCATCGCTGTCAGTGAAAGACAAAGGCGTGTCCTTTCTAAAACGGTTAAAAGCACCAGTAAAGTTCAAAGATGCATTATTTGGCGAGAAACATTCACTGTCACTTCCAAGATTAGAAAGGTCAACAATAGTCAGAACATTCTGGGCGCATTTAGAATGTGTCACTGGAGTTTCTGAGTAATGAGCCATTTTCAGATTAACTTCTGCTTCAGAGCAACCCTTAGTGACAGAAGAAATAATACGTTCTATGGAAGCCATTGGATTTTCAGGAAATATGGATGAACTTCTTGTTTCAGCATAAGTTGAATGAGAATCCAATCTGGAATCGCTTGAAGTAGATGGCCATTCAAAATTAGAATCAATTGAAAGTACAGCTTCAGAAACTTCGTCATATGAAAGATCAGTTACAACCTGTTCATTCACTTCACTAAATCCTTCAAAGTTACTGGAAGTATCGGATGCAAACAGTTCAAGCATACTTCGATTTGTAAGAACCGATACTGCACGAGAAAACTTTATCCGTTTTCTCTTCTGTGACTTACAACCATCCAAGAAACACTTCTCCGAAGATCCTAAGCTTTCCTGATGAAAATGAACAACTTTTGGCAAAGGAAGTTTCTGACATTTCAAAGAACTGCCTGCCATATCTGATTGGCGATGCTTGTGACATTTCAAAGGAGTGCCTGTCATGCACGTATGACAACGCTTGCGACAATTATACGAACTGCCTGTCACACTGGTGTGGCATGAAAGTTGTGACTGTAACCTTAACTGGTCTATATGACTTGGCTGTTGTACGACAGGAAATTCAGACAACGCTACTCCAGAATTCATCGTGCCTCCCTCAGGAGTAAAAGTTATTGGCTGTCCTACAGGAGCCTCAGCAGGTACATGTATACTTTCTGAATTCATTCTGCAAGTCTTTGTAGTATGGCGCGTAGACTGTATCACAGGAATTTCAGAAGAAACTTCTTCAGAATCGAGCTCACAGTTATCCGACTGCTGCACAACATGTGTATGGGAAGATATACTCTCTGCGTTCATCTTGCAACTTGCTTCAGATTCCAGTTTTCTTAGGATGTTGTTGTCAGGTCGCAAAGTATTGTTAGCTTTGCCTGTAGTCAGGTTTTCACACCTGTAATCACCTAAATCTGCAAGACTGTCAACATTCCTCTCAATGTTAACTGTGTTTCGATCGAAAGAGGCACAGTTCGTAATATCATGACAAGATTTCTGTGCATTAAACCCTGAATGTTCTTCCAATGGATTATCCCTACTAGATGTTTTTTCCGCTGCAAAATGGTTTATTCCAGGCTCTTTTGGCTCTGTTTCATCAGCAGTTGCCTGGGGTTTAGGAACCCCATTGGTGATGCTTTGTTGAACTGTAGCTGCCTGCACCTCGCCATTACTATTACCACCCCAAAAGAATGCTGAGCATGAATTATTCCATTCGGAAGGTGCTTTTATCTTAAAATGTGATGAAAGAGAAGTACTTGGCTGACAGAGAAGATTCACTTCATATTCGTCAGTTTCACTAAAACAAAGCAGTAATGACAAAACAATCGTTGGAAAAAAATCAAACAAGCAAAATTAAACAAAATTTACCTAAGCAACATTCACAAGGTCATCAATATAAAACTGATAATTTGATTATTGGAAATTATCTCAAAACTCCACTGCTATCTAAAAACAGACTTGAAAAAAAACGTCACTTTGACAACACTCATCTGACAAAACTTTGGATACAGGTAAAGCACTTTCAATATTTTTCTACCAAGAAAAGAAATTCAGGGAATAAGAACAGAGAAAACTTTACAGTTAATTTATCTTTAATGCTTGACTTCAACAACACATTATGTGAGGGCACTTTGCAAATGTGCTTTGAGTTTCCAACACTAAGCCAGTGCTTCCCAACCAGGGTGCAGCAGCACCCAAGGGTGCTGTCAACCTGCTCTAGAGGTGCTGCAGCTGGATGGTAGAATGGCAGAACCATAATACTTGTGCAGCTTTTTCTGTCAACAAATGTGAAAAACCAGTGATTATCACTGCTGACAGAGGCCTATAATTTTTTTTTAAAACTTACAGTTTAGAAACAGTTGCAAACCTGTGGTTCAATACAAGGAACGTTGTTCTTCAGTAAAATAAATACATAACTTGACAAAAAAATGGGTGAAATTAAGGCCAGTCGTGCAGAAGTTAACACTGCTGTAGCGTGCTGCCTTCACACCCACTTATTTCCATGGGGTTCCACTGTAGCAGCACTGCCAAGTAATTTTTCCTGCAGAGGTGCTAAATGAATTCACTACTACAGTCCAATATCAGAAGGAAGAGCAGTACTTCAGCAGAATACCTGGAAACAGTTGAAGAAGGAGCCATGACCTTGTTCATTGGATCAACCATCTGGAAAATGGTCTGGTCATGAATCTGACTGATCAACTTATCAAGGGCCTGGTATTTCCCCACATCTTCAACGTACGACTTGTGCTTCTCGGTACGCAGATGCTATTAAATCAAAACCCAGCAAATTAAAGTAAATGATAAAAGCAAAAACTAGACAGAAACTGTACCCAGTGTCTTTTATAAAGTATTTGTAATAGGCTCAGTAAAGTAAGGAAGTATTAACACTTTATTAACACAATGAGAGTGTACTAAAAGCAACTTGGAATCCTTTGCTGCTTGTCATTTGGGGGGTCCATAGAGCAGTGGTAACATCACTGGCGTGAAGTGCAGTAGGTAGCGGGATTGCCTCCCGTAGCCCTCCCAAGGTCCACTCAGCCTATCAATTCGCGAGATGGCGCGTTTGTGAAAATGAGATGTAGGACGTGATGGGCGCCTTGCAAGGCTGCCGTATACAGTTAAAATTCGACCCCTGTAGTAACTTGTGATCATCCGTTCGTACTGATTTGTAATCATACTGCGTAATTGTCAGTTTGAAAATATTAAACTAAGATTAAATTATTATTATTATTAAAGTGTTAAAAGTTAGACAAATGAGGCAGAAATCAAAATCATTTCCCAGTTTACACTTTTTCATTTCTGAGATAATACAGATTATTACTTGAAGTTATCATTACTTCCTGTGATGCATAACTTGTTTAAAATCTTAAAAATATCGTTTAAAAATAATTTACAAATATAAATTACAAATTTAATATGAAAGAAATTAGTTCAAAATCTTAATAATATTTATAGTTCTCTTTGAGCCATGTTAATTTTAACTGAAACTAAACTGTTTGGAGTTTTTACATAAGTGATATCATGTACATAAATACATATCTATATACAACTATACTTATTAATATACAAATGAAATTTTTAATTAGTCGCTAACCTGGAGCATATTGTCATATTTGATGTCACAAATTTCACAGAAGCCTTTCTGTCTAGCAGCTTCAATCCGATGATTCTTTAACTTCTGCAGCTCACCAGCTGTCATCAGCTTCTCATCCGTTGATGATAAAACGGCAATATCAGGTCTACCAGCAAATTTTCGTTTTTCTTTGTCAGGCTTTTTCCTAAATGGCCATAAATTAACAGTCAAAACAACCAAAAATAAAATGCAAGCCACATTAGTTCTGTAATTTAACTTTACTAAACAGTATCCCTTCAAGAAACCTCAAGAAGAATCTAAACAACTTTCCCGATACATATAGTGTTCATTCGTTTAGTTTCTTTAGTTTCTCAGAGTATCTTTTAATTTTGTGCAATTAACTAAAATGCCACAATGAACATAAAAAAAAGCAGTAAAAACAAATAAAATAAGCTTAAAATAAAATCATGTAATTACTGTACAAAATAGAATTTATAAGGGTGTCTACCGTTTAGGTTTTGCCGATAGTTTAGTCTTATCTTTAAGTTGACGATGCTCAGCCTCTGAAGCCATGTCGGCAGAAGCTTTCTGACGTGGTGAGCTTCCAGCCTGATTTCCAGCATTTTCAACACTGCAAGGCTGGGCGAACTGGTCAAATGGACAAGTTCTGTGTGGACCGTTAAACTTAGGAGATGGAAATCCTGCAAGGCTCTTGAACTCAGGACAGAAGTGGCAGCGACTTTCTTCAAATTTGATGTATGGTCTTGTTAATTGCATCACTAGCAAAACAAAATTTAAAACAATTGTAAATATAGGATCTATTTAAAAGCTGAAACTTATTTCACTCAGATTGGGGCTGGCTTGAATAAATTATCATACTTGAATATTGACCATTCTGATGGCATTCCGAATTAAGGCTTATACTGCACAGAGTTTGCAGCAAGGTATCATTGACAAGCCTTTATAATAAATCATGATAAATTTATATAGTGCCACTTCAAAAAAGAAACTCATCACACGTGCTCCTGACCTAACAAAATGAAACAACTATCGAACAGAATGGTCTTCAAGTGCTAGTGTAAGAGAGGCAGAGAGGCTGAGGAATTCATGGCACTACACTAGCTGATCCCAACTGCACCTAATCCCCTAAAGCAAGTAGATACATGAATGAGCTAACAGAAAATAGAAACTGGGGCAACTGATAGAAACAAGATCAGTGTAACAGCTGCGTTTTCTCAATCACGATCCACTGTGACCATGTAAAGAAGAAGCAATTGTGAACTTTGGAATATAGTACCTAAAGCATTGGTTTATTAATTGCAACCATTTTGAATATAGTACCTAGAGCATTGGTTTATTAATTGCAACCAATTACACAGTCAAACTGATCTTCGGATACACTGAGGCATATAAAATTGGATAACAATATAAAACTGTTAACGCCATCTTAGCCCTAACATAGTACACATTGTGTTAATTGAATCCAATGGGCAATGCAAGGGGGTATGGATATTGTATCCCCCGGTACCTTAGAATGCTA
Source organism: Allolobophora icterica (assembly GCA_963556255.1). Taxonomy (NCBI): domain Eukaryota; kingdom Metazoa; phylum Annelida; class Clitellata; order Crassiclitellata; family Lumbricidae; genus Allolobophora; species Allolobophora icterica. The sequence goes on along the minus strand of OY744606.1, from coordinate 45,926,933 downwards.
AAGCACACTGGAATCAACAGAGCACATGTGCACACAACAGTTGGTCATAAATTAGAGACCAACAGCAAAACAGCTTGCACATTTAAGATATTTCAAATATTGCTAATTTGTAATACTGAGGGATAGCATCTCTCACCGAGATGCTGCTGCTTACAAATGTTACAGTATTACTATTACCAATACATTGAATACAGAGCTATGAATGAAACAACCCCAAGTAAATTGAACGATTGCATTATTTATGCCTACTTGTACTTATTGCCATACTGAGTTTTGATCCTAAGAGAATCACCTAATCACATATGAAAAGAATACTCCATCTGGATTCTAAAATTATGTAACATGACGACACAACAACAAATATAGCCATCAAGTCTCTGTCAGTATCAGACCAGTTGCATCACCTACCAGATCCTATAGACCCGTACTTGACAAATATTCCCACAGTTAGTCAAGTGAGGTTGGAAAACAATGGACACAATTTAATTTTATTGATTGCATTGTTCCCCATTGCCACACGTTGACATGTGCAGACCGAGTCTTCTCCTCCATTGGACCGTCTTTCTGGGACAATCATCCCACTAAGATTCACTCTGCTCTGCTCAATGCTGATCGCATAGCATTTTCTCACACAATAATGACACACCCTTTTTTATCTGACTGACAGAAAGAGGGCTTCTGAGAGACTCTTAATTGGTTTTATACAAATGTTCTGTTACAAAAACAGCAATCTATCACAGCAGCTTCAATTTTGACAAATCAATATTGTAAAGCTCAAAACTCTAAAGGTGTTTCAAAAATTTACCTTTTGGTTTCTTTTCTTGCTGCAAAGAAATACAGAAAAGTAATATCATCACAGTTTTTTTTACAACTTTAGATAGTTATGAAACTGCAAGATTATGGTTTGACCATACCAGTGTAATTATCCCACCCTATCAAGTCGAGCAAATCATAGAATATTCATTTCTGCATTTATCTCCATAGTTTCTGCTTAGTAACACTTCAGTTGCTGGATTATTATTACTATTAGAGCTGTACTGAATAGCATGTTTTAATAATTGGCTGAATACAAATAATTGGCCACACCATTTGGCCGAATACGAATAGCATTATAAGTAAAAACTAGATACAAGTAGCCTACATGTATTTAAAAAATGCTTACTATAACTCACTTTTTGTACAGTAGTTGAGCTTTATATCGACTTCAATTCTGAATTTCTTTACGTGACATTACACACAAAAGTAATTGCCCTTCTACCAGAAAGTTATGCAAGTTTCCTTGCAGAAAGACTGTTCAGTTTTTTCAGTTTGGACTACTGGAGATGCATTGCATTTCAAGTGCATAACTTCACATTCCTCAGCATTTTAAATGATTATTTAATGCTATTGTGATACTTTTCAAATGGCCAGTACCATGTGAAACTATTACCTTGCACATACTGCAAAGTGCATATGGCCTTGCTCAGATCAGTACCTTATTGTAAATATTTTCCATATTGGACTTTGCTGAATGTAAATTTGAAAGACAATGATAAATAGTGAGTTTTGAAATGTTTCTTGAAATAAGAAAAGTTTGAGCAACGGATAAACATTGGTAGTCAATTTCATTCCTTGGGGCAGCAACACGGAATGCATGAGAGCCCAATGACAGAGCTACATTGCGGCTCAACCAAAAGACCCATATCCAAAGATCGCAGTCTTCGGGGCAGGATATACAGAGAAAGTAATGGATGACGGTTGGTAGGAGTGCCCGTAGTGAAGGTTTTATAGGACAGACAGGCCAGCTTAAATCTTATTCAGGATTCAGCAGGAAGCTAACGCAGCTGACTGAGAAGAGCTAAGGAGTTTGAACGAGAAGATACACACAGTACCAAGCGAGCCAGAGAATTTTGAATGCATTTGAAGTCTATTGACTTGAAGATCTGATTTGCCTGCAAACACATCATCATCATCATTAACCATGGGTTCATCGCCCGTAGGTGCTTGATGCGCTCTTTATCACTTCCTTCCATGTGTCTCTTTCTCTTGCTATGTGGCTCAGGTGCTGTAAAGAATCGTTTCTGCACCATGTCATGATATCGTCTGTCCATTCTCTGTTAGGGCATCCTCTTTTGTTCTTCCCGTCCATCATGCCAAAAACTAGCGTCTTGAGTTTCCTGGAGTCATTCATTCTACATATATGTCCAAACAGTTGTAATTTCCTGCAAAGTACTTTTTGTAACAGAGTTTCTCTTGGGCCAATTTGACTGTACAGTTCTTCATTTGTCATCTTTCGTCTCCATCCGACTCTCAGCAGTTTTCGATAGCACGTTCGTTCAAAAGCCATTATTCGTGTTTCAATTTCCTTGGTTATCACCCACGTCTCACAGGCGTACAAAGCTCCACTGAACACACAAGTATCCAGGACTGCCAGCTTGGTCTTCAGCGCTAGATCTCTTTACTTTTCCAGATCTTGTCTAAAGCAGCGAGAGCAGCTTTGGCCTTGGCAAATCTCAGAGTTACAAACACAGAGTTGGCATAATCGAGGTGAGAGCAGACAAGAGAGCATGATGTGATCTGTGACATGTCAGTACTGCCTAAATGGTATGAGCAAACTAGTGCATAGTCGGTTGCTGGTCTGAAAAGTGTCTCTGTAGGTAAATCGATACGTACTCTACATTTTCAACCTGTACCTGATAATAACAGGTACGCAAGTATTATTAATTACTCTCTCAAACGTCATTTTACGTCATTAAGTTTTACCAGCATTTCTGCCTTGCTCATTCAAAAAATCACACTGGAAATGGTTATAAAATACAAATATTGTTTACAGTGCACCAAGCTGTGCATGAGCTATGACCATATTTGTAACCCACCTGCACAAAAGCAGTTGTTAAGTCCAGTCCGACTTACGACTGCTTTTGTGCAGATGGGTCACATTTGTGAAGAATTATATGTTGAATAAAATCCTAAATCATACTAGTGTCTGTATATGGAAAACAGAATTTTTCTTGAAACACTCTTTCATCTATTAAAAATATGAACGTCCCATTGCCGTCAAAAATCATCAGGCAACATCAGACTAAACAATAAGATGGCATAAATCCAGCACTACAAATTCTGTACCTTTTGAGCCTTTAGTGCTTCCAATTCTTTTTTCATCCATTTTACTGCAGCTGAAAATAAAGAGAAGAAATTTGTAGAAATGTTTGTTTAAATACTACAACACCTGTACACACTCCGCACATCATTTGCTAGTCTGTAAACGAGTACCAGCATTGACATAACTTGGGAGGTCTAAGTATGTTACTGTTGGTTGTGCTAACAATGCAGCCAAATGATCTGTCAACCTCAGGGCCATCCTTCTCAGGAATTTCTAAAAAGGCATGTAAAACATGTGTTTCCTTTTTCCCTTCAACATTTTCAGTATAATAGAGAAATTTACCATCGATATGAATGACCTTGATGTTCCACTGTTGTGCACATTCAACGACATTTGTGGAACCACGTTTCTACAGAACCAAAGTGCAGAATGTAAGTGCGTTCAAAGACAACGACGTGAAATTAACAATTTAAAGCATTTACATTAGGAGCATATGTCACAAATCAGATTCATTAAAAATTGTTCATTGTTTAGAGCAACTCTGTACAAGTAATTTTAAAACAAGCATACAAAATAATTAAATTGCATTCAGTACAACAGTTTTTAGCAATGAAAAAAGGTAAGGCATGATATGGTAAGACATGGGAAAGCAAAATTAATGTTCACATGACAAATGAATTCTTACTCTTGATAGCATGGCTTTCTCGACGATAGCTTGACCACGTGTCATCTGTTAAAACACAAAACAATAATGAATCAGTCATTAACAAATCAAACACTTCTTAAAAATGTCAGACTTGCTTTAGTATTTCTGGTGAAAGCTGAAGTCAGATTTTGAGGACAGTTTCCATGAGGCTGGCTACACTGACAGATCTAGTATGCTAAAAATAAAACTTACAGCACATCAGTCAGCAAGAAGAGCATCTGACCATTCTACAGATATCTTATAAATCTCTTTGTATTCAAAAAATTAGTGAGATGACTGCATTAGACAACTATTGCAGATGCTTGTTGCTTTCAAGAAATGACTATTTCTTTATATCTAGAAATTAAAAAGATAATTACATACATAAAGATGAGGTTATACATACAACATGATTTTATTTAACATGTTATTAGGCATTAGCTAAGACATAAGATACAACAAAGCACTTTTAGTGCACCAATTACATTTATACTGACTCCAACATCGAATAACAAAGTAAGTTTGAAGACAAACATCAACAGTTGCATCACAAATTGCCATTTGCATACTCCAGTAAGTTAATGGAAATGAATCGGGCACATGCTGAGAGGGACTCCCTCCTAAGAAATGTGATCGAGGGAAGAATGGAGGGGAGGAGGACAAAAGAAGACCAAGACAGATGATGCTGGATTTTGATGATGAAGGAGGGATACAGTAGACTTAAAGAAGAGGCTCGACATCGAGAGTGGCGACGTCAGACATAATGAGGGCAGAGAACCAGAAGAAGAAGAAGTTATCTCCTGTAGGCATTGAAGTCCAGGAAGCCACTTTCACCAAATTTCAGCAAAATCATAGCTGCTTATAGCGATGGCTGTCAACAAAGCACAATCACCACTGAGATGGAAGGTTTACCAATTTACAGCCTATTGTGTCTCAACAATTAGCATCAAAAACAAAAAGGACTTACTGGTCGACCAACAGCATCTGCTAAGGCTGGTGAGATGGCGAATGGTGACTGATTGCCTCCTGAATCAGTGAATGGACTCAGACTGAGTGGGCTGGCAATAGCGGCTTCTGCAGTCACACTTTTAGACGCACTTCTTGTCTGAGAGTTGATGGTAGTCGCTCGGTTAGTGATGACATGTGAGACCTCCTTGCTGAAGCACTTTTCTATGACCTAACGATAACAAAATGAAGAACAGAGATACTAAAATATTTAAAAACATTAAGCCAATCATTATTATTAAAGTTCTCTAAAAGCAATACAGCTTTATTTATCTTCAAAGTTCAAACTACTCACCAAAGATCTTCACAAGCTCTGTAGCAAGCCAGAACCTGACAAATGATTTCCCAAAATGTTTTTATATATATATTTGAATGAGTGGAATACATTTACCGATGGCACCGATTAGAAATGTTTACAAAGGAAGAAGAATAATCAAGGTACCCAATAACAATTGTTCATCTTGCACCAAAAAGTATCCCATTACAGGTGATACCAAAAAGTTCCTTTTCTCATAATTGGCTAGAGCAGACCACTCTGGAGTAGACAATACAATAATAATACAATCAAATACAACATTCTGGCTTGCAAATATGCAGACTAAAATTTCTAAAATATAGTATGAAAATAATTTAAAATATATTTTAGTTACATTATTAACCAATGTCATAACTCAAGAAAATGCAAAAGCTTACCGCTCCAAGAAGTTGAAGATTTTTCTCAAATTCTGCAACATGTCGATATCCAAACAAATCCAAGTAGATAGACTTTCCATGTATGGACCTGGAAGGTTTTGGACCAACCATGCTCTCTGTTCATGTATTTTCCTTGATTCACTTTTCCTAAAGAAATAACTTGTAAATATAAATCATGTTGCTATTCTTTCTCATTACATAAATTTATATAGTGCCTCTACAACAGTGTTGTCCAACCTTTTTGACACTGCGGCCACCGAAACAATTATTCTTGAAGCCGAGGGCCGCACCAGTAAACTCAAAAGCAATGACTTAAATTTATTGAAAATTATCAACTGTATTAAAATTTATTATGGCAATAATTATTAGTAAAAAATAGAATGTATGTATGTATGGCATGCTTTACAACAGTTCAGTGCCAAAAAGTATATCAATAAGCGTTCAACCACATTTTTAGTGAGCTATTTGGCTTTGAATTGAGCTTGCAATTTTTTATTTGCGGTTGGTATTCAGCTCAGGCAGGCCATTTAAAATCAACCTGCGGGCCGCGTGTTACACAGCACGGCTCTACAAAATATCTAATGAAAGTCCATACCTCCCAGTAATTGCAAATATAAGTTTTCAAGCATTGATAAAAGGTGCATGGTGTCCCTAGTCAAGAGTCACCTCTAAAGTCAATACCAAGTAAACAGCCCAACCAATAGAAGGCCTGGTGCTGCATTGTCGAAGTGAGTGTAAAGGAAACAACTATACAGATTTGTACAGTATAGGGATCTGCAGCCAGCCACACCCAGACAGGGTGTGTTTACCACCAACAACTGGAGGGGTGCATCTGTTTTAAGATGGAAATTTTAAAACAGATGCACCCCTCCAGATGAACTGTGTCTCTGAAGCGTCACAACATAAGCAGTTGGAAGACATTCAAGCCCTCCATATCACACTCACCCTAACTGTGACCAGGGCATCATTTAAGGTAAGGACTTGGTCAGGTTCGAACCTCTGCATTTATTATATCTGTTTCAATAATATTGTAGTCTCGCTTTAGATTTTGGCTAAAATCCTATACTCCATAATAATTATATATGACTTCAATCACCCACAGTTCTTTTAATAGTTTGTGATTTATCACTGACGAATTTCAGTTAAAACTGAAAACCAGTCAATTGGAAATATATTCGGCACCAGTAGAAAATAAGTAAAGGAAAGGACAAGATAAGCTGCGAACTTCTACGGTGCTCAAGGTATAGTTCGATGGTCACTACTGTGCACAATCGTTGTACAAGCCAAACTCTATGGTGATTCGGCCAAAGAAGTAATCCGAAAAGATACGAAAAGGCATAAGGAGTTAACAAGTACAGGAACGTAAGAGTTTTTATGCAAGTGTGCCAGATATCTAGCAAATCAGGATGCTAAATCACCGCTTTTCTCATCGCCACGATCTAATAGACAAATTTGTTGAGGGCTTTATCAGGCAAAAGTAAATGGTTAACTAATTTAAAATGACTTTAATGAAGACCCTTACTTGTCCCGAAGCCAGTTGGAGATTCGCTACTTTAAAGCACCGCCTTCTTATAAGTAAAATGCTAATAAACATGCCGAAAACTATAATTATACCCTGTTCACTGCATTGCTTCAGCCCAATTATTGTGATGATTAAAATAAATTGGAAAATAGCATTTATGATACAAATCACTGCCCAACAAAAACATTTAAAATGGACGAAAAGGCGCAACTTTGAATAACTAAAAAACGAAGAATGAACAGCCGTTAACTATTCTAGGATTAATCTGTAGTAACACATAAGTAAGTATGCATGTCAAGCAATTTCTCAACGTGGGTTCAGATGAATCCCCTAAAGCAACGTCGTCTGTGGAAGATATGATGAGCGCAGGGCATATAGAATTCCTATATGGTTTTCATACGTCCTAAGCATGGACCCATTTACAATTTTCACCTTATCTTCAACTACATGAGCAGCCATCTAGATTTTAGATCTGACTGCTGCACGTGTATACAGCTGTATATTTAATTGTTGCATAATTTAACTACAAATTTTACAAAATGAGAAATCAAGAACAGAAACTAATTTTCCAGACACCCAACCCCATTGTGCCTACGCCTCGCCCGAACCACAAATTGGGAGATTTTCGTCGGTGTCCCTGAAGTGTTGGCTTTTCAATTCTTCCCATGCATAGTTTGCCATGTCATATAGTGAATCTTTAGAAATTCCGTGAGCGATGATCTAGGCCAAGGTTGCCACTTGTTAAAACCGGTGGCCAGTGATTTGTAATCGTAATCTCAAGACTAAACAACGCCCAACAATGCCTATAGTCACAGGAACCCCAATTTTGAAGAAACACCAAAAAAGGGTCAACAAATTTTTTCACCTTTTTTACCAGATCAGTTCAAAAGTGTCCCGTCCCCCTCCCCCACCTGTCAAACAAGATCGCTGCCAGTGATACGTTGAGGGACACGCACAGTCTTCCCACTTCGGTTTGTCAATAAAATAACCAGTGTCAGAAGGTTCCATTATTATAAGAACGTAATTACAAAGATCTTTGGTAATAATAAAGATCTCAGAGTCGTACGTAGACTCTAAGATCTTTGGCAATACTATCACAGTATAAATAATTATAATAATTGTAATTATTTATACTGTGATACTATGCACTTCGTCCAGTGCGCCTCTGTGCGAGATCGCAGTTCGGCTCCCGATACCGGTGATTTATTTTTGGTCTGGAAAAAGACTTTAGGCCTAATCATCCACCAGTCAACGTTTATGCGGTTTATTTCTTCAACAGCGTCGACAAATCGAACAACAGCTACGATTCTGTTGGAGCGTATCTGCGGCCTTCCGAATGAGTCAAGTAGGCCTATAGGACGTAGCTAGCTACGTCACTCTCTTCCCGATCTGCTCTTTTCTTCTCAGCCGGGTGTTATTTTTATATACTGTCAGCAAGGTTCAAGGGGGACAGATAAACAAGGGACAGAGGGACAATTTCGCTACAGTGCCTCCAGTGCTTTTGAGGTTCTGGAAAGGCGCTATATAACTACCTACTGTACATACATACGTGCCTAGTTCGCGCTGTGTGAGTGAATGTGATGTACGTAACGGCAGTGTTGCCAGAGCTGGGGATTTTTCCCTAGATCTGGGGATTTCGGCCTTCGTCTGGGGATCTGGGGATTTTTTTGCCAAATCTGGGGAAATTTGACCATTTTGAAAATTTGCATTGACAATGTATGTATTTTGTGTGCACTAAGCATTAGACACTATGTATTGTAATTGAATGTAAAATATAATGCGCTGTATAATTTTCATTCCACCAAAGGCACTTCTTGTTTTAAACCACCTCAGTGACGTCATCAACTATCTAGTCATTCTAGTGATTGTATTTCTATTTCCTGTTATAATTTGAAATTTCTGTTAATGGATGAGCGATGATGAATGTAAGCGAGGTAGTTGTAGCAGGTTAACGACATAACGTCGTGCACGCCACAACTCTGAACATTAACAAGTTCTTCAATAAACCAAAAGAGCCCGGTCGTCAAGACAAATTGCTAAAGTGGAGATATTGTTGACGGCTTTCATGGCAGAACATAATACTGAACATAAGCTGATCATTTGGCAGAACACAATGCTGAACATAAGCAGATCATTTGATAGAATATAGTAAGCAGATGTTTCCAGCTCAAAAATGTCACCGAAGCGCAGTGCTGCTTATGTGATCCAGTTACAGCATTGCCCATTTTGAGCGGCTTGAAGTTATAAACATTTGTCTGTCATTCATTTGCACTTTGTGCAAACGTTGCCATCAACCGCCTACCATCTTGTCTTGAAATTTTCATAAAGTATGTCTACTATTCTTGGAATAGTAGTAAAAGAAATCTCCAGTTCCAGTTAATACAAGATGTAGTTTATGCCCAGAAACATAAGGCGTTGATGCTATGTAAAACACGCTGGGTGTCCCGTGAAGCAGTCATATGATCTCGTAACAGAAGTAACTGTTGTCGTCGACTTGGATGCCGACTCGCCGACAACTTTGAGTCTTTGACAAGTGACAATAAAAAAAATAACAAGTCAGTTTATTTGATTCCACTCATTTGAGGAATATATATATATTGCTATTAATGTGGATGTGGGGCGTGGTGGCTCAGTGGTAAGTTCGGCGCCTTGTGACCGGAGGGTTGCAGGTTCGAATCCCACTCTAGCCGCTGCGTACGGATCTTGGGCAAGTCCTTCACTCGCAATTGCTCGCGGCGCTTCGGCGTGAAAACTCCGACACAGTGTACCAATGCTGTAGTTGGGAGCGCCTCTGAGTAGTAGTAGACTTCGAGAGGCGCTATAGAAATATCCGGAATAAAAAAAAATAATGTAACTGTAAGTAGGTATGTTACTGTTGAATAGTGTTACAATGTCTCGTAAATTGTGTTTATATAATCTGGGGAAATCTGGGGATTTTTGGAACGAAATCTGGGGAAATCTGAAAAACTTCACTGACAACATTGCGTAACGGTACTGAACTTCAGAGAGGTTCAGAAGTGGTGCGTTAAAACCAACCTTTTGGGCCAGTTGTTTTAGGCTGATTGTTTATCACAGGTGGTAGTTTAACTTTTATCGTAAGGGGCCAAACCTCTGTTGAATTCCACCCTGTTTATGCAAAGGCATTGGCAGCCTTGTGTTAAATCATGCAGCCTATCATATCATACAGGTACATGTAGGCCTAAATGATAACAAGAATTAACGATCAAATTACAAAATTATGAATGATAACTTGAATTAGATGTGTTTTAATACGAATTCTGGCCAGTGTTGGTTGAAAGCCCACTCACCACGACAAGGTCCTGGCCAACGAGTGAGGGGTTAGTAGGTAAGTTCAACACAACACGACGAGATTTATGATGTTAGTAGTGCCAGATCCACAGGCCATGCAGGGGCAGTCTTCATAACAGCTAAAAACAATCATCTAAATTTCATTGAATTTTTCCGGCAAATTTTGCTCACGTTATCAGCATTACAGCAGATTGCGAAAAAGACAAAACTAATCTGAATTTCTCTGAACAATACTGTGAAAAGTCTGAATTTCATTGAATTTTCCAAGCAAATTTTCCTTAGGTTATCTGAAATTAGTGAATAATTATCACAGTTTAGTTTTCCTTAAGTAATATAATGTGGCGGAACGTGAATGTGGTGTGATGACGATTGACTTCGTCGTCTTCGTCGTCGTCGTCGACTGTGGTACGTGAGTCTTCTTTATCTTACCAGGATGCCAAGACCCACGACCAAGTGCTCCACAACAAAACTAACTAGGGATCGCCTCTCCGGTCTGGAGAGGAAGAAGATACATGATGTTTCAACAAATATTCTTTATTACTCTCACAACACAACGCAACGTCAAGATATAAAGGCCTTCCGTAGGCTAACGAACTAAGAACTTGTGTAATCCAGAAAAGCTTATCTAATCGCCTTAACTTCGAACTGTGTACTAGTTAAAGTCCGTATAATAATCTAATCAACTAAACTCCGCATATATCTAACTTCGAATTATCGCAACAACGCAACTACAATCTACGCTACAATAGTCCGTAACGTCAGAGTTCTAACGGTCTAGCTCCACCGTATACTAAACTCAACTACTCAAGCTCTCTTTCAAGCTCCTAACTCAACTTCAACTCAACTCTATCCACACACTATGACTCAACTCTCTCTATTCTCTCTTACTGTCGGCTCATAGCTTTTTATAGGGTTCGTCAGGGTTCCTAGCTCCTTGTTCCTGGTTCCTGGTTCCTAGCTCCTTGGTTCCTGGTTCCTGGTTCCAAGCTCCTTGGTTCCTGGTTCCTAGCTCCTTGGTTCCTGGTTCCTGGTTCCTAGCTCCTTGGCTCCTGGTTCCTTGTTCCTTGTTCCTTGTTCCTGGTTCCTAGCTCCTTGTTCCTAGTCCCTGGTTCCTGGTTCCTAGCTCCTTGTTCCTGGTCCCTTGTTCCTGGTTCCTAGCTCCTAGTCCCTTGCTCATTAATATGCGTCAACGTCACAGTATTATCGTCTGTCTATTTATAGATCGATACATGCATATCACGAACAGACTATACGACTTCGACAGTTGCTAAACATAACAAGTAACCCTTAGAATATCGTTACATTTTCCACCCACAAGAATTTCAAAAGTCCTCTTTTGTTTCACTAACTTATTATCTAGCGTACAATTGTTTAAAATGTAATTCTTTCAAACATCGAAGAAATTATCCTGTAAAACTCACAAACTCCCCGATCGTCAACGTCTGAAAATAACCATAAACAATTCAAAGTCGAAGAAATAATCCTTGTAAAACTCACAAACTCCTCGATCGTCAACGTCTGAAGATAACCGTAAACAATTCAAACGTCGAAGAAATAATCCTTCATAACTCATCGTTCGTAACACCATGTTTCTTATTGGTAACGCACTGGCCTTTTAACCGTACGAAGAGGTTGTTCTCGTCGAGACATCGTCGATCCAAGAAATCCTATGGGATGCGAAGTGTCATTAATCCGATGGTCAACATCCGCTAACGTCTCAACTCCGGATTGTGGAGATGAAAGTTCTTCGGAAACCACAGCGCGCGCAGGTTTCACCACCATTCGCTGGTTTCGTGTCGATGATATCGGAGAATCACTTCTTATTTCCGCTTCTTCCCATTTTCCGGGTGTACGACTAAGACACATTTTGAGTTTGTCCACGTGTGCAATGAACGGTTTCGTCCTTGCCGATTTCTGCAGCTGGAAATTCACTTCTCCACAGCGTCGCACAACCATTAAAACATTCTGCTTGTTTTCGCAATGACCAGCCCACAATAATGCTGTAACAACAAGCATTACTAACGCAATGTCTTTTAAGGTGTTTCTTTCTCCGCCTCGATTTCTTTTCTTATTGACCATATTCGTTTGATCGGTATCGGCGTTATTGTCACGAATCACTGTTGGACTCGAATTCCCGTATGTTGTAGGAGATTCATCTTCCTTTTCGGCCAACACTACATTCACAGCCCCTTTTCTGGCGACTGGTTCTTTCATTTCAACTGCCAACTTTTCCTCGATTTTTCCGTCTATCCTGTCACGATAAACGGGAGGTTGTCTCCGTATTGGCCGTCGTATTGGAGGTGTGTTAACAATATCTATGCGATGTTCACATATTTTCTTTCTACCCAATGTTAAATCGGACGTAGAGAATGTGTCTCCATAATCATTTAAGAGACCTTTCGACCTTTTATTTGCCTCTAACGGAACTTCATCCGGAAGATCAACCATCAATTGTTCCAGGGTGATAGCATCTAATTCTACCTTCTCCTCTTCCGCTATCACCTTACATTCAGCTATTTGCACTGGGTATAGCTCACCAATGACGAGATCTTTCTCTAATGTCTTTGGGTTATCTCTTAAATTTACCATCCTCACAGTAGTCATCGCAGTTCCTTCATCCACTACTACTCGTCTACACCAAGTAGAACCGTTGCCTTTAACTAAAGGTATGCGATTTCTTTCTACAAACAAAGCTCCCGTTCCAAATCCAAGTCTGCAGCGATGCATTCTCAGCCAACTCATGCCGAGCAGAGGTTCAAAGATCTGGTCTGACACGAGAAATGGAGTATTAATTTCTAATCCTCTCCATATACGAAGTGGAACCGTCACTTCGCCTTTCACATTTATTGCAGTGCCATTAGCAGCCAGCAGAACCCGTGTACTGGGTTGCAATTCTATTCCCTCTACATCAGATGAAGGCACTACGCTTACCTCTGATCCTGTGTCAATCAAGCAGAGGCGTGACCGACGGTTGATAGTGGCTCGGATGTAGATCGCGTTGTTCGTCGTTACCGATGGCTGTTCCCGGGTCGTATGGTTAACAACCACTGGTTCATTATCTTCCTCTTCCCGAGTTGTGGTTCCCGTTCGATACGTGTTGGCGTTTCGTCCTCCATGTCGACGAGACTGTCGACATTGGCGTGCCACGTGACCGGCTTGACCACAGTGGTAACACGTTACATTCCAACGTCCATCTCCTTGATTTTCCGTAGGACGTGTATTCTCATTATTCACCTCAGGAGTGGATCTCAATCCCCGCAACTGCTGAAATATCTTCTTTTCCAATTCTTGTTGCCACTTCAGTTGCGTCGTACAGAAACCATCGAACTGTCTCTGTAGATTCAAGGTAGAATCTACCTCCTGCGTTCCACGTACTCGATTCGGTCTGCGATGATCATCAGCATTCGACATCGTCTGATACGCTGACAGACGGAGAGCTATACGATATGCTTCATCGATGTTCCTTGGTTCCCTCTCACGTATCTTCAAGGACAGTTCCCGATCTCTAATTGCTTCCAGGAACGCATCTTTTGCCACGATTTCCGTCGTTTCGTTCAACGGAACCGGATATGCCAGAACGACCAAACGTCTCACGTCATGGAGTAGATCGCTCAATGACTCGTCACTTCGTTGTCGTCGATAATATAGTTGGGCCCTGAATGTCTCAGCTTGCCCTTCGGCTCCATAACGTTGTCTCAGCCGTTCAACCCATTGTTCATATGAGATGTCTTCTCTTGAACCAAAATCCCACAGTAATTGCGTCGCAGCTTTATCCAGCGCGCATCTCAGAAAATCCACTTTGTCGAGATCATCCCACCGGTTGTGTCTGGCGCAAACCTCGAACTGCGCAAGGAAGGATTCGAGTGAACCAGTCTTATCGAACTTTCCGAGTTTCATTGGCGTCGATCGATGACTGTTCATCGTGCGAAGATATGCCAACGTCGCTGCATCTGGTAACGCTTCACTCGCCATAGGCATCCTTCTGGTTTCGCTGCGGCTTCTTTCCGGCGTCCTCGGGTCGTACAGTTGGTCCATCATTCGATCAGACCTCTCACGACTCGCATCTCTCACAGCGGGTGTCGAATGAATTCTTCTCTCCGGCGTAATCTCTGCTACATCCAGTAGTTGATATGCGATAGTCTTCTCGGCATCTCCTGTAGCCATTAGTTCGTTCTGTGTTGAAGTTCTTTCTTTCTTGTATCTTCTTTACCCAACGCTTCTGGTACCAATTGTGGCGGAATGTTAAGGTATGTGTGGATGTTTGTTCGTTTACGTCTTCAACGTCGTCGTCTTCTGTAGTTCGTGAGTCTTCTTTATCTTACCAGGATGCCAAGACCCACGACCAAGTGCTCCACAACAAAACTAACTAGGGATCGCCTCTCCGGTCTGGAGAGGAAGAAGATACATGATGTTTCAACAAATATTCTTTATTACTCTCACAACACAACGCAACGTCAAGATATAAAGGCCTTCCGTAGGCTAACGAACTAAGAACTTGTGTAATCCAGAAGAGCTTATCTAATCGCCTTAACTTCGAACTGTGTACTAGTTAAAGTCCGTATAATAATCTAATCAACTAAACTCCGCATATATCTAACTTCGAATTATCGCAACAACGCAACTACAATCTACGCTACAATAGTCCGTAACGTCAGAGTTCTAACGGTCTAGCTCCACCGTATACTAAACTCAACTACTCAAGCTCTCTTTCAAGCTCCTAACTCAACTTCAACTCAACTCTATCCACACACTATGACTCAACTCTCTCTATTCTCTCTTACTGTCGGCTCATAGCTTTTTATAGGGTTCGTCAGGGTTCCTAGCTCCTTGTTCCTGGTCCCTGGTTCCTGGTTCCTAGCTCCTTGGTTCCTGGTTCCTGGTTCCTAGCTCCTTGGTTCCTGGTTCCTAGCTCCTTGGTTCCTTGTTCCTGGTTCCTAGCTCCTTGGCTCCTGGTTCCTTGTTCCTTGTTCCTAGCTCCTTGTTCCTAGTCCCTGGTTCCTGGTTCCTAGCTCCTTGTTCCTGGTCCCTTGTTCCTGGTTCCTAGCTCCTAGTCCCTTGCTCATTAATATGCGTCAACGTCACAGTATTATCGTCTGTCTATTTATAGATCGATACATGCATATCACGAACAGACTATACGACTTCGACAGTTGCTAAACATAACAAGTAACCCTTAGAATATCGTTACAATAATAACTTGTACACATTTGGCTTAAAAAGTTTAAGCACTTAAAACTGTGAAAGTTGCAACTGCTTACATTTTTGTAAACATTGTAAGGAAATTTACAGTGGATCAAATTTTCAAGAAGCTAAAGGTTTTGCACTTTGTTAAATTTTGAAAGCTGCAGTTGGATATAACAATATTTGAGCACCATCATCAGAATATATTAAGTGTCCGTTGCACTTATACAAAGGAGTACTTTTCCATAAACCATAGGCTGAATATTTCTTTATGGGCTTTCCAGGGGTATACATGAAATTTTATATTAAATTAATTTACATTATAGTGGATCTGAAACAGGGTGTTAGTAACAAATATAGTCAGTTCGTTGTAGAAGTCCTACAGATATAATTCTAAAACTTATTTGAAGGCCAACAGTTAATCGCCCTCATTTTTCTGAACTGGCTTTGTCTTTGAGAAGATAATGTTCCAAACTTCAATATTGTCTTTTGTAGCATTCATTTCTCTTGAAGCATGGATTCTATACTGGCTTTTCTTTTAGAAGATAATGTTCCAAACTTTCATTTCTCTTTTGCAGCATTCAGTTCTCTTGAAGCATCGATGTTGAATGTTCCATACTTCCAATATTGTCTTTTGCAGCAATGATTTCTCTTGAAGCGTAGATGTTCCATTTGATCGTGAACTGTTTCTGGTGGTGAGGAGGGAAACGATGATCACAGAGTATGGACATCGATGAAACCATGCTAAGCCAATATGCTATGTATTAATGTTCTGTGTTTCTTAATATACTAAAATTGTTCAACCCCTAAAGTGCCTCAATGAAGCAAAACAGAATAATCTGAATTTCAAATACCTGGTGTCTTCTTTTCTGAACTTTGCTTTTTTGAAGTTGGTTTTGCTTTAGTGTTGTACATAGTGAAGTTGAATATCTGAATTTTTATATTGGCTGAAAACAACCCCCTTCAACCCTCCATTACCTTAAAGATACCAAGAGGTGAAAAAGCTGAGTTTAAATCTACAAACTGGTCTTAAATTCTATTCTTTAAAGTTATTGCTCATAGAGAAAAAGTGGCATCACTAGAGGGTGTGGGGTGCACCTTGAGAGGGGGTAAATGACTTCCTAAACAATTTTTGTGCAGAGTTTCAGCAGAAATATATTATTTTTAAATTAACAATAGATAACAACAAAAACATTTTTTTTAAGCTCAGCTTACATCAGTATCAATTTACAAACAATATTACTTAGGATACTGTATGGTCTGGTTAGGGACTAAGGGAGGAGGTCCATGGGGGTGACACCATGACTTACCGCACTGGGTGACACCAACCCTAGTGACGTGACTGTAGAGAAATAAATCAAGAATCTGAATTTTAAAATACCTGGTGTCTTTCTTTCTGAGCTTGGCATTGTTGAAACTGGCTTTTCTTTAATGTTGTCCATTGCAAAGCTGACACTCTTGATTATTTTATTTTATCTGCTGAAAACAATCTCCTTCAACCCTCAAATACTTAAATGACAGTAGTTGAAAATAGGCCATGCAGTGGACAGTCGCCAATTCCCTAGGGCCGTTCAGTGGACAGTCGCCATATCCATAGGGCCGGTGAGTGGACAGTCGCAAGTTCCCTAGGACCGTTCAGTGGACAGTCGTCAGAACCCTAGGGCAGCTGAGTGGACAGTCGTCAGAACCCTATATTGGAGAGGCATATGTTGAATAAACTTATTTCTTGTAGCAATTGAAAAATATATATTTTATTATTTTAATTATATTTAAATTATATTTACAATATATTTTAAATATTTTAAATTTCAACTTTATTTTAATGTATAGTATACGTTGTAGGCCCTACTCTTGCGCGACGTATTTGACCAGTCTATGTTGTCAGTTGAATAAAAAATTTTAAAAATATAATTAAAATAATAAAATAGATATTTTTTAATTGCTACAAGAAATAAGTTTATTCAACATATGCCTCTCCAATATAGGGTTCTGACGACTGTCCACTCAGCTGCCCTAGGGTTCTGACGACTGTCCACTGAACGGTCCTAGGGAACTTGCGACTGTCCACTCACCGGCCCTATGGATAGCCTATGGCGACTGTCCACTGAACGGCCCTAGGGAATTGGCGACTGGCCTATTTTTAACTACTAATAATAGAAAGATATGCAAAAGGTAAGTTTAATTAGACAAGCTAGTGTTCTGTGTTTGAAAGCGTTCTTTCATAAAGATATAAAAAAGAAAATTCTGAATTTCAAAATACCTGCAGTGTCTTCTTTTCTGAGCTTTGCTTTTTTGAAGTTGGCTTTGCTTTAGTGTTGTCCATTTTGAAGTTGACATTCTGAATTTATAATTTTTATTTGCTGAAAACAACCCATTTCAACCTTTAATTACCATCAAAATTGAAAAAGATGAAAAAATTAAATTAAAATCTGCAAGCTTGTCTTCAGTTCGGTGTTTCAAAAGCTGTCTTTCATAAATTTGTACAAAAGAAGAATCTGAATTTGAAATACCTGCTTTACTTGGATGCTGAGTTTCTTGTTTTTCCTTTGAAGTTGGCATTGCTTTGGTCTTTGCTTTGCTGTTATTTTGTCTTTACTTCAGTTGGCTTTCTTGACATTTTTAAATGTGAAACAGCTGACAAACTTTCAACCCCTAATGTAGCTTAAAGAAGTTGTGATTTTGTCAACTTGATTTTGTGAATAAACGAAATTGATTCGTTGATTGATCGTGGCTATATCGTAAAGTTGACTTTCTGGATATTTTTCTAAATGTTTGTTTTATGTAAAGATATCTGTTTCATACAGAGTCATATTCGGCAAAAGTGTTCAAGTATTAAAATGTCTTAAAGATGTATATAAGAAGAAACTGAATTTGGAAATACCTGGCATGTTGGCTTCAGTCTGATATGTTGCCTTTGATGTTCAAGTTCTTAATATTTCTTCAATGTTGGCTTTCTTGATGCTTTTTTTATTTTTATGTTTCTAAATTGTCCTAGAGTTGTTAACAACAAAAATCTGAATCTGAAAATACCTGGTGTCTTCTGTTATAATCTTTACTTCGAAGCTTACTTTCTGGATGTCTTCTGTGCTTTGCTTTAAAGTTGACTGTGCTGTAATGGCTCTGACTTTGGCTTCACTTTAGAGTTGACTTTCGGAATATGGAATGATGATCTGAAATAGATTAAGCCAAATTTGAAAATATCTACTGCTGGTTTATACATTATAGTTTATGCTTTGAAATCGTATATATTTGTATGAAATATCACCCCTTAAAGTGTCTTTAAGATATAAAACACAAGAATCTGAATATAAAAATATCTGGCGTCTTTTGTTCATGCTTTACTTGAAAGGTGTCTTTCTGGTTATGTGATCTTCTGGGCATTGTGTTGTCTTTGTCTTTATCTTTGCAGTAATCTAATCTAATCCAAAGACTTCTATGGCGCCGTTATCATAAAGCACATAGCATCAATCGATATATAGTCTGTAATATTGTAATATTACATTTTGTGTAGGCTACAGCTGAACCCTAAAATACCTTAAAGTTATAGAAAATCTGCAGGATTTGTGAAAATACCAGGAAAGGAACCAATATAAATTATTCTATGTGTCGTAAACTGCGCTCCAATTCAATGTGCAATATATGGTTGGCTGTAAAGGCGTGGGGCGTGGTGGCTCAGTGGTAAGTTCGGCGCCTTGTGACCGGAAGGATGCAGGTTCGAATCCCACTCTAGCCGCTGCGTACGGACCTTGGGCAAGTCCTTCACTCGCAATTGCTCGTGGCGCTTCGGCGTGAAAATTCCGGCACAGTATCAAATGTTGTAGTCGGGTCCTCGGGAGCGCCTCTGAGTAGTAGTTGACTTCGAGAGGCGCTATAGAAATATCCGGGAAAAAATAATAAAAGGGGAAAGACCTGCTTTGGGCAGGACCGAAATGCATGGGGCAAATGTATCTTCAGTGGGAGATAGTCCTATGCAGAAGTGGAGAGAACTTACTCCTGCAAATCTCAACTTATGTTTTTCTTACTTTTCTTATAAACTGCGTTCATCTGCCTCATGTTCTTTCCGTAAAATTATTGTTTAATGCTTTATGCAACAAAGATATAATCTTCTTATACTTTAACGGCTACAACATATGTTAGTCCTAATTATATAAAGAAATGCTATTACATGCCTCTCACATTTGCCTTGAGCGAGTTTGCTTCTAGAGTATAGTTTCTCTGTCGTCTATATGGTTTAACCATGAAACGATTGATTGAAAATTGCCTACATATAAATGCATCCTGCATGTTTGTATCTGTGTATGCATGTATGTATGTAATGTAAGCCTATCCATGTATTTATGAAGGCTTAAGTAGGCTAAGCAAAATTTTGCATAACTAAATTAGCATATTTTATCCTAACATACTGATTTTTCTTTGTAGGCTATTGTTCAGCTTCTCTTTAGGCGAATAGTTTATCCAAATTTCGGTACAAGATTTTAATTCTTTAGGGCCAATTAATTTAATACTGTATTTCATACTTGGTTGGTCGAAGATCTGTTATTAGGCCTACTAGCGAAATAAACAATCGTTAAACATATTCAGCCCAAACGATGTGATTTTTTCTTACCCGCCCTGATGCATAGCGTTCCTTCGAATATTTCGATACGAAAAGATTTTAAAACCTTGTAATATAGATCACCTGGTCGATCTTCTTGTTTCTTAACATCGGGCGTGCCATTTCTGCCAAAAATAAGCCGAAAATAAATTTAAAATCGACAAATTCGAATTAACCTTTCAGGAGAAATCATCAAATAACTGCACGTAGGCCTATGCAGCGAAAACTTACGAAGTTACCATGGCAACGTATTGTACGTAATCAGTTCCTACCGTTTTTGTTTTATAGGATGACGTCAGAAATTATAAAATTATATAACCGATGTAGATCACGTGAATCTTGTGTCCAATCATTTTCTGGTATTAGTTCCATTTTCCCAGGAATCAAATGGCGCTGTTATAATTACAATACAATACAACTAAACATTTATAGCGCGCTTTAACAAAACAAGTCTTGCACGAGAGCGCGTTACGCTACATTCCTATTATGAGAATAGATGAGTTTAATTTGATTTAAACTGGGTAACAGATGACGGACTGTGGTTGGAAGACTGTTCCATTGTACGGGTCCTGAGACCGAGAAGGCACGACTACCAAACTTCCGGTTGGTGCGAAGTATGGTATAATCGCCTCGTGTAGCCGATCGGAGTCCTCTGGAATTTGTAGCAGAACACGGTTTGACCATGGATGTCGTGTACGTGGGAGAGGTTCCAGAGTGGATATGGTACATGAGGAGGCAGCTTTTGAAGGCGATACGGACACGGATGGGAAGCCAGTGGAGTTGTTGCAGGGATGATGTGATGTGATCTCTAGGACCAAGACCTTTTATAAGACGAGCGGCCGTGTGAAGAACAGCTGATAGAGGCTGTAGTGTCGATGAGGGAAGACCGGACAGGACAGAGTTGCAGTAGTCGAGGCGAGAGATGACGAGGGCTTGAACAAGAATACGGAGGCATCTTTCATTTAGGCAGCGTTTCACTTGTCGAATTCGGCGAAGGTGGAAGTAGCATGTTCGTATTAATTACTGAGCAGTCAGGAAGGGGGAACGATGTAAAATTTGGTACCCCCACTTTCTAGACCAAATTTAATTAGCCTACGCCTCTGAGACCAGAGATTAAAGCATAAACACTTACACTTCGTCGTCATTGTCCTCAGCCAGCCCAGGACCCGATCTGACGACTTTCACTCGCCGTTTGAACACCCAGCTTTGATACAAGTTCGACACGGACTACTTCCACAGTTATCTCCGTCAGCCGTCGTCGGCGAACTTGTACAATCGGGGTGCCTATTTACTATCTGGGCGGGGGTCTTTGCATCGTCAGGGTCGGTTATAAGGTCAGGGCAAGCGTCGTGAGGGTCGGTTAGGGTCAGGGTAAGAGTCGCGAGGGTCGGTTAGGGCTTAGGGTTAGGGTCAGTGTAGCAGTCTAATCACTACCCTCTCCAGACCTTCCTCCCGCGCTGATGGGTAGGAGGACACTCGTCCACGGAGTGCCTTGATACAGCTTCCATCGCTAGTTCCAAGTAGGTACTCGTCCACGGAGTGCCTTGATACAGCTTCCATCGCTAATTCCAAGTAGGCTATAATGAGCCCACTTCTTCCTCCCCTGGGGCTCGGGGATTCCAGATTTCGCCCTGCACGCAACAGAACGGCAACAACGGACCAACAACAATTCTCTTACAGTCAGTCAGTCATGAAGTCATTAAGTCAGTCACTAATTCATTCATTCATTCATTCATTCATTGGGTGACACTCACTCGCGGTCCCACCAGCGGTAAAGGTATGTGCCAGCCATCCACCCGGATATCATACGAGGTTCTACACAACGGTCAATCAAAACAGTGCAATCACAACTGCACCAAGTGGTTGGCACTCGGCCCGATCCAAGGTCAATTCAGCAATTCAGGGCTATTGTCGGCACATTCTCCATCTATCCCAAACGGGAAGAGATCGGGGGTAATTAAACCCATTCGATACTAAGGCTATATCAAAGCGTCTGGTTAGCCTACCCCGCCGTTTACCCGCGTAAAAGTGCAATGCAAATATAAAATGCAACAATAAATTCCCGTAATAATGTTAATTATTTTAACATAGAATTGTGTCTAGCATGAACGCCTGAAAGCTGTAAAGAATTCTGTTATTTGTTCATCCTTTTGTGAAATCAGTTGGTGTTTCCTAAATTTAAGCCTGCTGCCGCGGAACCCCTGGCCGACGCCCGCGGAACCTCTGGGTTCCGCGGAACCCCGGTTGAAAACCACTGCCCTAGAAAGTTCAATTGGGGATAAAGTTTGCAGAATTAAGCTTACGAAGGATGGCTCCTTCGAACTGGAACCTTCCGTTGATAACTTACAATGCGTTTTAAACGAAGTCCGTTGCTTGCCAGCACAATCGATGGAGGTTGGCAATTTCTATTTTAAAAGCAGACATAATCGCAATTATTTCGGCTTACCTAAATTTCCTCGGTACTGCGGGGTTTCGGCTGTGGGCGGGGCCGTAGACAGCAAAGGAGAAAGACAAGCAGGCCCATATCTTCGACGAAAGAATATCAAATTCAAGTAGATTTTCAAATATGCTTATCCAAACCTCAGTCAAAAGCACAAAATGAAGTAAGTCATGGAACGTTTAAGACAATGAGCCAGTTATTATCAGATGACGTTGAAATAAATTACTCCGATAATAGTCGATGACGTCAGATAAGTCTATCATCGTTGAATAACTTGAATTAGACGTCCTACAATTAAATATACATACTGTATAATGTATATGTATATAAATATAATATACACAGGGCTGTAGTCGAGGGTATACGCGGGTATACAGCGTGTACTCACCTCTAGAGACCGTATACTCACCTCACAAAATATTTATATTTTTTACATTAAAATACTATAGCTTATACTTACAAAATACTGTAGCGTATACTCACCTCTAATTTATTTCGGAAAACTAACCGTTAGCGTGTACTCACCTCTAATTTTACCACTACAGCCCTGAATATACATATGTAAGTTAGTAAGTTATCTATTTTAACCAGTTGACAAAACGCACTCTGCAGTGTACACTACATGTAAATGTAAATTCGTATACTTTGCAAGTTACAATTTTCGGTTTAGTTCAAATGCAACATCAGAGTGAGGCTTCGCATGAGATTTCTGAAACGAAGACATAATACATTGAACTTGATTCAAGGTAATTCTTCGCATTGCGCGGGGCAGCCACGAATACAAAGAATTAAGCTCCATATGACCATACACTCCCCATACAGTATGTTCGTCTCTCAATCAGCCGTTCTGAAGCCAGCACTCTCAGCACAACAACGCAGTAGCACATTGTACTTTCTCGTGCATCGGACTGCTCCTTTAAGTCTAAGATAATCTTACAAAGAAGTCGAACTTTCCGCTAGACACACATCAAGAATTAGTCTGAGGGTCTTAAAGTTTCACCGTTTCAACTTGTTTCAACGCCTTTGGACGGTTACCAAAATGCGTTATAAATCTCCAGATAGGTCTCCTAAAGGGATTATTGGCTTATGTAGGCCTATGTATGGAAGGGTGGGCGCATACAGGGGCACCCGAAGGCTTAAAAAATTGAACTCACAGCCCTCTCGTAAACAAAAATAATATGGCCGCTTGCCCGCTTTGATACTGTAGATAGGGCCTAGATATAAGTAGGAAAATTGAAATAACTGCCATAGATAGAGTAGGCCTAGTGAGTAGTGACAAGCGTAACAAAAAAATTAAATTTAGATAACATCTAATGCTTTAACATGCCATAATTGCCGTTAAAAAAAATATCGATGCGATGCCTATCCTTGTGTGGATTTTATTTTGTGAGTGGACGCACGTGCGTCCAGTACGTCACGCTGCCGGCGCCTCTGGATACATATGTTTGGTGATTCATGTACCAGCTATGGACCTCTTCGTCTTCAGTCCCAGTCCATTGAATTCTATTCATTTAGGTTAGACCTGCAAGCAGTCTTGTTGTCCTCGAGACCAAGGTCTTGGTCTCGAGTGCACTCGAGTTCGTTTTAAAAAGTCTTGGTCTTGGTCTTGGTCTTGAGGTTCAAGGTCTTGGTCTTGGTCTTGAGGTTCAAGGTCTTGGTCTTGGTCTTGGTCTTGAGGTTCAAAGTCTTGGTCTTGGTTTTGCAAGACCAAGACCAAGACTTTTGTCAATATGAACAGTCATTAATTTTAACAAACGGCAAGAATTCTAAATATTTATCCAACAATTACTCATACAGTTATTGCTTTAGTATTTACACGGTGTGAATGAGGCTTCACTGTTGTTTTGGACAATTATTTTGACTTCCGGTTATTTACCATGGAATGATTTCAAAACAGACTCATGATTAATTTGTACATTTACATCCGGTTCTTGAAAAGCTGCTTTGTATGCTAGCGATTTCAGCACTTGTAGACCGTGTTTTCACATGGCAGAATTTTTATGAGGCCCCACAGGTCACGTCTTGGTCAGAAAATTCTGAGCAAATTGGTTTTTATAAAATTCAACAGGCATTTGGAATAACATTTCGCATGAAGGACTTTTGTAAATACGAATTCGGAATTCTCTGCAGTCTCCATTTAGAGTTGTTTTGCTTGAATAAAAGAAAAAACTCATGTTTTCATTAAAATAACGAGTAGTCAGACTGGACAATTTTTAGTAAGGAATAGAAGTCTGGATACGACTGTGATTTTTGGGGTCTTGGTCTCGGTCTTGGTCTTGAGGTTCAAGGTCTTGGTCTTGGTCTTGGTCTTGAGGTTCAATGTCTTGGTCTTGGTCTTGGTCTTGAGGTTCAAGGTCTTGGTCTTGGTCTTGAGGTTCAAGGTCTTGGTCTTGGTCTTGGTCTTGAGGTTCAAGGTCTTGACAACAAGACTGCCTGCCAGCAAACTCTATGCCTGCCAATTTATTGTTTATATGTCACCATATGCAGTGGCGGCGATCTTGTTTGACAGGTGAGAGGGGGACATTTTTGAACTGATCTGGTGAAAAAAGAGGTCAAAAAATTTTATGACCTGAGCGCGAAAAAATTTGATGACCTTTTTTGGTGTTTCTTCAAAATTGGGGGGTCCGATGTACGGCGTGTCCCCCACTGTTAAAGGTGGGGGGTCTTGTACCCATCGACCCCCGGATCGCCGCCCATGACCATATACGTGTCCCATTATTTATTATTAAACTTATTAAACTATTCTAATGCCTATGTCATGTCATATCGCTGTCGTCGCTTTGTGATGGTAGGCTGTATGAGTGTATGTATGAATAAATGGATCAACTCCGCCCAGCGTTTTTTGATTGATCCATTCATATTTGTGTAGGGGAAAGTTTAAGACCAGCTGAGAACTCCAATCTTTTGCCGGTCTCGCTGTTGACTCGCCGTTGTGTCAGGTTACACCCAGTTTTCGCCTCATCTTATGCTCGCCGACTGCCTTTGGGTGCGTCATATGGCTCCTCCTCCGCCAGAGGTCGATAAGAACCACTGGATGCAGTTTTAAGTCTTGCCCAGGACTAATACCTATAATATTCTGTTCCATTATCTATACATTTTCATCTAACAGTCGCCATCTTCCGTTACAGCGTGCTGGCAGTTCTGGTTGTTTGGGACGCTTTTAGTCAAGGACGTCATTTGGGTGTGGGGGCAATGGGGCATTCCCCCTCTGATTTAAAAAAGGATGGAATAAGAAAAGGAGAAAAAGAAAGGGGTAAAAAAGAAAAAATGATACTCAAATTCAGGGAATTATTGTAATACTGTTAAACAAACTAGAGTTTGCATAGCTTTTTTCACAAGACCCCCACCTCTTTAACAGTGCGGGGACACACTATACAGTTGTCTGCCCGAAATTTGGAAGAAACACCAAAAGAAGGTCAACAATTTTTTTTCACCTCTTGTTTTGACCAGATCAGTTCAAAAGTGCGCCTTGTCCCCCCACCTGTCAAACAAGATCGCCGCCAGTGCCAAGTTCCCCCGGAAAAATACTTAAATGACGTCCCTGCCCCCTGAAAACAGCTGAAATGACGTCCCTGCTTTTAGTCCTTCTGCTTACATTATAATAACACCGGTTATAACAATTTGGGGTAGAATCTTGGCAATGATGTTTAAATTCACCATATAGCCTATGACAGGCCTAGTACTGAAGCAGAAAATGGTGTTCCCAGTTTTTCTTTTAGGCCTATGGTTAACGCCACCTAGCGGACGTTTTAGCATGACGTCATATTCTCACCTTAAAACTGCCATTAACTTGAATGGAATAAATTAGCCACACAGTTACAGCAAAACACCTATAGGAAACCTATAAATAGGCTTTGAGAATCAGTCTTCAAAAACCGGAATAGGCTCCCTGTGGCGAAGAAATCGGCATTACGGCGTTTTCCTTACATAAGCCGACGGACTATTTTCAGGTGCATCAGCGCCCTTGGATGTCCGCCGCTGACGTCTTTGTCACTCTAAGGTTTACACTTCAAATCCTGGCACCGTCGCTGCCCTGGGCTTTGTCTTCTGGAAATCCCGTTGCCCTCTCCCTTTTATCCTGTCGTCGTGGCTAAACACTGACAACTATAGTCATAAATTCATCCACGAAAACAAACAATTATTCTCCCAAACGCGCCGTATCGAATAAATAAATGTAAATAAACTACGTTTAAAATTACATTACTTGACTGGTATTGAATTTGTATTATCGCCAATCTATTGTTTATTCGCGGTTAATCCCAAGATTAAAGTTGTGCTGCCGGTCTAATTTGCCTTCGTTTCAATTGGTTTAATGACGAGATTAAAGGCGATTCGACGATGACAATTTAAAGTTTTGCCAGTTGAACAAAGACTCGTCAAACAAAGACTGAAAGGGGAATGTCGCATGCATTCAATGCATCTCTTTTACAATAAATCAGGATATTTATGGCATAAGCAACTGATGCCAATAAAGATATATTGATTGATATTGATTGATTGATTGATTGATTGATTGATTGATTGATTGATTGATTGATTGATTGATTGATTGATTGATTGATTGATTGATTGATTGATTGATTGATTGATTGATTGATTGATTGATTGATTGATTGATTGATTGATTGATTGATTGATTGATTGATTGATTGATTGATTGATTGATTGATTGATTGATTGATTGATTGATTGATTGATTGATTGATTGATTGATTGATTGATTGATTGATTGATTGATTGATTGATTGATTGATTGATTGATTGATTGATTGATTGATTGATTGATTGATTGATTGATTGATTGATTGATTGATTGATTGATTGATTGATTGATTGATTGATTGATTGATTGATTGATTGATTGATTGATTGATTGATTGATTGATTGATTGATTGATTGATAGTCGACCCGATCGAATCAACAAAATCTGAAAATCACGTACACTAAGTCTTGTCTTTGTAGGCTACTATGTTTGACACTGTTTGTACCTAATCTTATTGTGATCCTCTTATCAAACAATATATTGGTGTCCAAACGATAGTCACGGCGTCAATGGTCTTATGGGATAAATGCCCCATCTAGAAAGATTTATGTAGCGCCATTAAAATATTTAAGATAATTAGAGCAATCAAAGTAATAAACAATATATGGTCTCTTTAGAGCAAAATCGCTGTCATGAACCATTGGAAGATATTTTCGAAGTATCGGCGACACTGAGACATTTCAAATTGTGCTATATTTACGCAAGCAAGCCAGCTGGGAAAGACGAGTTTTGAATTCTCATTGACATTCGTGAACTGGCAGAGTATAGAGACAGAAACGGCGAGTTTCAAACCCTGTAACAAGCAGAAAGGTTTTCCCGCTCGCGTTATCTGTTAATCCATGAGTCTAAAGCCAACCAGGTGCGTCTATCCCCCACAAGTCATTGGGGCAATGTCCCTTTCCCCTCCCCGTTCCTTCCTCCCCCCTAAAATGGTGGCACACACACTGACAGATCTTCCTCCCCTATTTCTTGGATGGAACATTTGCTCCAAGGTTTCTATGGTGTAGACGCCACTGCAACCAACTAGGTAATGAAATTTAGTACATTGCAATGGCGTGTTCCCCTCTATACATGGGCGGCGATCTAGGGGGGTCGAGAGGGACATGTTCCCCCAACTTTAAGAGTGGGGGACACGCCATACATTTGCCCCCCCCCCGTATTTTGAAGAAACACCAAAAAAGGCCAAAAAATGTAATTGCGCGTCAGGGTTTTGACAGCCTTTTTGACCAGATGAGGTAAAAACTGAATTTTTTGAGCAGAAGGTGTTAAACAGGTTTTGTGGAGATGAATTCCTAAGAAAGATAAAGAAATTTTTTGGGGGACATGAATTCCTAAAAAAGGTCTTCGACCAGACCATGGCCGACTTTGTCCCCCCCCCCTCCCGCCACCTCTCAGACAAGATCGCCGCCACTGTCTCTATAGCGTTGCCATTTGAACGATTCGTTTTAATCAGCCCGGTGTACTTACTGAGCTTGTCTGTATGAGCTGTATGTAGCTCATACAGACAAGCTCGTTTGGGTCGAGAGTGCCTGGGGTGGGATTGACAAGTAAGGCTCGGCTTCTGTGGGAAATGGGAATCTCAGAAATTTCGAAGGTTTATGTTTGTGTTACAATAAGAGGATTTTCACATAATGACAGTTTAAACCCTGGTCTGGACCCGAAAGAATTCAAGCAAAGTTTCCTTTGGCGGTTGGACGGAGTAACCAACCATTTTCATGGTATGACTCTACTGAAGGTCATTCCCTTAGAATTCCTTTGAATCTGAGGGCATCGACGTGGGGCGTGG
Organism: Allolobophora icterica; assembly: GCA_963556255.1. Classification (NCBI taxonomy): domain Eukaryota; kingdom Metazoa; phylum Annelida; class Clitellata; order Crassiclitellata; family Lumbricidae; genus Allolobophora; species Allolobophora icterica. The sequence goes on along the minus strand of OY744606.1, from coordinate 45,898,092 downwards.
TGGCTCAGTGGTAAGTTGGCGCCTTGTGACCGGAGGGTTGCAGGTTCGAATCCCACTCTAGCCGCTGCGTACGGACCTTGGGCAAGGCCTTCACTCGCAATTGCTCGTGGCCCTTCGGCGTGAAAATTCCGGCACAGTATCAAATGCTGTAGTTGGGAGCCCCTCTGAGTAGTAGTAGACTTCGAGAGGCGCTATAGAAATATCCGGAATAAAATAAAAAATAAATAAAAAATCGAGATCTTCTAATTAGTATAAATGTTAGGCGAAATTAGGCCTCTAGCGTGGCAGTTTCGAATTTTGAGATCCGCTTGCGAAAAGATGATGCCCCAACCATACACGTAGATTAAACAGGGCTTATAAATTGAGTTAGTGCTTATCCTAGTATTTTCCCTCTCTTCATAGTTTACTGAATACATCTAATACCTGTGGGAGATAAGTATAGGCTTTCTTATTGTTGCCCACATGTAGGTTTAGATCTAGCCCCCGGCGTGACTCATCTTGTTGTCGTCTTTCTATGGATCGGGTCATATTTCTTCATCCCTGTTCAGCTGACCTGTATTTTCTCTCCTCTACCCTCGTTAGCCAGAGTTTTGAATAATTGTTATATGCTGACCAATAGGAAAAGGTCTGTGCCATTGACGATGACCACCTGTCTGTTACCTGCCAGGCCAAATAAATTGCATAATCTCAAAGCGCTCGGCTTTCGTGGTTCCCTGATACAGGGTTTGTTTGTTTTGTACCTTTGTTTGACATTTAATTGGGACTGGGCAGCAGAAAACCTTAGGGTGGTGCTATCGAGCGCACATGCCTGGTGCAGGTCAATAGAAGTTAAAACCTTTGTTAGGAAGGGCGGCCAGCTGAGAAAGAAGAGTTTTGCAACAGCTTTAGACGATCGCTGAAGTTTAGGAAAAACTTTCCCAGATTCACAATTCGAACGTTCATCAACGAAAGGTTTTCAAACGAGGTTAGTTCACTGCAGTGTTTTACTAAAATCATTCTGTCTGTTCATGGAGTGGCCGCCTTGTGTCTAATTAGATTAGTCAGACGTTTCATGTAGGCCTACGTGTTTTCTGCGCGCGATTCAAACGGTTTATTCCAGAGAACTATTCACGTTTTATTTAGCCAACTCTAACGAGAAAAAATGCTTCATCTCTGCCTTTCTTTAAGTCTAGACTTTTGTAAGCACTTCATAATGTTTAAATTTTTTAAATTTTTTTAATACGTTGAGTTTAATTAGACCTGTAGGCCTGTAATTTTGTTAACGAAATATTAAAAAACGCTACGCCGATGTCAGATTACGTTAAGCGTGCATTGGAAAACTAGCAAAATGAAGCTAAGGCTAATTAGCTTCTTGCTTATTAGCTTCTTGTCTATTAAAGTTCAGGTTTTGGCACCAGCGTTTCATAGTCTAATTTTTATTATTTCACTGGTTTATATTAGTTGAGACGTAACTGAATATATATCAGATGCATTTCTCTGGTTTTAGGTGTTAATTTTGAGAAAAATACGTAAAGAATCCGAATTCTTTAAAATGGTGAGTACATCATTCTTTTATTTCCTTTAAAATTGGACTTTTATATCCGTGGTCAGAAGTACTTGTCTAAAACTCAGTCTATGTTTAGCTCGTTTAGATATTGTCACTGCCGTGTTGTCCCATAAGCAAGTCTTTGATGTACATTATCAAACAGTACCAACACTCAAACATGAGAGAATGACTTAGCAGTTTTTTGTACATTACAAAACAAATTCGATTTTCTGAAAATCAAGCACGAGCTTTGGATCTATGCTCGTGAGTTATAAAATTGTCATTAATTCCCGGTTAGTCACAGGAGGCCTACATGTTGGCATAATTAGCATATGTATGGACAAATTGAACAGCGAAGACTATAGACAAATGTACACCAAGTGACCAGTTTGTGCATGCACATAGCTGACTGTTTCCTTTTGTGTCCCTGAAGGCTGTTAATACGCATAAACATACGATTCCTCATTCATTACGTGTTGAATGGTTTGAAGTTAGGCCAATCTGAATTCAACGGTTAAAGTTTGGGAAACAGGTAACAAAGAAATATCATGAACTATGCTGAAGCTCAGGTGCAAGGCGTGGAATGAATAGGTGTCAGGTAAATAGGCTGAATTAGGCCTACATTTGACTCTCATAGCATAAATGAAAGATTTAATCATTTTGGTAACAAATCATCAATGCGTCACAGCGAAGCTTTTAGATCTTGATTCTGTAAGCCTATTCAGTTTCTAACAATTAATTTAAATCCCTTGGTTCTTTAATTAAAATGATCTGGTTAATACGACCGCTCAATGCATGAGTCATTCCCGATTGATGTCCTATGCTATGCATTCTTCTCTTCCTTATCGTCGACCATGGGCGTCCGCAAGACTTTTCTAAGGGGCAATATTTTTCTAGGGGGCTAAATTTTCATAGGGGGGCAAAATGACGTTTTTGCATAGTCCATTCATGAACACAGACAACGAGACAATTTTCAAAATCCAGGGGTTAATGCCCCCTTGCCCCTCTTCGGACGCCCATGTCGTCGATTCACATTAATATTTTAAAATTACCATGTGACAATGGCAGCCAATAATAATTCGTCGTAAACTTAAATTCACAGCGGGTAAAACCCTGAAAAAATTCACTGTGATTTCAAATTCATGTTCTAAGTTTGCAGCGACTAGACCCTCAAACGATTCCTGACGATGAGTATAATTATGCTCACATTATCACCACGGCTGAAATGCAGACTATAGGCGTACTAGAGATATGCACGTTGACAGATAACAGCAGGAAGCTGTGGAACTAAAAATTTGCATATGATATGAGGTTGCGCACTTGATTGTACCTGATTAAACCGATAGGTTAACTCTAAATACACACATTGTGCATTCCACAGGAATTAATAATCATGATCAGACACTTGACATCTTTCTTGTAAACAAAGCTAAGGAACTATCTTGGTGTGTAGGCTATAGCCTACACATATTAGGCCTACGTAGTCAATATCTTCTGTAACTTTAGCTGCCGACGGCATTGCAATTTCATCTGTCCCGTTTATTTACCTTTCATTTTATTTGTAAAAGGATATGCCAACCGAGCAACAAAGACTAACATCAGAATGCTGTAAAGCCACCCATGTTACGCTGATGTTTACATGCAATTTAAGGCATCAAACGTTATGTAAACAAATTCCAATTTTCTTGGTCGGGTAAATATACACCATGGACGGAAAATATCGATAACTGATGTTGACTTATCATATTCAGCTTAAACTGAAACCTTCACACTTCCATCTTTAAAGGTGAAATACACTTTGAAATGCATCTGCATGACCTTATTAAGAATCGTCAACTGTTTGCGCCGAATGTAACAAACAGTTTTTGTAGCGCCTCCGTTCAAACTCCCGCTTCTGTCTTTCATTCGCTGTCCCGTATACATCACTCTCACGTTATCGTATCTGACTTCTTCCTTACATCCATTCTGTCTCCACATTATTTAAATATCTCATTTCTCTCCTTTGTCTTTCTGCAACATGATCTCTTCTTCTCTCCTAGACAGTTACGTTCATTGGGTCCATAATGGGCTAATAGCTGGCTACCAGTGGGTAGTAGGCCTATGTGAGAGGAGTAGCTCTCTATACGTGGTCGAGCTTCCAGCCGTCTTAATTGATCGTTTCGGTGTTTGTCGATAGACGTCTTGGTCAGTCCAGAACTCCCACTAACCCCGAAGACGAAAAGGTTACCAATCGGACAGTTATGTAGTCTGCCTTTCATAAACAATTAATCTCAGAGGTCCGCTATCCGTCGTCTGTCGAAGGTCGTTGCTGTCAGTGTGGACAAAATTACCAACAACATCTGTTGCTGTTATGTAATGCCATCGACCTACTGGAAACAGAAATGCATTACGTTATGTAATGGCTGGGCAAGACCTCGCAGGTATGATCAGGATCAGAAGCTCATTCTTCTGATCTGGCATCCTGCGTTCACGATTACAAACTGATAACCGAATGATGTTAATTGTGTATTTTGAAGAATAAAACATGACACATGTAATGTGACAACTATTGTTTACTGCATGCATCGGTGCGATATGTAGACTCACCTATAGGCATACTTTAATTAAAAGTGGGGGATGTAAAAATGAGAAGAAAACTGTCAAAACATGTAGAAAGCACTTTGAGAGGTACCATGAGGTGCTATGTTATTAAATACCTCGATAAATACATGCTAACATACATGCATACATACGCTATGCTAAGCGTATATAGGCCTACATATAGGCATGTATGCATACATATTTGAGCTGTACGTGCAAGACGTCAATGCTTGAATCAGAAGCATACATAGGCGTACAAATGCATACATACATACGTACATACATACATACACATAAATACATGCACGTAACAACTATAGCCTAAATAGGAAGACCTTGTTGCGTTGAAACTGTCTATTCTATCTACCGATCTCTTTCTATATTAAACTTTTATAGCGCCCCTTCAGAAAATTTACTCAGTGGCGTTCCCGACCCAGGTCCGATCAAAGACAAAGGTCTTAAGAAGGCCATAGAAAGAACCTGATAGATCCTTAGGGAGGGAACGAAGCCCAAGAGGAGGGTCATTCCAGACGGCAGGACCAATCACCGAGAATGCCCGACGCTGTGCTATTAATATGACTATCTTGTTGCTGTTTGTTGCAGAGCAGCAATTTGAATTCGCCGGAGTTTCCTTTGGGTGACAGAGACCTGCTAAGCGGAAGAGAGGAGACAGATTCTGGAGAACAGAAATCTTCAATGTATTCAGAAGACATATCTGATGAAGGCAACTTTACCTTAGAACTGTCGGCTTCAGCGAAAGACGCTGCATCATTAGCAACCCTGGCAGAGATTGAAAGATGCTCAGAGGATGAATCTGAAGAAGACGCAGGCCTACCGCCCTCATCGACAGAAGTTCAGTCGACCGCAGCGAATTCTGTCGACGCTGGTCCAAGGAACTATCCGACTCTCCTTCCATGCCACTGCTGCGAACTTATCCGTGAGTCTGAACAATATTTCTGATAGAAAAACTATAAATACTAATTATATGCTCTCGATTTTGCGCTTTGCATGAGGATGACCGACAAAACAACTAAACGCAAACGCAAATCTAAATGAATGTTGGCAAAGAAAAACATATTGAACTATTATACGAAGAACGAGTAAGTGGTCGAAATGTTTCCGTAAATATAAGCCATGGAGCAGAATTGAATGCTACTGTGCACTTCTTTATCCTTTCTAATCTAGCGCATGTTCGTGATGTCTGATATACGACAATAATAACAGTGCAAGAAACACATATGTAGGCCCTAATGTTTAAAGGCTTACAAAATGTTCAGTTTCTTCTTCCTGGAGTTTTTGATTAGGTTGATACTAGCCTAGGTATACAGACTCTCGTATTCGATCGACTGAAGAATTACGCACCTGCTTTTCAGGAATAGTGCTATATAAACGAAGCTTTCTAATCACATTTCAAAAGAAGAAATAGTTATAAGTTTAAAAAAGAAAGCGATATAACACTGACAGAAACGCGTGAAATCATCGAAGGCAGTGAGTATTTATGAGAAAGTAGCAATTGCTTCACTTCTTTACGAATGTTGGTAACTTACTGTTGTATTGTGTTGTTATGAATCCAGTGACATCTCTCGACAATTACAAAAAGCACTGTCGCGAACAGCACTATTCTCATTCATGTCGCTTCTGCGATACAATGACTGTGTCGTATGGGCGACTGAAGAAGCACCTGCAGACATGTCATCCTTCGGCGATGAAGGAAGAGATGAGAAACGAAGGAGACATCGAGTCAGATGAAGAAAAGTCGGGTCTTGATGACTGTGACGAACCTGAGCCTCTTCTGCTTAGCAAATCATGTAAAAAGAAATGTCGTCGATGCACAAAATGCGGCTTTGCAAGTGACGATCTGGTAAGTGCAACCGATTTCAATCACTGCACAGTTTTGCGTCTTCTGATATTTCTTTAATGTCATTCAGACCTAATTTTAAACTCATCCGTTTCAACAAGCTTATCCACCGAAGCGCGACTTCTGGCAACTCTGACCTGTTGAATTTTGAGAAAGTTTCTACAATGAATTATGACTATTAACCATGATTTCAGTTGAAGCGACCATTGATTGAAGCCTTGTGCATTAGGGCAACGGCGACGTCAAGGGCAACGTCATTAGAGTAGATCACGAGCACGACATAACTGGGTAGGCTCCTACTATAAAACACTAAGATGTTTAATCATATTTCATAGTATGTGAGGCTTTTGTGAGTGTATGGAGAAGCTAAAAAGTGACTGGTGCGGTGAAAGCCATTTAGCATAAAGCCTCTGAATTCTTATATGGCATACATATACACAATATGCAAATCTCTGCTATCTGTAACCCTATTAAACTCAAACTGACCCTGAAGCAAACCTCGCATGACTTTATTGGAAACATGAATTTTATCTAATATTCTTAATTATTTCAATCTCATGTGTCATACTTCGTTTTAGCTCATCTTAAGACGCGCCTTTTTAGATCTGTTAGCTCTGACGTGAGGTTCTTAAAACGCGCTATATAATTGTTCATATCAATCAATCAATCAATCAATCAATCAATCAATCAATCAATCAATCAGTATCTCTATGTGCATATATGCATACATACTGTAGATCCTGCTTTTGTTCTGTTTTATCTTACCAGAACTTTTCTCAAGTCAGTGTTAGTTATTCTAACTAGTCTATTTACATTATTTACCAGAAAGCGTAACCAACTGAAATATTTTCTGCATACCCGTTTCGGTGCTAAATAAGAATATGAACGTTTTAGACGTTAAGGCAGCGACTCCATGATAGAAGTGACTCTGGTCCTTTTCATTTTATACAATTTGGGCTAGGACCTGGATAACAAAAGTTTTTGTATGGACAGAGTCGACCTCGACGACCTCTCGGTCCCCGAAGGTAGTAATGTAGAAGACTTCACGCTGGCATTTATTAGCAGTTACTGTCGTTTTTTTCAATGCTGAACTATTCAATATGTTCTTATTGTTTCCTTCTTTAGATAGAATTCGGTAATCACATGTTCAACTTTCACGGAGATAAGAAATACAAGGCTAAGTTAATCAACTGTCCACTCTGTCCATTCGTGACCTACATTCAGCATCACATGGACTACCACATGAATTCTGAACACCTCAAGCAAAGGATATACCAATGCGACAAGTGTGAGTACAGCGGCTACAATCTATCGATGCTGAACAGCCACGCAAATTCACACTCACCCATTCATCGCTTTCGTTGCGAAGATTGCAATTTCGTCGCCAAACACAGCAATCTGATGAAGGTTCACGTGAGAAGAACTGGGCACAAGAGGGCGCCAGATTGGAATAAAGACGGATCTCTGCCGTCCTACCTTATCACCGCCGATGTGCTGCAGCGCCTGATAAGACAAAAGAAGACGCTTGGAGATGCTAGCGACATCAGTGATGAGCTGCTGAATCTGATCGAAAATCACATTCGGTCGCTCGATGATGATGACCAACTGATTTCCTCCTCTGTGAATAACGGATTAAGGATAGATGACTGGCAGTGTTCCACTCCGTCTGTCGACCGGTCACAAGGAAAGGATCACATAACCACAAAGAGGTCGTTGCTTCCACCACTTCCAGGTAATCCACAACCAACTATTTCACGTCAAGCAGGTCATCCATTTGCTCCGCCTGCTGCAGTAAACTTCTCATCGTCTGTGTTTCAGCAGCAGCATTCACTTAATCAGCATTTTCCAGTTCAGTACCCACAGTTTCCAGCTTTTCCACAGCTTCCTTTTCCTCAGCAATTGGCGAAAAGCAATCTTTCCTTCAATCAGGGCTTTGCATTTGGTCCTCAGCTTCAGGTCTTGAGCCAAATGCATATGTTGCCGAAAGTGCCTCCGTCGCTTAAACAGCTGCAGCAGCAGCAGCAGCAGCAAGATATGATGATGGCGATGATAGCACAGGCGCAGCAAGCCTTGTACTTCAACTATCCATCTTCCAGTTTACCAAACCCTTCGATGGGAATGTACAACTTCGGTTTTCCTCATCCGTTTCAAATAGCACAGCTAAGCCAAACGAATCCTTGGCCGCTGCAGAACGGTGTTATTCACAACGCAATGGCCTTCGAGAATTTTCATCCGATAGCAGATCCAAGGATAAAAAATTCACAGCGATCAAAACCTCGCCGATCCCGCCGCACGCCGCAGAAAGTTCCTGAAAATAACTCGAGCACCTTAGCCGATGGTAATACTGCGGTTGCTTCCCCTCTACCACACATCAAGAACGGAGCTGTCGATAACAGTTCTGCGGAAATCGCCCAACCTACGACCCATCTTCTGTCCTCTGTTGCAGTCATCGAATCGCCTGAATGCCTCCGTTCAGTTATGACAACAGAAACTACTAACAGAAGAGAACTTAGTCGAATATCAAACGAGGGTCAAATGAAGGAGGAGAAAATGGTCGAATCTGCGGATGTTTTCTTTGCCAGCGCAAAGGGAGAGCTTTTGGAAACCCCAGCGCTTGAAGATCGCACGATGAAAACTCGGATAAAAACGGAAAATGTGGAAGATGTTCTTCCTCGTGGTCCAATGGTGAATGACTTGAAAATCAACAGTTTTTGTAAATCGAAAAGAAGTTTGGATTCCATCTGCGATCGCCTCATGACAAAGAAACTGAAGAAAGAAGATACCCGGAAATTGGAATTGAATTGATGGTGCAGTATCTTGCCCCTCCTCTGCGCGGACGTCCGCACTCTAACATAGTACTACAGTACTATGCTTAGTTATACTTGTTGCTGTCTGACTGAATTTGGTGCATAAGAGTGATAAGACGCAGTTTGTACTAAAATAACTTTAAAATTTAGAAGAAGATATCCAAATTGGACATAGCCCCACCCCATTATCTGCTTTGTATGGTTCCTCCCTTCCCCTCTTTGCATAAGTCCTTAATGGATGACTCCTTATATAGTTGTGATTGAACTCTGTTTATGGTTCGTTGCTTAGTGAATATTGCCAGCGAAAACTTTCGCTGAAATGGCGTTCTATGAGTGTCGAAATTGTTTGGCCCTATGCCATAATAAAGCTTTAAATTTTAGAAATGGGCTTACTGTACGCGTGTAAAATTATCACAGTTTGCATGATTGTGGCAGCAAGATGACAAATAGGCCTATAGTAAATGCTTATTCCAAACATATTCACATAAACTGTCAGTTACATTGGTGTTTAATTTTCGCTGTTTCGCTGTCAGATGACTTCTTAGAAATTTCATTTAAAATATCCCTCATACAAATTTCTCAACTGCTCCATAAACTTGTTATATCAAGAACTGCCTTACAGCGAGAAGCATTAAGAATTTATTTTCTATTTTGAATTATTTTTGGATCGACTATGTTATTCCAGAATTCTTGTTACATATATAATGAAGCATGTTTTATTGAGAGATCTTAGGCTGCTCCCAGCGAAGTCCAATGATGATAAGCCAACTCAATACAAATTGTCTGGTGTCTGACTCATAGTGTTGTTTAAGGCACAGGCAATACTGAAATAACTATACGTACCAAAGTTAGATACATTGCGTATAACCCTTCCATTTGGATGACCCTCTCACCCACTTGTTTTCGGACATCCTTAATGGATGACTTACATGTATGACAACCAACAGCTTCCAGCTTGTTAACCTGTGGTATACTTTAAAATTTCGGGTTCCATGTAGAATACTCAAATGGGCTCTGGGGCCTGTTCTCCGCCCTATTTTCAGACTCTGAGCGGTCTCTGCTTAAGATTTCGGCCTGTTTCCTACTCAGTTGTGGACAGGGTTCCACAGCTTCTCGGTTCATTCATCATCACCATTGCAACCCGTCCTCCATCCTCATCCTCAGAATCCTATATTTTTTTTTTATCATCAACCGAGCTTTCCTCTCAAAACTAAAGTCTCACCTTTTCAAGAACTCCTACCCTGACTCATCTGATCCTCCGCCTTCCATTATTCTTCTCGCCCTAAACGACATCCGCCTTAACAGCTTCTCTGCCTCCTCTCTTGATCTGGCCCTCATGGTAACCGGACTCGGACCTCATTTGGACTACTCTTTGGAAAAGCCCCTCCGATATGACGCAGCGTTTGTGAATAGGCTGGTGCCTGCACTTGGCCTTCAAGTGGCGCTCTAGAAGTTTGCAGTTTACGATTACGAATACGATTAATTGTCCTCTGTGCTAATTTATTGACGTCTCAGAGTGGATGGTTGCGTAGCTGTCCCTCTTTAACGGCAGGCATATGAGATTTGGTCTTTAGAAATTTCTGATTCGTTAATTACTTTTAACAATAATTGGCTTTGTTAGAAACAGGTTTGTTTAAACTAGCTACGTCAGAGGCACAACTAGTAAACGGTGAACTCAAGGAATAAGCTTTGGGGTCGTCCATAAAAGTCAGAAATGACATACTTCAGACCCCTCCGTGTCTGTGCGCATTTTGCTTTACCTCATCCCCTTTGCAGGCGTTTGCACTCCTCGTTTGCAGTTTGCATGACCCTTGCTCTCAAGCTTTGTGGACGTCATAGGTGGACGAGCCCTTAGCCACGAGACGTAAATTTGATTCGAGTAGGCTTAGACTCGTTTATAAGATGACGACCAGCAGCGTCTGACACATTTCCACAATGCGCTGAATCTTGTTATTCGAAAAATAGTTTAAAATACATGTTCCTACTGAGGCGCATTTAGCAATTGAACAGTAGGCCTACTGATTTGCGCAAAGGCTAAAGATGCCAATGAAGCTCTTCTTAAGAATAAACTTATTTCACTGTTCACTTTAATGTTATTTGAAATCATCGTCTCCACATCAATGGTCTATCTGCCCGTTTGCGTATGACCTTTTAGATACACACAGAAAATGGAAATGGAGGGCCCGAGGAGAAGCTAGCAGAAAGATTAATACATATGCATACGAATATACATACACACATTTGAAGTAAACGAAGAGGAGAAAGATGGAAGAATGGGTGTTTTGTTAGAATTTATTCCTAGGACCAAGCGAAGTCTATGCCAGTCATGTTGTAAAATTGTTGGTTGAAGGGACGGAAGTAAGTTCTGAGGCGGTCTATGACTTCATCGCTGACCGCCGGATGCGTTCTACCTTTTGTCTGTCCAAGACAACGACGCTTCAGACTGTTCTGCCACTCCGTGTCTAAACAGTGGAAGTTCTTCGTATGTCGTTTACTGTTGGCGGTGACCTGCCTAAGACATCGATGCTTGCGGCTGCCCTGCCACTCCCTGAGACAGTGGAAACCCTTAGTTTGGTTGAAATAGAAGTGCGTCTCTCTGACGTATCTTCCGACGCCGAGGAAATCCTGGACCTTGGCCAGTTCATGCACCGGATCTCTGGCCAGCTCCTCTCCGCTGACGAAGTGGATTCTGGATGGAGGGAAGTAGCGCATCCAGCGTTGGAGGTGGATGGCGTACAGACCAATCTGAATCGCTGTCCAGGACCTGTTCAGCTTGAGACGAGACCGGTGCCATCGCAGACACATGCGCTCAAACGATGGCATGTCTGGGCGCTTCAGTCGCACCTGGGTGTAGTCGGAGATGGCGCGGGTGACTGGATCGCGGACGACGACGATGAGCCGGACGTGAGGCAGAACCTCGAAGATGCGAGATGGAACTGACCTCGTAACGAAGTAGCTTGGAGTTTTCTCGACTGTCACCTGATCAGGTGAACTAAAAGGCATCTGATCCCTGAAGATAACAAAATAAGTCATCAATCGATCGCTTAGTGTTTAAATGCTAAATATTATTTAGGTCAGCTAATGTCAGGGTGAGAATTGTCGGCAGTTGGGGGGTTCAACCCCCTAGTCTTTCTTAGGATCCCATAGTAAAATCTTCATTGCACACCCAAACTCCACATGAATCAAAGTCTAACTCGCCCCAGTCTTTTTTCTGCAATTCTCATACTGGCTAAGGTAATGTAATGTAGTCAATTATATTAAGCGGTGTGTTATTTATACTACGTGATATATACGATGTGGTATGTTATACTATATTGCGGATATCCTATCTGGACCATGTGAGCAACTGGGAGATTAAAAACAGAACGGAAGCTATCGCAACCCCTGTCACATGTAGTCGAAGAACACATGCAGAGTTCACTCTTTAGGGCACGTGACAAGAACTCTATAAAGAAGAACCATCGGTTAGCCTTTCGGGTGATGATTAGAACCCCGCATGTGAGTGGAATAACGTGATGGACGGAAAACCACATGGTCCATGGTCGTAGAGAATCTTTCATCATTGAATCTCAATGCAGCTGAGATGAGAGGCTACTACAGAACTGCTTGGCGTCACCTCGTTGACAATACTGTTTATGATACGACGTAGTGCAGCCTACGAATATAAAAATTACAACAACGCATTTCCACAAGGTCAGATGTCTGTCGCATTTTTTCAGGCGTCTGGATTCGGTTTGCAGAGGTTTGAGGAAGAGTGAGTGGTTCATCCACCTCGGCCAAAGGGCAACCGCACTGCCGCGATTAAAAGTCAGAACGTTAGTCAGTGTAAATCTCCGCTTCAGCATTGACCTCAAGTCGGATTTGGAGTCTCTTAAGATGAAAGAGTATTAGTGAGATTTTTCTGATTTTGTTTTGATTTATCAGTTCAGTTTACCTTTTGCATCCTGCAGATGAATATGCAGTCGTATCTGTCTAAAAACTCTTCAATGCATTTCCTACTAGCAATAGCTTAACTTAGAGGTGTGTATGTGTGCATCCGCGGGATGTTTTAGACTATGTGTCATCTTTAGGTCAGAATCAGAATTCGGAAAGTTCAGGTGATGACTTCGACTGTCTTAATTGCTAAATCCGTGTCATTTTTGCAAAAAACGCTTTATAAGTCAAATTTTCAATAGTAATATTTTAAAGCTACAGTGCTACACTAAAAAATTGTTGGCGGCCAGGTCGAAGCCCTGGATCCCGTTTTAGAGGTTAACGGAGATGTCAAAAGCCAGCCATCCCATTCTTGACCAAAACCATCAGGTCCGGGATGTCAGTTTTCGCCGCCTAGCAAGAAAACGGGAATTCTATACTTTGACCATCTGCCTACATTTCACATATCTAACAGTGATCACCACAGGTATTAGCGCCTTTGAAATACTTTGGAAAAGCGCTGCTGAATAAGCTGGCTTAAATGATGTTAAAGTCATTAAGATGTTCACCGGAAAGCATTTCTTATCACAAGCCCAGTTTTGTTGAGTGACATATCAATTATGGGCTTAAGGTCGAGTGGGAAGGCCAGGGTCTGAATGAAGTTCTGAGTCGAGAACGGTGGTACAATTTATACATGGGATGATAGAACAGAAAACTGTTGATAATGGTCTGTTCCATGCAGTAGCCTCACAAGTGCAATAACGTCCCAGCGGATGTCTGCGAATATAATCTATGCAAGTGTAAGATTAGACATTGTTTTGCGCGCTCATCACAGTAATGTCTACTAACACAAGAAACGTATATCTGTATATAATATATATGCATATATAAGCATATATATATGTATGTATACACGACTATTGCAGCTAGTGCTACCATTCGCTTATGAGACAATGTGTCGAAATGGGCTATGTAGGCTAAAGTGACTCCGCTCTATATATTACCATGCATTCTGACCACACTGCCTCTAAGAGCTTCCTGCCTTCCTCGCCGTGTATACATATGTCCATTGTACACGAGGGGCATAATTCCTATCAGCTCCAAACGATCCGTGTTGGCGTCAGTCGATGACCCTTCGCAACCATCGCTGCTCTTCGTCTTTCAATTGATTCGGCGCCTCAGCTTCCGCGCGTATATATACACAGAGGCCTCGACTTCTTCGGCCTCCATTGCCAGGCACATGCACGGTGGCCATTCATCCCTCAAGAAGGGCTTTTCACAGGCGTTTAGACCAATCGCATTTTACAAGAAATTGCAATAAACACATCCGAACCACTTTCTGTGTAAATAATCTGCTCTTATCGAGCGTTTCTACGACGTCTATGCCTTTCTAAACACAGAGTAAGCATATTTCTTTTAACAGACAAATGTATGTCATCGTAGATGATTATTCACGTTATGAAGGCATAGACAATTATTTGTAGTAGGCCTAATTATGGGCTAGGTGTGATAGCCTGCATTATGCAAAAGGTCATCTGCATGGTTGTCTGTCATTTTGTAGATTATACATTATATATTAGGACCAGTCAAACTTGTAGAGAAGAAGAAGGGAAGCAGAGGAGGAGCAAAAAGGGGTGAAATATAAAAGACTTAGTTTTAATCGAAGATATTTTATAACACTGACTCAAGTTACATGAATAAAATGTGCCTTTTTATTTTGCTTAATTTTAAAGTTTCTGTTGTATCAAATCTTGTTTAGTGTCGTCGGATCTATTGCGCTTCTTGTGAGGCGGTATATAAATTCCGATTACAATTAGAAATTAAGATTCTGTGTGGACAATATATTTGTGGTTTCTCTACGAATCCCTGTGTATGCTTGTCTCTAGAGCAATGTTTTCCAACCTTGGTGCTGCGGCACCCAGGGGTTCTGTGAACCTGCTCTAATAGAGGTGCCGCGACTGGTAATATTTGTGGAGCTTTTCTGTTGAAATGTGAAAAACCACTATTTATCACTACTGACATACACCTATAACTATTTTTTAAAACTTCACGCAGTGTAGAAATAGTCACACAACTGCGGTTGAATACACAGAGTGTTGCTCATCATCAAAATAGAGAAACAATCGAAAAAAACTCAAAAAGTAAACGAATTTAAGGTTAGGTGCCGTTGACTGAATGACTTTTAGTAAGGGTGCGTTGATCTGAAATAGGTTGGGAACCACTGCTCTAGAGCATAATTAATGTTCTCCCGATGCCCATGGCTGTGAGGGCTAAACCGACATAAAGCAAATTTTAAGGATTCTATAGAGAAACTTTATAAAGAAAGAAACTTCTAGACCCATTAAAATCTTAATGTTTCAAACCTTTTCATCATCATAGTGGCTATTTAAATTATATTTTCTTGTATATTGTCACGTTTGCTTTGTGGATCAATAAATTGATTGATTGATTGATTGATTGATTGATTGATTGATTGATTGATTGATTGATTGATTGATTGATTTATATGAAAAAGTCATCTTTTGAAACTTACGGAAATGTTCACAGTAAGCCTGTAGCAAGACTTTTTGAAACAATCAAGAACGTGTTTTAAACTGAGGAAGTAAGCAAAAAATATCTCACCTGTACCAATTCAGTCCTCTGTGATAATTTAGATCAAAGAAATGCACTTCCGGTCCAGCTGCTCTGATACGTGGGTTTATCTTAAGGAATTCCAGCAGTGCCCTTGTTCCGCCTTTCTTGACGCCGATGATGATTGCTTGTGGCAACCGTCTTAACTTTGATCCTAACTGCTGCGCGGTCGCAGCTGAGCGTGGAGCGATAACAGACGAACCGTGACCTGGCAGCTGAAGAGTAAATTCAAGCGACAATATCATCAGCAGCACACCCTCTGTCTGCATTTTATGATTGAAGCGTGCAGTGTGCAGATTGACTGATCTCAGCGAAACGATCGAGACTTCAGGAAACTGGTTGGCATTTCCGTCTCCAATCATTCATCGAGTCAATCCATTATAAGCTAGCTCATGCTTTTTTAAAAATAACAGTCACGTCTCTGTAGGAAGTATACTTTCTGCAATGAACGTTGATTACACTTATTGCAGGTTATGAATGTAGTTAGCAAGCTAATTGCATGATTTAGCTTACGTACCTAATAAGAAACAAGTTGTATTCCTGGATTTAAGCTCAGCTTGACTGCCGACTCTTCCCCTGAAGTTTCCTTTTTTCCCTCTGAATTGGCATGCTGAGCCTGATGTACTGCACAGCCTCAAAGCTAATAGATTTCATCTATGCGTGTATACTGAGCGACTTTTAAAGAGAGAACAGTTGGAAGAATACTCTTTGCCTTGCAGATAGTTCAACCACTGCTGCATCTTCAGTTCATCCGCCTCTCTGGCAGCGATATCCTTTTTCACCTGTAATCCCTTTAAGTTCCAGTTATTAGCCTCCGCCGCAGCTTCCGATAAGATTACTTGAGCGTCACAGAATGGCATCCTCAGATACAAAGATACGCGTTATCGAAGCAGCCGCATCAGCATCCAAGGAGAGCCACCGCTGGCTCTAACATACACGCAGCGCGCACTTGACTGACGAGTCGTCCAGACCAGGAATAAACAATGCACCATTACTTCAGTATACAACAACAGCTAGTTACACAGCCATTCAGTTGGCGCCTGTCCGATCTTAAAGCCAAGGATTGCACTGAGCGAAGCGCGATAACATCAGAAAACCCAGTTTGTTTCCGAATCCTTCGGCTTTGGCTGCCCGAACAGAATTGCGTCTAATGGACGCTGACACAGTACGATTTAATGTGGATTGGCTTCCTGTTCAGAATAAGATTGGTTTCAAAGTGGGCTCATAGTTCACAACTTTCTGAATTCTGGCCAACCACTATACTTAAAATCAGTCATCATTCCCCAGACTTATGACTATTCAACAAGGTCGTCTTATTGTCTTTCTCTGGTCACACCTAAAACAAGACAAGAACTGTTCAGGTTGAACGAGCTTTTTTAGTTGATGGATCTACTTTTTGGAACTCTCTCCCAATGTCGGTGCGCTCTGCTCAGTCGTTTATGTCAGCGGTTCCCAAACTTCTCTGGGTCGCGACCCACTTGTGATTATCTTGGCAGTCTCGACACCCACTGTGCAAAATTAAGCATTGTGTACTGAAATTTGCTTCATAAATTGGTATCGAAATATGCGGATTTACGTACACCGCTTAGAAATTTAAAGCATTAAAAATGAAACTTAGGTTAAAACAGTTCACAATTTATTGCAATCCAGCTAATTATAGCCCAATCATAGCCAACTGTTGCTGCAAAAAATAAATGTTTCTTGAAAAAATTTGGCGACCCACTTGCCAGAGCTTCGCGACCCACTTTTGGGTCGCGACCCACAGTTTGGGAAACTCTGGTTTATGTCATTTCGTTCTCAACTTAAGACTTACCGCTTTAAATTGCTTATCCACCATAGGCTGCCTCTCTGTCTAAAGGACTGACCTTCTGGATGTTGACCTGATTATGGTTTGGTTTAGGTGTGCCATCGGTTAATTGATGCCTTGTGTATTAGATACCAGCGCGATAGAAGTGACTAAATAATACTACTACCACTAATAATAATTATTATAATAATAGTTTCAATAAGAACAACAACAACAACAACAACAACAACAAGAATAATAATAATAATAATAATAATAATAATAACAACAAGAATAATAATAATAATAATAATAATAATAATAATAATAATAATAATAATAATAATAATAATAATAATAATAATAATAATAATAATAATGATAATAATAATAATAATAATAATAATAATAATAATAATAATAATAATAATAATAATAATAATAATAACAGTCTCAGGTGATCCAAGGGAGACGGTTTATCTCTTCCAGAGACTATCAATTTGCTTCCAGCGTTTTAATGCCATTGCTTTTAGAGGCACCTTCACACCACACCCCGGAAACGAGGACGGAGTTCTCCAAGCTTAATTACACTTCTATTTTATAGTTTCTTAGAGCCTGAGGGATTTTCTTACCTCGGGCGTTAAAAAAAATAATAATAATACGGCCTAAATCGCAGCAAATGTGAATTTGTCTGCCATATTATCACAGTGTCCTTGTGTCGATCGATGACCCTGCATCTCACTAGTTTAAGAACATCGCTTTGGAGGAGATGACCTTGCTGGGCGCAAGATTGATGCCAGGTCCAGCGGTAGATAGGACCATGAAAGCTGATGATTTTGAGAAAGCAATTACAATATTATTTCTACTTAAGACAGGACGATCTAGTTCTGCTTCGAAACAGATTAAGTGTTCCAAAGTTGTTATGCAGTACTCGCACAGCCGTTTGTGCAGATCGCACGAGCTTCGGTTGTTATGAAAATTTGTTTTAACCATCTTGAATGTGGACCTTTACGATGATCAATGGCTCCAGACGTCACTGTCAGTGACAGAGGGTGATAAGTACAGGAATTTCGCCATTATACGTATTCACTGACATAGCTGATGAAGATTTTGTCTTCCACCGCTTCGTTCCCAGATAACTTCAAAATGACGTACAACTTATAAATTATTTGAAATATCGATCACCGATAGAACTCTGCCATCAGTAACAGCAAGTGTCAAATATGAGGATGTATGCGAACAACTCCTAAACACAGGCTACATAGTTCAGCTGAGAGCATTATCGCGTATCCAGTATGTTGTAAAAAGTATACACAGGGACAGAATGTCACACGCTCAATGTATAGGCTACGTATATGACATAACAAACTGCTAACAAGCATTAAGCCTCATCGCTTATTGCCGTTGAGTAGCCTACATGTATAGACATTCATATGTTGATTATAAAAGACCCTAACGCATACAGACCTGCATGTTTTTTAAGATGGTAGCGAGTCGGAATGCAGTTTAAACTGCTTATCAGAAACTGGAGAAAATCGTCATTATTTATATAGAACACGTATTACAGACGTGCTTTATTTTTCAGCACAGATATAAAATCAAGTGAGATTTTAAGCACAGTATAGTTTATAGTTTACCTTTGTTAACAAACGAGAGAAAGGACTTTAGACAATAACCTTACATTCAAATGACGCGCAAGTTTTTTGTGAAAGCTTATTTTGCAGAACTTATATTCAAACTTAGAAAAACCGAATTACCCCATATAGTCCTATCAGTCACGTTCTCATCGGTAAGACTATAGGCTATTTACCTTTCAAGGTTACAGCATGTAGAATTGAAGTGAACTTAGCGCAACATAATGACATTGATGATTGTTAAAGCTTTTTTCGATTTCAAACACTAGGCGTTTGCCACGCATTCGATGGTTAGTACGGAGAGCGTGAGAAACTTAACGTGAGATATCGTCTCGTAGGTTTGTGGAGAAACGATTTCCTTAGGGATTTCCTTTACTTGAGCTTAAAAGCAATGATCGTGGT
>OY744606.1:45811457-45873957 GCA_963556255.1 Allolobophora icterica | reverse complement strand
GTTAGCTTGAAAAGCATTGCGGTGGAATAAGGTCATAGGTTTGTGTACAGCGAGGTGGTCTGCACAAATACGGCTTCAAAGTCACGTACTCACGTGGCATATGGAATACCAGTGGCTGTTGCTGATACTATGGGAGTGGTGTGACGGAGGGTGGCTGCCGCAACGGCAGCAGACTGAGTATAGGCTGCGTGTAGTCTCCCTCGGGCGGCCAGGGACGTCCCGTGTAACGCGGCCAGTGGCATCGATGGAATCATCAGCATTTTCAGTGCAGTCTCCGGATCTTCAGCCATCAACAACACATTTATCAGCGATACAGAGAACTCAATGTAAATAAATCACTAAGTGCAAATTAGTGTTTACGTAGGCATATGTCATTAATTGGATCTAAGTTCTAACTAATTGAAGTAATTTAATGGACTAATATGCATTAGTTAATATTAAATGAACCACAACCAATTTCTAAACACATCATCCAGTTAAACATAGCCTCATAGGCCTAATCGTAATCGTAATCTCCGAACTTCTAAAGCGCCACTCGAAGGCCAAGCGCAGAGCACCCAGCCTATTCACGAGCGCTACGTCAGATCAGAGGGGTTTCCAGAGAGTAGTCCAAAGAGGTCCGAGTCCGGTTTCCACTTTCAAACTTTCCAGAAGGCCAAACCAAATCAGAGGGGGTTTCCAGAGAGTAGTCCAAAAGAGGTCCAAGTCCGATTTCCAGGAGGCCAAACCAAATCAAAGGGAGTTCCAGAGAGTAGTCCAAAAGAGGTCCAAGTCCGATTTCCAGGAGGCCAAACCAAATCAAAGGGGGTTCCAGAGAGTAGTCCAAAAGAGGTCCAAGTCCGATTTCCAGGAGGCCAAACCAAATCAAAGGGGGTTCCAGAGAGTAGTCCAAAAGAGATCCAAGTCCGATTTCCAGGGTACCAGATCAGGAGAGGCATATAAACATATGAAGATGAAGATAGGTTTGGTAATGTAGGTAATGTCATGCTTTTGCTTAGCAGTGCTAATTAGATAAGCTGCTAACCCGTATGTGCTATTATGACTTCGCGAACAGCTCAGGCGGATTTTTAGCGCCGTCTGTGGATATATTATTGTAGCGCTATATAAATTTAGAAAATAAGTGATTTGAGTCGCAAGATGGACGTAGGTAAGAAACTGTGCATGTACCAGGGCTTGTTAGACTGTAGTTTGTTAAACCATGAGGTAGCAGATAAGAAGTGATGCTATTCTTTCGGCTCGTAACCCTCGCTGTCGCGTTGTTTATCTGAAATTAAAACAGTTTGGGAAACACATTCCACGTTGATCACGTGTGCACGACGAGGCATTGTGATATTGGAAAGAGTTTAAAAACTTCTATAAACGATTCTCAGGAATTTCGATTTTTATAAAACACTATGCCCGTAAGAAACAAATCTGTGACTTTATTGTGCAATTCTAATTCAATATAGCATCTTTAGACAATTCCTTGCTACCTGCTATTAAGCTTTTAATTACATCGATTATTTATAAATTCTTAGAAAGACAAGACAGTTTAATGATACACATGTAGTAATATTAGGCCTATATTTATGAAATCTGTATCGCTGCAAAATATACCTTCGTGCTTTAGAATGTCATCCTAGTACATGAATTCTAATTCAACCGTAAACATTTAAATACATATTCTTTCTTTGAAGCAAGTTTCATCATATTATACTGGTCTTCCAGTTACGGCATTTAAGCCTATGTCACGACTGTATTTTTAACGATGTTATTTCATTATGCAGAATCAGATGACGTAGTAAATGTATAAGAAATGTATAAAGCACAGGCCTACTATAAAGCTGCCATTAGTAGAAGCTCATTCTTACAATTTGCGAAAATTTCAAATCCTTAAAAATCACTCATGATTAAAAAACATGTGAATAAACTGCAGTAAATGGTAAACTTTTCATGTGTAGGCCTAATTACAACCTATTCGTTATCCTTTCCCTAGTTAAAATGTATTTCACGAATACAAAATAGTGAACAATTATTTAAATATAATATACGTAGTCCTATAGACACTGAACCAAAACTCACTCTTTCTTTAGTTTATAATGCAGTCAGTAACATTTCACGATTGTTGAAAAAAATAAACGTGAAGCGGGTCAAGTATAAACAGACTGCGGAAAGCGTTTATCGTTTGCAAACTGGAGGCATTTTCTAGCAACACATGGCAAAAAACCAAAACCAATCACCAAATCACAGCGTGAAGCAAATTGCCGCCTCGTCTGATAGGCGCGATTTCCTTATCGGAACGAAGGAAAAAAACTCAAATTGAATCTTGTAGGCCAAGTTAGGCTATGCGTTAGCTATGGTTGCTATGTGTTAGCTATGGTTGCTATGCGTTAGCTATGGTTGCTATGTGTTAGATGTGGTTGCGCTCTACGGTAAATCTAAGACGGTAACGGTATTCAAGATATTGCTAAATAGGACAAAGTTTAGCTTTAGAACCATTTGAACCCAAACAATTTCCGAAGATGAAAGGCCTGTAAACTTTAGACCGTGATTTCAGATAACTATTAGGCGAAATAATCAAAAAGCTTGACCTAACAGTATAGAGAAACGCATGCAGAAAGCAAGTTGGAGCTCAGATTGTGGGTCTACTTGGACATTTTTTCTTAAACGGGTAGCAATTTTGTCCAATTGGCCAAGACAGTTCTAGATTATTTTTTTGTGTTTGCTGCGCATGGGTAACAATGAAGTGCAGTTATTTGCAAGACTGTATGCTAACAACTGAATCTAGCGATAGCTGCGGTGTCCGTAGTTTATTTTTTGCTGTTGCTTAATTTTTCGGATTCTTATACGCCAAGAATTTAATTATTTTATATGGGAATGTAAAAACTCAGTTTAATTTTGCAGTAATCTTCCGAATATTGATCTTGCACGTGCATTCAAATAAATAAGCACAATTTGCTCCACGCGGTTCACGACACTACACTACGACAACAAAGGATTTACTGAAGATAGCGAGCTCTAGCTATTATGCGTCACGGAAGAAGATAGATAGAGAAAACTGATAAACATTCATGCACCTCGATCTTTCGACCCTCCACAATGGTTCCGTTCATTTTCTCTCTCGCTCGGTCAGCGTCAGAGCCACTGGCGAACGTTACAAAACCGAAACCCTACGTGCAACGTTGAAGAAACACACAACGTTCATGCCAAGTGATGAGAGGTAATCGAGTGCAAATCAACACAACGTTCAACATCCAAGAACAGCTGCATCAATAATATGACATAATCTTAACGTGTAAGCGGTCACGTGCAGATGCTCACGTCTATTGTACATTTCAGTTACTGTTACAGGCATGCTGCACCATGGACCCCGACGATGCGGATGTTAATAGCGGAAAATTATATTGCGGGTCCTATTAGACCATTGAGAAATCAACCTTGCATAGAAACTAATTTCAGGATTTGTGAACAATGAAGAGTAGTCACTCGGATGTAATCCGTCATCGCGTTTAAGCTAGAGTTAGTTGCAATAGGAGCTGTAACGCAATAGTGGTTGAAAAAGCAGCCTGGCTAGGCCTGACGGAATCAAAGCATGAAGACCTAATGTACAGTGACAAATAGTAACAGTATGACTTAGGAGCTTTAGCTTTTCAATGAGTATAATGATACCGATTAGAAAAGGAATTAACTAAGGTTGGGCTATAGTGTTTTGAGCGACAGGCTGTGGTGAGAAGAGTCATCGCAGAATATCAGAGAGCGCAATAGACAGATGATGGACTAGATACAGGGAGAGAAAAGCATAGAAAGTGGGCGAGAGGAGAGAAAAGAGGAGAATATGAGAAAAAAAAACTGTTGATACAGGCACACAATTAAACAGAGAGGGATACGTACTAATAAAGAAAGAGGCCGACAGAGAGATATGACCAACATATAAGGAAACAAAGACAGCAACCGTAATTATGCAGCGCTCTAATAATTAATTAAAGCGTATTCGCCTTACAGGTAGAATCTAAGAAATCAATGCTGCCTTAAGCTATTCGTTATTTCATTATGGGGGAAATGGGATTTGCCACTCTCACCCTCTCCCTTGCTGATTGTTTTGTCATAAAATTATCGAAAAATTTCGGTCTGAAAGTCTCTGTAAAGTAGTAGGCCTAACAGCCATAAATCTCAAGAAGTATACCGTAGGACCGAATGTGACTATACTGAACTGAGCGATGAAAGAAGTAAAGGCGATGAAACAAACAAAGCGGTCAAGCAATGAGGTCAGTTTAAGTAAAGTAGACACGGGCTTATATTTAGAGATATGTGTGTCGTAAAAACTGGAAGAAATTTGGAACTTAGCTGTTTAAGTTGGATTCATAATGTGAGCAGTAAGGAACTCTTAAATGTGGTCACAAACACTGCTGAAAGGAATTAAAGCAAGAATCATGACAGAATGTTTGGCCTACTCAGCGGCATAATTATGGCTCAGCAGAACCAGCAGAGGGGCAAGCGAGAAAGCCGATAAATAGGCCTACTTAAAGCTCTATTTGATTAATATTATGCAGAGGATTAGAGATATTAAGAGGTTTCGGTATTGGACAATCTGGTGGGGAAATCAGAAAAATAATGACAACGATATCGATAGCTTTGAAGGTCATAAAGATACCACAGATAGGTGGAAAACGGTTGAAATGTAAGGAGGAACAACTGTTGAGTTAGAAATGTAGTGAGTGATTTGCTACCGATAACGTAGAATGATGACAATACATAGAAGATATTGATCTGAGTCTATTGTGAGTGGACTAAGATTTTGCAAAAAAAGTAAACCGGAATGAACCAGAAAAATGAACTTCAGCATGGCTCTCGTAATTAGTTAGCACGGCACACATATTGGTATAAACAGCAAAAGGAACAACAGGATGTCAAACAATCCAAAATTACCATCATGCCGCCGAACCTAGCATATATGACACACCAGGTAAGTCTCAATGCAAATTAAAATAACCATTTTGCTGCAAGGCAAAGCTACCACAGAGATTAACAGTTGCAGTAGTAGTAGTAATAATAATAGTGACAAATCAAGCAGATTCGTTAAACTATTTAAACAGGCATTCTCCATTTCTTCGAAGATTATAAGCACACAAACTGACGGATGCAAGGCAACCAGCCATGACGTCACACGTGTCGTGCGATCATCTCGGAAAGGATTCTAATAACTGGCCTAAATATATATACCATATTAGACTGGTTCTCTACTTCCTCGACGCTCACACTGCAAATGTACATGTTGGATACGCGAGGCAAGGTGGCAGCCTAAATCACCGGAAGCAAAGATGGCGTCTGCCGTTGGCTAAACGGAAGCAATACAACGACGAATGATGAAAATAGCATAGAATGACTTTGACTAATGTCACATACAAACGCGCTATGATATGCCTACATCTTTCATTAATGGCTGATATTATCAAAATGTTTTTGTCCTTCACTGCGTTTCTGTCTCAAACATGACAATATAATCAATGCACTCTTTAAAATATAGTTAAATATTATAAGAAAAGCAAACTCATGTTTGTTACAAGAAAATCAATGACATTAGCTGATTCATATGTGGAAGACATAATATGCTACTTATTTAGATTATGAAGAAAAATACAGTTATCTTTCAGATTTAAGACTTTAAAACTTAAAATTGTTGTTGCTGCTTTCTAATTTGCTGAAAGACGACGATTGTATCATTCTTGTCTACAAAGATTACGTTACGAGATGATATGATAGCACTGAATTTAAAAAATAAGAAAAATCTGCTTAAAACATGTCAACATTCATTTCCATTATTTTTATCGTCTGGTACATTTTTTAAAGAAGCCAATTAAGTAATTAGGACTTACCTTTGAGCCTCGTTCGTTAAATATTATTTCAACGTCTATTATTTGGCCGAACACCTGTGAAACGCAGAAACAGACGAACTTGAAAGAGAATAATTGCAACAAGATAACCTAACTCAGCCACAGTGCCACCGCTTTCGGGCGGTGCTAGTCCCAAGCCTGGATAAAAGAGGAGC
This sequence comes from Allolobophora icterica, assembly GCA_963556255.1. NCBI lineage: Eukaryota > Metazoa > Annelida > Clitellata > Crassiclitellata > Lumbricidae > Allolobophora > Allolobophora icterica. Next base: position 45,867,932 of record OY744606.1, on the reverse strand, counting down.
GTTACACTACTGGTTTTCGTTATGACACAGCGTAATCATATGATTGACTGCTTTTTTCTTCTATTCTCTTAGGCCAGGTAAAAATATAAGCTTTTTCACGATGACTTTGGCAGATTAAGTCGCTCTAATACGACTCCAACAATTTGATCTTCTGGAAAGAATGCTGACCGAGTGTCTACGAGTTTAGAAGCAAAGAGAAGGAAAGTGACGAATACGATTTGCAGAAAACATGAACGAAGATGCTAGTTCTTGCGCTAAACGTCAGAAATGAGTGAAGATCATTTGATCATATAATATCGCTGACAAATGGTTGAATCGTCGTCGTCATCATCATCATCATCATCATCATCATCATCATCATCATCATCATCATCATCATCATCATCATCATCATCATCATCATCATCATCATCATCATCATCGTCGTCATCATCATCATCATCATCATCATCATCATCATCATCATCAGCAGCAGCAGCAGCAGCAGCAGCATCGGCTATGATAACAGCAATAGCAACAATCTTAACTGTCGAATAGATACGAAGACCTACAACAGTGTATAAAATGATTAAATGATAGGAGAGGAGAGATAGATAGAGACAAACAGACAGACAAACAGAGACAGACAGAGACAAACAGAGACATAGAGACAGAGACAGAGACAGTGAGAGATAGAGAGATCGAAGAGAGATGGATGGATGGATGGATGGATGGATGGATGGATGGATGGATGGATGGATGGATGGATGGATGGATGGATGGATGGATGGATGGATGGATGGATGGATGGTTGGATGTATGGATAAACCTTTTTGAACCTGCATGGGGTGGCTTTAAGTCTTTACGCGGCATAACTTCGTCGTGGGAATTGAAACCAACAACAATCGTTCATACAATGTTGTAAATCAAAACATACCCCTCTCAAACACTCGCATCTCTCTTTGTGCATATGTATATATATTCTTTTCTCTCTCTATCTGTCTGTTCATCCACCCATCCATCCATCCATCCACCCACCCATCCATCTATCTACACACCATCCCAGCCATCAAACCACCAATCCACCCATTCATCCACCAATCCATCCACCAATCCACCCATTCATCCACCAATCCATCCACCAATCCACCCATTCATCCACCCATCCATCCACCCTTCCATCCATCTCTCTTTCTATCTGTCTATCTCTCACTGTCTCTCTTTCTTTCATTCTTCCTCTCTTCCTCTTTATTTCTCCCTCTCCATATATCTCTTTCTTTCCCTCTCTTTCTCCTTCTTCCTCCCTATCTTTCTCTCTCTTTTGCCTCGTGAAGAAAAATGTCCATTGGCATAAAGTTATCTAAACTTTCAGGGCCAATTTCAATTTGCAGTCTTCCTGTCTGGCAGCAGACTACAGTCAATTGACTTGGCTGTGAAATCAGACTATCAGACTATGTCTACGAGTCTTTCAGGCAAATGAGTAGCGTCTGCTATTAGCAGATAGTGCCTACTATTCTTCTGAGCGCTTTAGCAACAAGATTTGGTTGGACAACAAAAGCTGCTCAAAATAAACCTCCCCACCCCGTTTATGGCGTTAGTCAATGATAATATTTGAATAACTCAATACCGAAAGAAACCTGGATTAATGAGAGAAAGCTCCGGGCTAATTGTCTTTAGAAGACAATTGTAACTGTAATTAATGCGATGTTACATGGCAGTAACATTCCATTTGCTCACAATGACCTTATCAGTGTTAAACAATGCTCTTCTTGATTTATATCTTTGGCTCTGAAACAAATCCAGTCACTGATAATTAATAGTGATAATTAATTATCAGTTACCATTTATAATTGATCTAATATTCTCTCTGCATTATTAAAAGCCTCTTGTGTGTAACAAGCTGTAGGCCTACTTTACTTTAAGCTAGTGAATGATCAAGGTATACATCTTCTTCAAACAGCTAAAGGCAAAAAAATTTTGTAATCTAATCTAGTGATTTTTATAGCGCTGTTATTATTAGTCACAAGGCATCACAGAATGGTCGCTTCTTGCAAGTTTCTTAGGCAAAATACAAGTTTATCAGAGGAGTTCAAGACGATTGTCTGTTAGGAATCGATCAAAGAGCAAGATAAAACTCGCCTCCAGTAGATTTCTCAGATCCGCTTCTCGGAAGCGGAATGGAATATTTGATATGTGAAGTCTTTTCGGTCCACTTCCCATGTGTCCGGATCCAGTCTGTCCCGCTGCCACCTGTTGATGCGTTGCCAAGGACGACGATGACGTAGGCTGATCAGCAGACGTCGGTTCATTTTGCTACGAAAGTCAAAAGGGAAACAAGTTTATCATAAATCAAAAATACACCCATTAATTAATTAAGTGAAATTGAGTCAAATTCTGAAGCGTTCGAAATGCTGGGAAGGATGTTGAACAAACGTGAATTTGATTATTCCTTCGGTAATCTGTTAATTTTCAACGTGACGGAAATGGAATGAGACGTGATGATTTTTAGACTTGTAGGACTACAGTTGTTGTAGTACAATGAATAAAATGAGTATTTAACCTGTGTATTGTTATGAAATAGGTCGGAATTAATCGGGAATTCGTATTATATCAGCTGCCACAAAAAGAGTAACATAACAAACGAGTTTGCGTCCTAATCCGAGAGGAGGCTCACACTGGAAAGTTCTTCTGTGGATTGAGTCGGATTGAACGATGGCGACGTCGTTGTGTTTATTGCTCCAGAGTCACGTGGACGCTGAGCAGTAAGAGGAGGGAGAGCCAGCGGAGGGGGAGGAGGAGGCGGAGGAGGAGCAGGATGATCGGAAGCTGGATAAGTTACGGCCGACTGCGACTGCAGGTCTGCTAATGATGCTGGCTGATGGCCGAGGCTCGGATAAGCTGCTGCTGCTGCTGACCCTACTGCGCTCAGCGGACTCTGTACCATCTGTGTCAACAGAAAGCACGAACACATACAGAAAAAGGGACCGCATGGCAGACAGACAGACAGGCAGACAGACAGAACAATAAATTTGAAGATAAAAAGTAAAAATGGCATGCACAATGTGCAGGCTGACAAACAAGTCTGACAGTCATGCGTACCCTGTCAGCACGGCCATATAAATCAAATATATCACCCATATATTCCGATTGGGGGCCCGTAAGAGCTAGTGTGGGTCCCAACTAATGTGACTAATGTCCATGGAAATGCTAGCAAGGTACTAGAGACACGCAGCACAATATGCTACCCACACGATGTCGTAATGTTGTAAGTATTGCAAAAGTTTAAAAATCAGTTATAATCGTCATCAAAACGATCGTACCTAAGATGATGATCAGAAGCATAATATTTAATGAAGACATGATGATGAATCGTTCATTTAGGATTCTACGGGTTTTTTCAGTTTATAATGACGTTCATAAATACAACAAATCAGTTCTGTGACGCCCTTTAACTTAAAACGCCTTCTATAAATTGAAAACAGCCAAGCGCGATTGCGGTGGTGCAGAATGTCACCTGATCAAAATGAGCAAGATCAGCGTTATACGGTCGCTATAGAAAGACGTATAGATTTACATTTAGCCACCAAGCTACTGCCCCCTTTGCCTTTATTTAAAAATGTAAAACCTACCATGTATCCAGCGCAACTTCCAACTGGCGCTGGAGCGAAGAAAATTAAGGAAGACATGTCTTCTTGTTGGAAGCAATTGTCAGTGAAATTTAGAAATTGGTTCACTTTGTAATAGGCTATCTGTCATACTCTCTTCTAGATTTGTAGAAAACTCCTTGGCTCTTTACCGCTTATTTTATTACATTCGTAGCATGATGTGAAATTAATCAGTTAAAATTCGTGCTTTCTGATGTTTCAGTTGCCTATTTTTAAGTTCTCTGTGATAAAGATTGGTATTCTGAGATAAAATAAATCAGAAGATTTTGGTAGACTTGTCGTGAAGCGCGTTTCATGTCACAGCTGCGTTGAAAATTATCACTAAGACGATCACGGATTTTTCTATATGCACAATTAATGCTCATAAACCATGAAACGAGAAGTATCTTTATAATTCTATTGAATATCAGAATGTCTTCTGTTAAACGATCAAGAAACTGATTCCATCGTGGTTGATCAAACATCAAGCTGACAGATGAATAGTTTATCCCGTTGAATTCGATAGATGTGTCATTATTCACAGAATGTGTAAACCATAAACAGCTGCAGGACAAGATAGTTGTCACTTTGTCAGAGTTCAGAATATCCGAGATTCAGTGACGCTTTAAGGTCAAACCGTATCTACTCAGATCCACTGAAGATGGTCGAGGTTTTGTACGGTCCATACTGTGGAATGTCGAACTATGTGCAGGCAATAGGCACGATAATCTCCTGGCCAAAATGCGATAACACAAGTACCGTCTCATCCCGTTCGTAGATTCACAAATGCAGGCCTAGATGCTGAGCATAGCTGCACGCATGAAGCCTGCGCGGTGCCATAGAGGACCTGTGGCGGTCTCATCACACCATCATCATCAGCATCATCATCATCATCAACAGCAGCGGCAGGGCGGCAGGGCAGCACTGCCCGAAGACCAGCTGATGATGAAATATGCAGCGGGGATTCGGGCTGTGTGCTGTTAATGCCGCCTATTCGAAGCCCAATGCACGAAACCGCCGCATTCGCCCGCGTAGCATCGCAAAAGCACTCAACTACGAAAGGAAAAGATCCCGCAATTGAATTCCGAAGGTACAACTTTGCACAACCAAAAAAGGATTAGGCCTAAAGTTCAAATTCGGCCAAGGACTCTCTGTTCTCAGTCAAAATAAAAGACAAGTCAAGGGCGAAGAAATGCTGAACGATAGCTCTGCACCGAACAAAGAATGCCAATGACGCCGGATTATGGTTCTCGAAGCAAAGTTTTCTTTCGCTTCTGAAATCTTATATCTTTCTCAACTCAATTTGTCTCCGAACTCCCAACACAATGTCTGGATCTTCAACTGATTTATATAAGCCTTATCCCATTTGCCAGAGGGACTGAGGATTTCGTTGTCATTTCCCATCTTCTTCGGTCTATCAGTAGATCAGAGATAATTCAATTGTTGATGACTTTCAATGACTGACGCTTCACGTTTCGGAAAATTTAGCACGGGGAATCTTTTCAGGTGCTCGTCTCTGGCCAGTCTGATTTCTCTTTTTGCAAAAACTGTTTTTTTTTCACAAGAGAAACCGATTTCTCGTAAAAGACTCTACATTATTTAATTTATTTTCTTAGCAGTCTTCCGGACTTCGTTACGAATTTCGATCATAAATCGGAATCCTCATCGCCTTACTGATTTTATATATCGGATGCTTTTCATTAAAATGCTTCAGTTGCCTATGCTCGGAGCCAAAGAAACGCAGAGTTTACAATTATTGCGAATAAGTTTCATTACAGTAGTTACATTTCATTACTGCGTGCATAAATCCGGTTATCCGACAGCGGTTCAGAAGGCGTCGGTGCCCTTGTAAATGCCTATTATAGATCTCACGTCATCGAAAATCTATGTTCGCCTTCATGCGAATCTCTGTGAATAATGTACGGAATGCCGTTGCCTCGTAAATTGTCTCGATCAGTCACCATGGCAACCGTTGGTTCGTGCTGTGTGCCAGCCAGCGAAGGGAGTCATTAGGGCGTTATCGATCGGTCCGTCGGTCGGTCGGTCGGATGGCGCGCGGGGCCTGATGAGCCGTCTGCACATCCGAATCAGTTGTTGCGTGGCCAACGAGATCGCAACAGCAGCAGCAGCAGTCAGCAAACAGTCAGATGCTGGCAAGGGTAACTAGTTCCAAACGGCTGTGAGCAGACGACAGACAGAGTACCAAGGTCAGAAGTCGTTGCGACGTGGCCTGAGCATGCGGACGACAGACTTATTTCTAGTCATGAAACAGAATGGTTTTTATGGCATATCTATTTGCGGACGATTGCCACGTACATTTTGATCAAATGAAGCAACCGAGTTAAAGACCAACAATCATCCGATTGGGACCTCGACACAAAAATGTCCTTGATGAGCGGAAATTTTCCAGACAGCCAGTGTGATTCTCGTTAACGTTAACGATAACGAAAATGTTCGTTAACGAACAAAAAATGATTTCGTTAACGATAACTATAACTGTAACTAAAAAATATCATTAACTATAACTATAACTATAACGAAAATAACACTAACGAAAACTCATCGCCATTTTCGTTAATGAAATAAAAAAAAGTGCAATATCGATAAACATGCCGAATTTAATCAAACGCGATATTTTATTCGTTTTAAACTATCCTGTTTATTGTTCCGAGATAAAATGAGAAAATGTGGTTCATATTCTCCTTCCGAATATTCTGGTTTCTTTTCGAAAATCTAATATTTCGAGTTTATTTTTCATGGAAAGATAATTTTTTCTTTCGATTGTTAATTTTAGAGTGAGAAACTTGTTTTGATTTTAATATTCTATGTTAAAAGGAATATTATAAAAAAAGTTATCATGTTGAAATTAGAAATGTTCATAATAAAAATCAAATTGAATACACAGTTAAAAGAAAACGATATTGTATTTTTAATGGGAAAAATCCATTAAATATCTGTGACAGACAAGTATTGTAGCCATTAAGTATCAAATTAAATAAAAATCTGAATAACAACGTTTAGTTTTTTTTGGCAATTTCGGTTTTTTGCATGTTAGAGTCATAGAGATATTCTGAGGGTGGGGTTATTTTCTTTGACATAATTTTATTAAGGGTCCTTGAATGTTTGACAGTTGATGACAAGGAAAGAACAAAAACTGCCTAAAATTTGCTGACATAATTAATCGATGACCCCATATGTGGACCAGGAGGAGTGCCATTGGGGTCACTTGTAATTAGGCCTATGTACTAACTAAAATTAACTAAAATAAAAGTCCAGTAACTATAACTATAACTATAACTAAAAAATAATACTAACTATAACTGCAACTATAACTAAAATAAAAAAACCATTAACTATAACTGTAACTATAACTAAAATAAAATCTGTAAGGAGAATCACACTGCAGACAGCTCTCGTCAAGCAGCGGTCCATTTCTTTTGCGTATAGAAAGACATATTCAGGACTGTTAACACTTTAGCGACGAGCTGCATTTGTTTCCCAGTCACTTTTAGTAGCCTACACTCTCGTCATTAAAGTGTCAAGCAAGCATGTAATAACCTAGCTTATAACGAACATGGGAGCATAGATAGTGTTTAAATTGCTCTTCCAGAGGTGGCGGATCTGAAAATCTAAACCTAAGCGTGTCTGGCGAAACATTAACCAAAACTGGCTGTTTGAATAAACATGAAATAGAACTTACATGAAATACGATGCATATTGTCGATTATTGTTATAAAATACGTTAGGTGACGGGTGTTCTTTCTTAAGGGACGAATAACATGGTCTCAAATCAGAGCTACCGGATTTGAGATCCGGCGGGATCCGACTTAATTTAACCACTGCGCATAGATCGAATTTAGTGGATTGAAACCTGTTATAAAAGTCTGAACTATAAAATACACTTCGAAGTATAGGCTGTATTAACACCTTAACGACGAACGTCATTGGCTTTCCAGTTGCTTTAAATATTATTTTAAAATACAAGGCACAAAGTTATATTTTAATTTCAAAATATTATTTTAATTCATACGCCATTGACTTTCTATATCCAGTAGATATGAATTGTCTTGTTTTTAAAGAAAAGCGATATAATGGTAATATTGAATCCTATAAAGCTGATGACAAAACTCTCAACGAGGGTCTTGTCTCGCACAATCTCTGCCTAATGCAGAGAAAGGAGAAGGACTCGGCAGATCAGCTTGTGTTCTGTAAATGCGAGAAACGCCGAAATGCATCAGAATGACGAAAAGTTAATAGACATTTGGTTATTGGTTATTGGTCATTTGCTGGATCACACTCAGGTGGGACGCGGTGTACTGCAGCGGTATGTTCTGTGCCTTGTATACGTTCGAATCTACCTCAAGCCACTACGTATACCGACTTTGGACAAGTTACTCACCTATAATCGTCCAGCCCTCGTGAATAAGCTTGGCTTTCGAGTGGCGCTTTAGAAATTTGGAGATTACGATTACGATCATGCACCAGATGCAATTGAATGCGATAAACGAAGGTTTAGCAGCAAGTGAAGGACAGGCATTGGTTACGATGGAACCTCCTCAACAAATTCTGCTCCACAGCATCGGATATGTGGTCGTGCCGCTGAAGCCCTACAAACCAATGACACCTGTTCGATGGACAATTCGAAAGCAGAGGCAGATGACGGGAAATCTCTTTCGGTGCCAGTCACATTGAAGACCTAATTATTCCAGTCCAAGACAACTCTCAGTGAAAACGCTTTCTTTTAGTGGATTGCCTGACCAGACAGTGGCGGTGATCTTGTCTGAGAGGCGGGGTGGGGGACAAAGTCGACCATGGTCTGGTCGATGACGTTTTTTTAAGGAATTCATGTCTAAAAACATTTCTCCACAAAAACTTTAAGACTTTTCTACAAATTCGTCTCCCTAAAAGTTGATGACCTTTTTTTAATCATTCGCCTTTTTACTACTTTTTCGGGGCTGCCAACAAACAATAATATCCACTGCCTTCTTCTTAGGACTTCGTCTATAAACTTTAAACCTTTTTCCATTTTTATATATTCATCCCCCAAAAACTACAATTTTATTACCTTTTTTGGGAATTCATCTCCACAAAATTTTGATGACTGTTTTTACAAATTCTCCGAGAAAATTTTATGACCTTCTTCTTACTTTCTCTGAATTTTCCGGGGGACACTTCTGCTCAAAACAGAGTTTTTTTTACCTCATCTGGTCAAAAAGGCAGTGAAAACCCTCACACGCAATTACATTTGTTGGCCTTTTTACGTGTTTCTTCCAAATTTCGGGGGACAAATGTATGGCGTGACCCCCCACTCTGAAAGGTGGGGGGACATGTCACCCGTCCCCCCATGATCGTCGCCCATGTGACCAGAACAAACGGGCTGCTAATCTTTTACCTGCAATTTTACCTGCTAATCTTCTTTTTTTTCCTGCAAACTTGCAATTACTTATCGCCTTTCTTAAGTGTTCTATGTTGGGATCTTCATACTGGCACCAATCCTTTTCGAGAAACCTTTTACAGACCATACATCAACTCCAACTGGAACAGTTCTGTGTGTCTACCGCCCGATGTCCAGCAAACAGCAGGTCACATACATATAGTTTGAATCTATTTTCCGTCATGACATGACTATGAAATCGCTGTCGTCAACAGCATAAGCGCAGTCTTCCCCAACGCCGACATGAAAGGGTGCTTTTATTATTTAAGCCAAAACATCTAATGTCAAATTCAACGCCATCGTATACAGCTCCAGTACAAGACTGATGCACAACGATTCTAAGAAGTGCTGCACTTTGCATTCGTCCCTGTGGAGTCGGCAGTTGTCATCTTTGAAGTACTGCAGACTAAAGCTTCGGCTGGTGCTACGTCTATCGTGGATTAATTGGAGGACACTTACATAAGTTACATTGGAAGACCAGTGCTCAATGCGTGCCAACCACTAACATTCAATTTCTAGATGTGGAATCGATAGAAATCAAGACGAATTTCCGAGAACAATTTGACTGGAAGATGATATCGAAACAGGCATCGGTAGCAACCACCTAAATTTCTGGCAGTCTGTAAGCCACCTACGAAAGGAGCAAGCATTACAGCACGTTAGATGCAATCAATTTCAAGCAGGACATTCTCCGACGCAACGAGAAGGAATCGATATGTTGATAGCAATGCCAGTATACTGCAAATCGTCACCGATTACATATTGCATGCTACATGAGTTGTTCCTGAACATCAACATGGGTTGGAATAGTATACAAACGCTACCACATAGAAACTATATGGAGTATAGACTATATATAAAGAGGGGCAACTGATCTATAGAGGAATGTTTCGTTTAGGCCACGTGACTGATACAACAACTGAGAGTTACTCAACTGCCTGCGCGGAATTGCACACAACGTTTCTTACTAACTCATTTGTATAAACAGCTATTTTTTTCGATTCAGCATTAAACGTAATATTTGTAAGAAATAAAATAGGTATAACTTTACCTTCATTTGCTTACTTGTTAGTGTTGTTAGTACTCGGCCGAGGGTTTTCACTGGAGTTATTTTCCTGGGGTTATGGCTTATGGAGCTTAGTGGCTGGGGTTTAAACTGGGGTTACAGGCCCAGGATAGGCATAGGCGTAACTCTGCATTATGACGGTAGTGTCCGTTCACCACCACTTTTTAAAGTGGTGGTGACAGTCGATGCCACTTGCTGGCTGCTGCTGAAATATCTTTTGCGACATAACAGAGTTATTTTGGTTTGAAACAAGTTCAAGCAACGACAATTACCGACGGTTTATTCTTGCAAACTTAACTACTGCAATGCTGATAGATAGATGCCTTCATGTTAGCTTAGTTACTTACTGTCTATGTTGTACAAATTGGTGACGTCGTCCATCTTGTTATAGTTGACCCTGAAGGAGGAGATTGTGGGTCAAAGTTACAGCGTTGACCATAGTCAGACCCTTCAGCACATGGTGCTTTAAACCCTCATGATGTTAACTCTTCAGCTACCAAAGAATTACTACTATCATGAATTAAACGCTTGAATGGATAGCTAAGTTGACGATAGAAATGGAAAGGTAGGTTGATTCGGCTGTTTTGATGCTTTATATAGACAGGTAAGCGATGTATCTTACGGTTGAGCTTACTATAATACACTAGAAGGAGTAGCTATGCGTTGAAAGAATAAAGCGGTGTGGCCTTTTAGTTGCTTTGTTTCTTTTTGTTACAGCGGAATAATAAGAGAGAACTGCTGACGTTACCTTAACGTTGACAAGACTCGTGATGCGAGGAGGTCCAGGCGTCGGTTGAATACGAGTGGCAACTGCAGCAGCCGACAGAGCAGCCATGGCGCCGTTGACAAGAGGAAGCGCCGCCGAGGCAGGCCTAATCAGCATCATCGTCTTATTCTATTCTATAACGATGCTCAGGAAAGAGGCCTGCTGCTGCTGCTGCTGCTAAGAAACACGCTACCCGGTATTCCACTCGCTCTGTCTGTCCTGCTCTGTGTCTCGGTCTTTGTCTCACTCAATCGCTCTCTATCGCTTACTCTTGTCAGATGAATTGCAGCCGCTGTATCCAGATGCAGTTCGGCTAAAGACTGCTGCTTCTGCCGTCAATGCTGTTATCAGTTCGGCAGTTGCAGATGCTGTTGCTGGTGCATATGCTGCTGTTGATGATGAAGCTGATGCGGCCGATGTGATGCACGTCGTACATCACATCGATGTACGCAGTCTCCTGCTTGCTTGAACGTGGCCACCAGCCACTGTCGATGGGATTGGTCAACCGTCGTCACGTGATTCAGTCCGGCAGTAAATACATATTCAGGAATATTTTGACGTAATAACGCTCTTTCAAATGGTTACAATGCAAAATATATGTTGCTGGTAGTTCTGCGTCAGTCGAAAATGATGTCTGGTTAAGAAAGAAAATTTCAAAATTTCAGTCAGTCGGGCCAAGTTATCGTTGTACAATGTACATGTATAATAATACTGTTCTACGCTGAACACATCGGTCTCGTTAGTCATAATCAAGTAGAATAAATATTTTCATGCAAAGTGACGTTTTCAGTACCTTTCAATTCTCCAAGTGGGAACCACCATCACCACACAACCATCACCACCACTACCGCTAGCTATCACCGCTATAGTATACTGCTGCTGCTGCTATAGTTTACTGGAGGTAAAAGTGATCCCTCAGAATTGTAAATATGTCCGGATAATAAAAAATAATTTTATTGGAATGGCAAAGCTCATCGTTTTGGCAGCGCATAAGTTACACGAAAGCACTGGCGGCGATCTTGTTTGACAGATGGGGACACGGGATACTTAGGGCCTATGAATTGATCTGGTCAAAAAAGAGGTGAAACATTTTTTCGCTCTCACTCGCAAGAAATTTTGTTGACCTTTTCTGGTGTTTCCAAAATTTGGGGAACAACTGCATCCTGCGTTCCCCCACTGTTAAAGGTGGGTTTTTTGTCCCACTCGACCTCCCGGGATCGCCGCCCATGCACGACAGGCAACGCTACTGAATCGCTAAATTACATTTGCTAGACGTTGGAATAGGCAGCTGATTCTTTTTTAGACCACTAGTCCAAAGGCTTCAGTTAGGCAGCGCCAAAAGTTTGATGAAATCGAACCCAATGTAATTATTGGGGCAATGGGTCTTAATAGTAATGCTAGCGGTACAAATATTATGATTTTTATTATAATTTCATTTGAAGCGACCATTGATTGATGTCTTGGATATTATGATTGCGGCGCTATATAAATGATTGCATTAGATTAGATTAGATATTATTGCTTTTAATTTTGCTCAGCGCAAAAGATAATAATCCAGTGGCAAGATGAAAACACCTGGATTTGTTCAACTGAGTGGCTAGTCGTCGCTTACGTCCAGTTCAGTAAACGTGCAGTACAAAGCACAAAATCGCATTGAGCGCTGGATGGCAAGGAAAGTCAAGTGTGAGACATTATCATTATAAATTTGTACCCGAAGGTGCTATGTCAGAACCGATTTGATTGCTTTTGCTAACGTAAATCTTGGGAACGTGTTCAATGTGAGTTCTATCCTATATATGTAATCTTCTGTTATGTAGAATATAGCAATTGAAGACATTGACGCTGAAATTATTTTTGGAAGCCAATGATGCCTTTGCTCTGGACATGATTGAAGAAGAACCAAAGTTTAGAAATATTCTGAACGATCTCAAGAAACATACAACCTCAAATGCATCAAACATCAGTAAGCTTTTCGAAATGTTTTTGGCATTAAACAACGATTTCTTGTCATGCGCCGCAGCACACGCGAGTGGCTTTGGTATACTTGCTTGAAAAGAATAAACCGATTTACATGCTGATAGTAAGCCAGTTTGGACTTCTTGTAGCCTATACATTCGACAGATTAGAGAGTGGTGCTTTAAAAACAGTGGCGGCGCGTGGATTTTTCAAAGGTGGTGCGAGGCATCAGTGTGCCGCCCCCTCCCCGTAAGGCGACAAGCCTGTCCAGGGCTGTAGTCGAGGGTATACATACGCGGGTATGCAGCGTATACTCACCTCTAGAGACCGTATACTCACCTCACAAAATATTTATATTTATTTATATCAAAATACTGTAGTGTATACTCACAAAATACTGTAGCGTATACTCACCTCTAATTGCTTCAGAAATCAAACTATGCGTATACTCACCCCTAATTTTACCACTACAGCCTTGGGCCTGTCTAGTAGTCTAGTGAAATTTTGTCTGTGTTGTGTATGATAGTAGTTAGTAGTAGCCTTAGCCTAGTTGTACTTGAAAAGGTGAGATTTCAGTTTTGAGTGGAAAACCAGATGGCGATAGAGAACCATGAGGATGAGGATGAAGGACGGGTTGTAATGATGACGGAGGAACTGAGAAGCTGCGGAATTCAGGGGGAGGTCAATCCATAGGCGTGGTGCTGTGTTGAATATGGCTCAGTTGGAGAACTTCAGATGAGTAGTGACTGCCATGGCGATCGAGAAAGGCTGAGATAGGAGGATGATCGGGTGGAGCGCGTTGTTTGAATGGTGAAGAGATCACTGAGGTACTTGAGCCGGGAATATTGTAGAAGACTGTAGGTTAGTGTAATATAATGAAGTGGATTCGCTCTGGGATTTTTAACCAACATAGTGATTTGAGGATGAGAGTGATGTGATGATGTTTGGGGGTTCTAGTCACAACTCTGGCATTTGAGACTTGGATAAGTGGCAGACGCTTGAATTGGGTGGATTCAAGGTTGAGGAAGAGGGAACTGCAGTAATCAAGCTTTGACTGAACAATAGAGGTAGCAATTGTGGAGGCAGTTTTAAGGTCGAGCATGGGCCGGATTCGTCGAAGGTCACGAATGTGCATGAAACAGGAGTGCGGAAGGTTGGAGATGTGGCTAGAGAGGAGAGATGTGCATCAAAAGTAATACCACGTTATCAATATAATCAAGTACAATCATTATTTCTAGAAACCAGAGGCGTAGCTAGGGGTGCAGAGGGTACATGTGTCCCCGGGCGCCAAGGGAAGGGGCGCCAAAATAAGGGTCAAGATTTTATTCTTAATTTTGACGCAGTTTTAATTAATTTATCCCAAATAAATTTATATGATTTAATTTTGCAGCCCCAAATATATCCAGTTATATCCATATTACTTACAAACCAGTTCTCATGTATGATTTTGGCGCCCCATTCAGCAATAAGGCGCAACGTGCATGCATTATCTGTATTTTTCATATTTTATTTAATTAAAATTAAAATTGCCATTCTATTATTTGGAAAATGTGAAATAGTAAAACGGGGTGGGGGCGCCAAATTCATAGTTCGTCCCGAGCTCAAAATATCCTAGCTACGCCACTGCTAGACACTAGGCTTAAAATGATCTAAATCAATTTAAAACTAAGAAATACATTGAAACTCGCATGAGTAGTAAAGATTTACAGTTCACTGAATTATGATATTAAAGTTTCTTTGAAATTTCTAGCAAAGAATTACGTAATAACTCCAAATGAAACACTACGTTGACCACAGGAAGCACCGAAGAAAATATTCCAGGTAGTCAAAGTGCCGCCCCCTCAAGTGGCCGCCCGGTGCGACCGCACCCCCTTGCACCCCCCACGCGCCGCCACTGTTTAAAAATACTATGTACTAACTTGAGTCGAGTGTAGATTTATTTAACTTCTTCTTTGTTAAATCTGGCATCACTCCTCTAAATTTCACACAGTCGACAGAAGTGGTCGTGGTATTTGCTTCCCTAGCGAACAGAAACTAAAATGCGCTAATTTTGAGAATACTACTGCAATATCGAAGAGATCGAGGCTGTAATCATTGGAGGTTGAAGGAAGCATTTGTTAACAGACAGATATATTAGTACACTGATTTGCAGTTTATTTATGCAAACAAGCGTCAATATTCCTAGGATAGCAAACGCTGGAACTGATCAAACCATAGTACGTAAAGATAGTCAGTACTGACTGTGTGTAGAGTGCAGTGATTAAACACTGTAATGGATGAAGCGAGAGGTGCAATTATACGCCCAGGTGACGTTACAGTAACACAGGTAAACCTATGGGTAGATCATGGAATAGTATAGTCGAGTCGAATTAATATGGCTTTTGGTAAAAAAAATAGGAAACGCGTGATAAACTCTCCCAACGCTTTTTCAGATTTTTAGCAGTATAAAATATGTGGTCTTTCCATGTACGGTTTTTATCCACGTATATGCTTCCACAAATATCAGTGCCGGCCTTAGGATATCTCGGGCCCCGTGCAGAGTATAGGCCTACTGCATGGTCCCCATGACACAAGTCAAATTGTATTTCATTGCTAATCATTTTATTTTAGTAAATTGTTAACAAGTACAAGTCAAATTTAACTATACACGAGAATTCTGGGATATAGAGGAAGTTGACTTTTATTTTATTGACAAAAGAGAAGATTTAATCGAAACCATAATATTAGGGTGTCTTGTTCATGTTAATTTTCTGTGACATTTTCGGGCCCCCCTAAGTTGCGGGCCCCGTGCGACCGCACGGTTCGCACGCCCCTAAGGCCGGCACTGCAAATATGTTGTATTGAATAATAGAGACGCTAAATAATAATTATAATTACTTTTTACCCGAGGTAGTATTAATCCCTCAGGCTGTCAAAACTATTGTCCGGGGAAAGATGGATGGTTTTCTGGAACGGCTTATCCCTCGGCAAGATCCGGCTGCACAAAAGAGCAACGAAAAGCGGCTGCATTGCAACGCTGAATAGTTACTGACAAACGTTGGAAAAGATAACTGGTCTCTGGTAAGCGATAGAGAGCGAGCGAGAGAGACAAAAATATAACATACATGAAAACTCAGCAGAATTAATGTGAATTATTGAAAAACTTGGCATTTTTAAACGTGTATCCGATGCATTCAAAATTAACCTTAACTCGGTAAACATGGAATGAAGTACCTCATGGCAAAATAATAATAATGATGATGATGATGATTATGATGATGATGATGATGATGATGATGATGATGATGATGATGAAGATGAAGATGAAGATGAAGATGAAGATGATGAAGATAATGATGATGATGATGATGATGATGAAGATGAAGATGAAGATGAAGATGAAGAAGATGAAGAAGATGATGAAGATGATGGAGATGATGAAGATGATGATGATGATGATGATGATGATGATGATGATGATGATGATGATGATGATGACGATGACGATGACGATGAGGATGATGATGATGAAGATGAAGATGAAGATGATGATGAAGATGAAGATGAAGATGAAGATGAAGATGAAGATGAAGATGAAGACGAAGACGAAGACGAAGATGATGATGAAGATGATGATGAAGATGAAGATGAAGATGAAGATGAAGATGATGATGAAGATGAAGATGAAGATGAAGATGAAGATGAAGATGATGATGAAGATGATGATGATGATGCTGATGATGCTGATGATGATGATGATGATGAAGATGATGATGATGAAGATGATGATGATGATGATGATGATGATGATGAAGATGATGATGATGATGAAGATGATGATGATGATGATGATGATGATGATGATGAAGAAGATGATGATGATGATGATGATGATGATGATGATGATGAAGATGATGATGATGATGATGAAGATGATGATGATGATGATGATGATGATGATGATGATGAAGATGATGGTGATGATGAAGATGATGATGATGATGATGATGATGATGATGATGATGATGATGATGATGATGATGATGATGACAATATTAATAATAATAATAATAATAATAATAATAATAATAATAATAATAATAATAATAATAATAATAATAATAATAATAATAATAATAATAATATATTAGCGCCGAAGCCGAAGGAAAGGGCGTTGTACATGAATAAAAAATCAATGACAGTCATGTGATACTTTTAACAAACTAGGTCGAGCTGTGATATAAATGTCATGATGAAGATGATGATGATGATGATGATGATGATGATGATGAAGATGATGATGATGATGAAGATGATGATGATGATGATGATGATGATGATGATGATGATGATGATGATGATGACAATATTAATAATAATAATAATAATAATAATAATAATAATAATAATAATAATAATAATAATAATAATAATAATAATAATAATAATAATAATAATAATATATTAGCGCCGAAGCCGAAGGAAAGGGCGTTGTACATGAATAAAAAATCAATGACAGTCATGTGATACTTTTAACAAACTAGGTCGAGCTGTGATATAAATGTCTTTGAATTCTTCACATGGTCGGGAAGACTGTTTCATGCAACAGGCAGTTACTATGGCGTATTGTTTTCGACAGATCTCTAACTGTTTAACGTTCCATCCAACTCCGGTTGCATTCTATGGTCTATTCATCCGTGGAACGTTTACATTTTCAAAGTAACAGATGGTTACTATTTCAAAATAGATTATTCAACTAAGCTAAAACATTTCACGGTGAAACTCTCTTGGAAAACCTAAAGATATTTCCTTGAAAAACACTCATGCGTACATTTATTGCAGACAAAAGACCTATTTGTTTTATGATAAAATTATAAGCATATTGTTTGATGGGTGTAAGCATCAAGGTATGCATCAGACTCACCATTCATGTCACCTGACCAATGTGATATGCATACGTTATTAATTCACATTCACCCATACAACACTGTTACATGCTCATAGGCGTAGCTACATGGAGGCAAGAGGAGGCATTTGCCTCCTCTTGGTTTTGCGAATTTAAAAATTCTCCATGTATTTTCTGAAGTAGACCCCAGGAGAGGTGGATTTTGCCTCCTCTTGATTTGTGTGGCGAAGAAAGTCCTCGAATGTGTTAATGACTAAAAAAAAAAGGTCATCAACTTTTTTCGTGACGAAATTTACTTTTTTCGTGACGAAATTTACTTTTTTCGTGACGAAATTTTTGAAATTCTGAGAGCAAAATTCTTAAATTCTCAGAAGTTTTTCGGACGCTGAAAAATTTCCCTCTGACCTCTGAAACAAAATCGCCGCCACTGCATAAAAGTTTAGACAAGCAGTAGTTGCCTCCTCTTGAATTGAAGTCTGGCTACGCCCCTGTGTAACATGCTATGAACTATGTACCATCTTTGCCATTCCAAACAGGAAAGCACACCGATACTTTCCACATCATCTGACTCAGCCAATAAAATCTATGCATCTTACTGTATCAAAGGACATAATGCTTCTTCCCCAACCAAATGTCCCAAATTCCCATACACAACCAATCCCTAAAACACTTCATAGACTCCGGTACAGGTTTCTTGTGTACATATATATATATATATATATATATATATATATAGCAGTTGATTTTCAAAATAAATCATTTGAAATCTAATAAACTCACCCAACTGAAGCGCATTTTCCCTCCTTTCTCGCAAAAGAGATAGAAAAAGGATCGACCGCACATAACGATCACTTAGGAGCAGCATGTAAGTCACGAGAATCTCGCGTGCAAACTGATTGGATTACTCCTCTAACGCTGTCAGCTTACTACAGGAAATCACCGTAATTGCTGAATTAGAGTCTCTTGCCGTAACTTTCTACAGATTAACAGCTGTAAATGTCCGAATTTTTATATTGTGTAGTACAAGTAATAGTAGTAATTGTTGTAACAGTGGTAGTAGTAGTAGTGTTAGTAGTAGTGTTAGTAGTAGTGTTAGTAGTAGTAGTAGTAGTAGTAGTAGTAGTAGTAGTAGTAGTAGTAGTAGTAGTAGTAGTAGTAGTAGTAGTAGTAGTAGTAGTAGTAGTAGTAGTAGTAGTAGTAGTAGTAGTAGTAGTAGTAGTAGTAGTAGTAGTAGTAGTAGTAGTAGTAGTAATGTGAATAGTAGTAATATTACTGTAGTAGAAGTAGGCCCTAGTATCAATGGCAATAGTAGTAGAATAATCAATAACTTATGGTTGTCAGGGTTGAATGCTTGGTTCCAGAGGCTTTCACCTCCGGATGTTTCACCTCATGGGGTTTTCACATAAAAAATACAATTCAGAACGAAATCTTAGCGACATTGAATCGTTAGCTTTAGTTCAGAATTTAGATCTGTAATTCTGTATGATATAAATAATTTTCAGTATTTCAAAAAATTTAATATTACTGTAATATTATGTCAGTACAGCTCTCTTTCACTTCACTACTTTAATTACCTACTACACTGCAATTAACTCTAACAAGGTGAAGCTGAATATTTTCCCAATATATTTTTCTATATTGTACCTTGTAATAAACCTGTTTGGGTTACAAGATGATCTAGATCACTGTCTTATATTGTGAACTTGTGAAAGCCCCTAGAGGTGAATCCATCGACCTTACTTTATTTCATAATATCTCGTCCATAATCAAATTTCTTCATTTGCTTCATTTGTTTTTAAGTATAGGCGATAAAAGCTGCACATTACACTAATTAACAGCTGGTGAGCGTTCAGGTAAGCACATACTGCGGAAGAAAAAAACATATTCTCAGATGCCATTATAGCAACTTTGGGGTTAGGGTAATCACAAGATAAATCAGCTTTACGATAAAATAACCAATTTAACCTTTCAAGATGACTCGATAATGTATTTTACTTTTGGCATCACTCACACGTTTGGCTAAAAACGCGGTTAATACACCAGCGGGAATTATTCTTATTGCGTGCGGTGCTTTATGTTACAGGAAATATAGTTAATGTAGCTTGGGTTATTAAAAGCCTTCTTCTTAGGTCCCATACGACCTCTGGAGTCACGTTTAGTACACCTATTGGCGGTATTCGTTTAATAAGTGAACATAATCTTATTTTTTCTGTACTTTCATTGTCCAGTGTACGAAGCAGAAGGCGATGTCGCATCAATTTTCATAAATCAGACTTCTGGCAAAAGTAACATATATAGGGAAAACGGGGTTAAAAGTAACGCGGGTTGGTTGTAACAGCAGCCATAGACCCTATCTAAGAAATTAAAAGGCAGTGAACTAGTCTAAGTAGGTAGCAGACGCGTTAGTTAGTTACTGTTTAACGACGCTGTGTCGTAACAAAGATGATTAGCGTCGCCCTCCTCCTTTCTCCAGGCTTGGGACTAGCAATGCCAGAGTACGAGCAGTGACGTAGTTTCGCAGACAAGTCGTATCGTTTACGATTTCTATTTGTATCGACCAAAGGTGTCTTTTGTGATTTTGTTGACGAAAGTTTGATTTTCGACACGAAAGTAATTTTTCATGTTTACTTCTTTCATCACAGTATTGCTTAGGTGTAAGATATTGGCAGTTGCAGTAGTTTATTTAAAAGCGTTTTTATGATTGATTTCGAGTATTGTATAAATGGCTCATGTCAGATCGCAAGTGTATAAGGTTTACGCCTCCGGGGGAGTTTTAGTGTGAGTTAGTGTTTTTGTATTTTTGTATTTTCGTTTTTTTTGTTTTTCGTTTTCTAATCTTCGTGTTTCTGCTTTGAGCGAAATAATGTAAATATATATATATGGAGCTCCTCTGAACAGGTATCTTGAAGAGGCTCTATATCAAATTCTCAGAATGAATGAATGATTGAATACATGTTTATCAATTATTATTGTTACAACAAACCCAGGCACGGTGTTGGTTGTTGCACTCTGGGTGTGTTCGTGTTGGTTAAATTTTCTCTAAACGTACAAAAGAAATATAATCCAGTATTTTGCCAGTTATTGAGGAATTAATAAAAAAAGCAAGTGACAACGATTTCAAAAGAAATTGCACTTTAACTTATTTTTACATCAACACAATTCTGAAATTATTACTTCCAACCCCGTTCTATCATAGGGAGAAGCCATGTTGTAGTCTGTTGCAGTAGATGTACATTGAGTCAATTCAGTATATGGAGACATTCATTACTCGATTTTATGGTAAGTTTGCGAATGGTTAATGCTATTACTCTTTCAAGTGTTTAACCTGATAGACCTTTTCTCCTTCGACCAAGGACGGAAACATTCCACAGAGCAAAACACTAACAAAACTCCGACTTCTCTTCCGCTTCTGTTCTCAGAAGACATCTTCCTTTGTCGCTGTCATCGGCCGGAAGTTGGTTGTCTGCGGCTCCTGCTGCTTTTGATGATGTTTTCCTGTCTTTGACGGCATGTATGTCTTGAGGTAAGCACTGTTCTCGCGTTCCGGGCTGTCGGACAGGCAAGAGATGACGGTCGTCTGACGGCTAGTGGTACCGTTCCGGTCCGTTGCGCCGAGACGGTAGACAGTGCCGCCATCGGAGGCGCTCATGCGTACCAGTTTGGCACCGCCTATTCCGAGAGCATCGTTCGGTTGCCAGTTGATGCATGGCAGCCATCGAAACACGAACTTGAACCCATTGCGAAACCTAAATCGAAATAAGATACTTTTTAAAGGATTGCTCTATCAACACTTCAGTGGACACAAAGAACCCCTCCGTCTTTTAGCCATCTCCCATACTGCAGCCAGCCGATCAGTCAGTCAGCCAGACAGGAAGAAGGTCGGTCTGTCGGTCTGTCGGTCGATCGATCACTTAGTTTAACCAGAATGCCAGAGTGCATTAATATGACTATGCAGCTGATGTCCGACTGTGAAAATTCGGAGAGAACTCCACGTGGGCTCCACTTAATGTTCACATACCTTGCATTCATCCAGCAATACATGATGGGGTTGTACATGGAGTTGCTCATCGCCACCCAGTAGATGACCAAGTAGATGTGCTGGAAGTGAGTTCCCTCGGAGAAGTAGAAGTTTGTGACGAGAAAGTAGACGTGTTGTGGCAACCAACAGACGGCAAATATGACGACGACGACAATTAACATCTTCACGACCTAACAAACAGACAAACATTATCATATACATGTACAAACAGACAAACATACATGTACAAACAGACAAACATACATGTACAGCATACATGTACATACATGTACAGTGAAACGTATTTAATCCAAATTAAACTTATTGACAAATGACTGAATAGTGAATACCACAATAGAAACCGATCGACTGATTAAAGGGAATAGAAAGCAAAATGAATAAACGAGCGAAACACTTAATGCATGAATTTACTGCTACAGTGCTACTGATTGAAAGAAATTCAGCCATGTAGAATGTTCTATGATGTTGCATCAATTCTACACTGTTCGTCCTTTTACTTTATTTTTTTCTTTGTTTTGTATGAATTGCACTCTGTAAAGTGTTGGTGTTTGTCTCGTTCTAAACATTTTCAATTACTTACTGAAAGGGGTGAACAGAATAATGCACGATTAGAGAAAAAGAGAGAGAGGGGTGGAAGGGAGAAAGAGAGAAAGAGACTAAGAGAGACACAGACAACCAGAGAGAGACAGAGACAGAGACAGGGAGACAGAAAGAGACATCGACAGAGACAGAGAAAAAGAGAGAAAGAGATCTATTAACTACCACCGTTGTTATATTGCCAAACAACCCGTAGGCCATTCTTGTATACAAAACTGACGTTATCGCTGTATCTGCACTAGGGAAGACAATAAAGAGAATAAATTGGCCGACAGGACCACGCTATGAAATCCAGTTTTATGAGAGTTGCTTAGGATGAATGCGTCTTTTGTTAACATAACATAACAACATAACAGATCCTTTTATTGAAACCATTTTCATAAGTAGAATACCGACAGTGAAACTTGCTAAAAGAAAGCAACAAAGGGGGTCCCAGAAGGAATCAAGAATCCGCTAAGTAGGGGTCCCCACCTACAACAATACCTCCCAGAATGACGTACACTGATGGCACAACTCATGCAATAGTCGACTATGTCCAAAGATCAGCAGATGACCGATAACAACATATGTAACCAGCAGGCACGCTCGTAGGCTGCGCGAAACATTTAACCTTAATTTATCTTAACCAGTGGCGTAAAACCGGGCAACATAGATTCCGGTTAAGTCAAGCTATTATCGCCAAATAGGACCGGGTTAGGTCCATATATAACAAATAAACATGATTGGTAAAATGTCAAAAATGACAAGCGCACGATCGTAAACAGAGATAAAGAATAGATGTCGAGAACAGATTGATTCAAACAGCGTCATCAGATAAGTGAGAGCGCAGCATACACTTGACTGGTCGTAGATGAAGAGCCTGACGAACGTAGGAGGGAAGCTTACTTCAAATTACAGCTCCTGTAGATTTAATAGAAAATTGACGTGTTTTTGTGTGAGCGTGGGTGGAACTGTGGAGCTTTGCGCTTCTCGTGGAATAAGTATGTAAATCAGATCCCGTGCTGAGAAATCCCTTAAAACTCGACGGCAATAAGCCATGATCGTATCGATACATGAAAACTCGAATTTGGAAAGTAATAATCTGTTCTATCTTGAGCAATCTTAGCTCAGTAAAGATGGGATTTGTGTGCTCGCGTTTAGGAGCCATAATTATCATACGGATAACTCGCTTCTGGAGGATTATTTTCTTTGGAGTCTGGAGTTATACGCAGGGGCCCATATCATATTGCAGTACTCCAGATAGGGATAAACTAAAGAATAGTAGGCCTATAGCTTTAGGCGGATAGATTTGTTCAACTGACCCTTCTCTTGGATCGTATTGTTTCCTCTTGTCCCGCTGTTCGCTCTCCAATGGCCTGACTGCCCCACAGTTGGCGTCCAACCAACGTATAGGTAATGGCCAACGCACTCAAAGGAGCCAGGTAGTTGACGACGATTTGACAAATGTTGTACCTGAAAGAGCACGATTAACAGTCACAAGATATCAACACTGTCATCACATCATATAATTTTAGTATACTACAATAAATTAAAATGCAAAGTCTAAACTTTTCATTAAATTGACTGCAGCTGTTCAAATACCAATGTTACGAAAACTTACATACATACATACATACATGCATGCACACATACATACATGATACTCAAACATACGCATGTATGCATACATACATGCACAAATACACAGGCATACACACATACATACATCCGAGCTACTCGAAGCGAACTCATCAAGGGCTGTTGTTGGTTTAAGCATTTCTTCCTGGAAGAACAGCTGCAACGTTGAATAGCTCTCCCATTAAGAAAAAGTCCAACGAGAACCGGAAGTAGAACAGGATGCACAGTGCAGCACATTCCAGTGTGTGGTTTATTTATTCATGTGTGAATGTATGTGTTCATGCATATGCTCTATGCATGTGTGCAACATTGTGCATATATATGCGTATGCTTTGTATGTGCAACATTGTGCATTCTTGTTTACCACCAGTTTGTTATTGGTCCATCAGAACGTTTACCGTTCAAGCCATACATACATCATCTTTCACTGAGACTGCTCGGATGGGCACATTTGAGGCACCTGAAAGGACCTAAGTCCCACTAATTAGGGTCCCAAGTATATGTATAAATGTATGCAAAAGCTAATATTAAACAGCTACATACGAGCGCAAGAAGACTTACATGGACATCTAAAAGCATCCAGAAAGCAGAGATAACGATCTATATAAAGGTCCTAATGCCTGCTTCCATTTGTAACGCAACGGGAATGTCGACTGACAGAGATTGCTCTGTGTAATACTTAAGCTGTCTTCGATTCTCGACCCAGAGTCGTTTCAACATTCTTCTTTGCTTGGTCTTCTCCTACCATGTGCGGTCCGTGCCCAACCAGTTGCAAGAGTAGTCATTAGTGAGATTAAATGATTGTAGTTCGCATTGTAAAGGGTTTGCGAACAGACATGGCCAATATGCGCCATAGTCTGCAATGCGCCACAACTGCACAACGGATCAATAGCTTATCCTCAGTGACGTCATTTCAGCTTTTTTCAGGCGGGGATGGACGTCATTTGAGTATTTTTCTGGGGGAACTTGGCACTGGCGGCGATATTGTTTAACAGGTGGGGGGGGGACAAGGGACACTTTTGAACTGATCTGGTCAAAAAAGAGGTGACAAATTTTTTCACCCTCTTTTCGTGTTTCTTCACAATTTTAAAATAAACTGTATTTATAGTTGCAAAAAATGTTAAAAACTTATGGAAACTCTAGTTTTGTCAATAGTATATAATAATTCCCTGAAATTGAATATAATTTGTTTCTTTTTCCCCTTTCTTTTTCCTTCTTCTCTTGTTCCATCCTTTTTTCTTTTTTTCAAAAATCGTAGGGGCCCCAAATGACGTCCCTGCTTATCCCCATTTGGCAAAATTGTATGCACAGCAACTTGGTACCGTTGAACCGTTCGAAACCACTTTGGCGCAGACCAGAATCGTCGAGACAAGTTGAAGCCTGGAGGACAGACAGACGATTCAACATTGAGAAGTAATGAGTCTGATTACAATTATCTGCTACCCGCTCATTCCTGCTTGTCGAAATAGCTGGCATACTTCCAAAATGGGGAGGGGGATAGATGAATGGTAATACTCTTGCATGAAGAATATAAGGTCTTGAAAGACGCGGTTCAATACCCGCAAGCCCCTCTAGGTCCACTCAGCCTTCCACTTCCTAGGGGCAGCAGTAAAATGAGCGGGCGCCTAACAGGCTGCCAAGACGTGTGTTCAATAAGACCTTAATAATTGTACCGTCATGTTTCAATGTTTCAATGTAACTTACTGCGGTTTGTCAGTGAGCTTGTGAATAAACACGAATATTTATTATAAGGCATGTCCACCAACCTAGGGTGTCTCGAGGAAGGGCATACTAGCGGGTGCGATGTGACATCGTTTTCTGGTGATGGAGATGTTTCTGGGAGTAGTGGATGTGGGGGTTGTAAGGGTAACTCAGTGATGGTTCAAGTATCTTGCAAAAATAATCCACTCCCTCGTCATAAATCAGGCGTACTTAACATCGACTTACATTCGTTTATAGAACTCTTGTGCGTGATCGCCGTCCACTCACTCTCCTCCGGCATTAATTAATATAATCGCACCGTCGATTATCAACAGAACACGAACAAGATGACTGAAGGATGGTTCACGTACAGTTCTAAGGTGGTTCGTAAAGAATGGTTCAGGTATAATACTCTTTGAATGGCTCATACCTGACTCACATTTCTTCACGGAGCTTCACGCGTCGACTAAGAACCGATTGCATTCGCCTTTAAGGAGATTTCACACGTGCTTAAACAACGGTTCAGGTGTGGCTCAAGTACGTGACTAAGCAAGATTGATTAACACCGAACTGAAAGGTTCATTTTCAGTTACAGTTGAATCCAGCAACCTCCATAACCATATTCATTATGGTTACAGAGACACGTTTCCTTAAACCATGCCCAACTAGTAATAATAATAGTAATAATAGTAATACTAATATCATTATTAATAATAGTAGTAATCATAATAATAATATGAATAATAGTAATAATAATACTCAGCTACCAGCAGTGTCATACGTTCAGTTTATTGTCTCTATGGACATTGTTTAAGAGCCCGAGGGAAAAAAATAATAATAATAATTGTAACAGAGGTAATAGTTATAATTACCACCGTCTCGTTGTCATTCATAAAATACAAACATCATCATAGCTACAATCATCATCATCTTCTTTTTCTTTGTTTATTATTATTACTAATATACTTCTATTATTATTGTTGTCGTTGTTGGTACTGTTGTCGTCATTATTATTATTATTATTATTATTATTATTATTATTATTATTATTATTATTATTATTATTATTATTATTATTATTATTATTATTATTATTATTATTATTATTATTATTATTATTATTATAGGATCTGTCCACGTTATTATTATTATTATTATTATTATTATTATTATTATTATTATTATTATTACTATTATTATTATTATTATTATTATTATTATTATTATTATTATTATTATTATTATTATTATTATAACAAGTGAACAATTTAACATGGTAAGGTCGAAGTACAGGAAATGGCTTTCCCGCGTTGGATAGCCACCGAGAGTCTTTGGAAAGAGATTAATATAATTAATTTCGTTGATTAATAATAATTATTATTTATTAAACAACGTTGATTACTATATATTATTATTTATCAATTTCATCTTCAACAGAGTCATCGTGATCAACATCATAGCCATCACCGTTATTGTCATTAAGCATCATTAACATGGCCACCACTACAACCATCATCACCACCACTAATGTCATAACCGTGAACATGGCTATGACCATCATCATGATCACCAATCATCACCATAATCATCATCATCGTCGTCGTCATCATCTCCGATGCGCTGATAATCGTTGCCTGAGAACGACTTACATGAGATCGATGGTATGGTTGACGCCGTCCGGCCAGTTTAGGTAGCAGACAATTCGGTTATTGGGGTAGGTGTAGGTCTCGCCATAGACGAGGCTCGGAAGGGCGATTGCAACTGCCGCCAGCCAGATGCCGCCAATAGCACCGACGACGCGGAACGCCCCCATGCGGGGCTTCAGTGGGTGCATGATTGCGCTGTATCTGAAACATAGCAGTCGCACAGTGTCTGAGGGAGACTGCCAACGCACACCCTTTCCAACTTGCCGGTCTTATAAAAATCTAACATCCAATGGGTTAGCGAGAAGCGAATTTGTGAGATGGTTAAAACCTCTGTAAAATGCTCAGATATTTGTAAGCACTGCCTGGTTTTGTTGAAACGAGGTTGGCCAGCGCATTGAAGTTAAGCCGTATCAAGCGGGGTTAGTAGTTGAATGGGTGCCTTCCGTGGAATGCTACGCCCTCTGCCCTTTCTTAATTTTAAGTGTGTAATAACTCCGGTTGAGAGGTAAATGGAGTTCTGTGGTCGACATGTGTCCGTCTCAGCCTGAAGACCTTTCGACCTCACGACCAAGTTTCTAATTAGTTTCTATAGAAGCGTGATAATAGGCCTAAGTGTGTTACACTTTATTACACAGTCAGTTTTTTGTATACTGCTGTCAGAATGTTTCATGTTCAGAATCGAAGCTATCAGCTAAGCTAGGGTGCGTGGGATGACACATAATCTGTTTCTTGAGGTCAAACGGTCACCAAGGAAGACATTTCTAAGAAGGATCATAATAGAAGTAATTGATGTGAACCAACAGAGAACACAAGAAACAGCAAATAATGAAAGAGAAAAAACATCTACACGCAGTGGACATAAAGCACGGAAAGGGAAAGGCAAAGGAAATGACTGGAGCTAAATTGGAGACGGTAAATTACGAAGAAGGCTTAAACGAAAGAGACTTCAAACAGAAAACTCAAGCAGCACAAGAATGCACCATTTTCTTCGTGAGGCAATTTGGGTGTTCGTCTGAGGAGAAATATTTCATCGGTGGAAC
The DNA here is from genome assembly GCA_963556255.1 of Allolobophora icterica. Classification (NCBI taxonomy): domain Eukaryota; kingdom Metazoa; phylum Annelida; class Clitellata; order Crassiclitellata; family Lumbricidae; genus Allolobophora; species Allolobophora icterica. The sequence continues at coordinate 45,839,562 of OY744606.1, read as the reverse complement.
ACTGTTGGATTCTGCCAACCCTTTCCATGTCCGGTTACTCGATGGGCGACCAGATTCAGAACAATGCAGACAGGCCGACGTTTCCAACTCTCGTTAGACGCTTTTCATTCCCTTTCTTAAGAAGGGATCGACCGGTTTACCGGCTGAAGTGAATGGATGGATGGACGGATGGATGAACCGATGGATGGATGGATGAGTTGCTGGATGCATGGATGAACGATGGATGATTGGACAGGTGGACGGATGGACGGATCGATGCATGGAAAGATGGAAGGATGAAGAGAGGGACGGGGGTGGTTGGATTGACAGTTGTACTGACGGCCGGATGGATGATTCTCTGCAGCGATACGAACTATTAACTCTGAATAGATGAATGAATGAATGAATGAATGAATGAATGGGTGAATAAAAATAGACGGAAATGGATGAACGAATTGATGACAAATGAATCTTAGAAATGTCACGAGATGTGACCTAAAAGTCGGACCAGACATGATGTGACTGCGTGACAAGAGAAGACGTTGAGTAGGCGAGCGACAGACTTGAAGCGCGCTTTATCCAATTAAGGAAAACTCCGCGTCTTTGAGTAGCACACGAGGTGTCATTACAGTCATTATGAGATCCTGTTTCAGGAGTTTCAGTCGCCTCAGAACTGTCACAGGCCACTGAAGGAAGGTGACCTTTAACCTTTCAACGCTGCAATTAATTGACTTCCAGTGCTTGTGTGTGGCATGCTCGATTCCAAAGTTCAACTTATTTCTTAACGCCGACACTATGGCTCTTGAAGTTCGCAGAATTCAGAAAAGGAATAAAGGCTTACTAGGATGAAGATCCGAATTTTAGATACGAAAAATAACGTAACGGCGTCAGAGCAAGAGGCGTTTACGGCTATTGCTGCAGAATTTATAGTTACTGCGTATTGCTATAGGAAGGCTGTATCCTTGCCAGAGGTTTGGATGATAGATACGATATTGTTCACCTATGACCTGATGCTGGTTCTTACGCATCCAAGTAAGTTTCAATCTTCCCTATGAAGTTATCCAAAATCAGACACCTTTGAAGGCAAGAGAAAACTAAGTATAAACAGGAGATATGAGTTATTCAGATGCATGTCGTGTAGAACATAAAACAATTTCCGAGGTCAAAACAAATAATCCTGAAACGATCAATCAAAATTTTACAATCTCTGCAGGCTCGAAGCTTTTTAATGAGTCAAAAATATTGGACTAGGCATACAACTTTTCAAGGGTGATCTTAAGCTGGCTAATGAAGTATTTGATCGACAGCAAGCTTCACCAAAACTAGGAAGACTGGATCATCATCGAAAGACTAATTAATTACTCACTGTCGGAAAGCATTCGTCGGATGATGCGATCACTTATGGCAGAAATTATAATACTGCATTTTTTAAGTTAGAGAGTTCAACATGAGAATGCTCTCTCTGTCTAAAACAGACTGCAGTCTATCACGCTCCTGTTGACCCGCGAAGTCCCACCATGCCGGGACCGCGTATAACATACGGGCTAATGTAGTAATTTTTACCACGTGATGTAAACTTGGGCATCGCAGGCCGTGCGCTGTCATGATTCGCAGAGCATACATCGACTGTCTTGCTTGGACGCAAGCGCTCCTTATATGCGCTTCAAAACCTTGTTTTTCAGTCATTACCACTCCCATAATCTTCATACTCTGGACCCGCCGGAGTCCCGGCACCTCTGCAGGTGCGTCCTCCTGCCCTCTCCCTGGACGGCGGACTACCATCTTCTGTGTCTTAATTTGATTCAGGCTCAGATTGCAGCTCTTTGCCACTCTGCTACATGATCCAACTCTTCCCTGATTGTGTTACTGTTTTTGGCTGGTACTAACAGGTAAGTGTCATCGGCGTATTTCATCATACGGTGGTGACGATAGACTGTTTTGAGCTTTGATATGGCCACGATGAAGTACAAAGGGCACAGACCGGACCCCTGAACAATGCTGGCGTTGATGTTTGTAATATCCAAGACCATTCCGTTGTATTTTGTCCTATGGTTTCGGTTTGTCAGGAATGTTACAATCCAGTTATGCACACAGTCCGGAATAGGCAGCTCTGCCCGCAGTTGCTCCACAAGATACACATGTTGGATCGTATCAAAAGCCTTAGAAAAGTCGAGTGCTATCAAGTGTACATAATGTACAACGTCTATACAATGTACAATACATTTGGCTGTTAAGTAGCATTAAAAAAGTACACTGTATGTACAATGTACAACGTCTGTACAAAGAGTCTGTTGCAGTAAAAATGATGGTCTGATCTCTCAGGTTTACTCTCTTCATATCCTCGTGACGCAAAGCGTGAGATTTTACAACCGCTCATTGAGTCTCCCATCATCACAGCATCAGCAAGCATAAAAATCTTTTATCAGTCATATAACCTACTTCACGAGGTCGCTTACTGCTTTAGAGGTCATTAACCTTCTTCTGAAGCGGCTGCAAACTAAACTCTCGAACTTATATATAGATGAATGTTCTTGTATATAGTCTGTCCAACTACGTAGTAGTCATAATAGTAGTACTGAGAGTAGAAGTGCAGTAACATCTACATATCATGCAATATCATCTACATGTCACCATCGCGATTCAGGCCGATATGATTTCTATCTTTGTCTTTTACAGTCGTTTGCTCGTTCCCTGGCTGATCCCTTCTTCATCCGTCTGTTATGTGGATATCAAGAGGACAGTTTTAACATTCGGATACGCATTGTGAATAGAGACGCCTTGCCTCTTCTCGAATGCACCTACCGCAGTGAAACGATAACAGCCGGCAGTTCGTGAGCAGCACAGCCAACAATATGATGCATCATTGATGGAATCATATTTAGGCATAAAAACAGCTCGCCATATACGATCATATCAGAAAAGTAGCAAACTCATTGAGGCAAATGAAGCCATATCTGTGCATGCCCCATTCGAAGGGCTTCGGGTTTTTATTTCATGACCACGACCGTCTAATATGCCTACGACGCCATGCGTAGTAATATGTGGCGTACTTAAAAGCACCGCATCTCAGTGCTATGTATGCACCCATACGATGCATAATGCATAGAGACCTTGCATGTGTGTATGCGTCAATCATGTCGACGACGTATAACCTGCGAGTACTGTTGCATTAGTTTTGTGACTGACTTCTGTAGCGTAACGTTTCACTCATCAAGTGCATGACATCGCCAGCCCTTTTATATCTCATTTTCTTACTCTCTTTAATGCTTTACTTACTTCCAGTTTTGTTGTCGAAATCTCTTAAATAAGGCACCTTTGGGGAGCGATCCGCACGCTCTCTAACACAGAGGCGCATGAGACGCAGCCTGTCCAGGTGTGCGAAAGGTGTGCTGCTAACACTACCGCCCATCGTCGCTCCACAATATCGACGCAGCTTGGTCCAGAGATTCCGAACGTAATGCCATCTGTCAACTATGGATGGGAATCAGTTGGTTGTGCTCTATGTGTGTGGGTTGGTGCAACATTGGTGGTTCTTCTAGTTTCCTTGTTTTGCTTGCTAATTACATTTTGTCTTAATGGCATTTAAAATCACATAGATTGGCGCTGGATTTTCTGAGGGCCCCAAAAGGCGCTATAGTAAATGTCCAGATAGATGGATATATATACATACATACATATTTATTATTATTACCACATTCACTACCTCTACTACCAATACTACTATTACCACTACTATCACTAGTCACTACCACTACTGCTATTACCACTACAACTACCACTACTATTATTGTTTCTGCTGTCAACGTCATTTTAATCAATATTAGGCCTATTATAATCATCATTGTCATAGGCGTAGACTCTGGGGGGTCAGCCGGGGCACGTGCCCCCCCCCCAGTAATCGAGGAGCCGAGGCAATGCCCCCCCCCCCCAAAGTCGAGAGGAGAATTTCTTCAAAAATAAAATATTATGTTTTGATATAGACAAATTGCTTCAGAAACAGAAAATCAGCGACACAGAACTTAAATACTATCAGAAATTCATAATGAAAACAAAGATTTATTTTTATCTTCAATATCTTCAATATGAAACAAATTTACAAGTAAACAAAACGCGGCAAACGCCCCATTTCATACCCATCAACGTAAACCGGAAGCCTCTGCTGACTGTCCAGACCAGAGGTGAAAAAAGTCTTCTCAGTATTTGGTTTTAAACACAACCAAAAGAAAAAGAAAACCACAAAATTTATTTATTTATTTAAAAAAATAAATTCTTATTTTTGTAGAAGTTATTTTAATAACATTGATTTAATTATTTTTAATTTTCGGAAATCGCAACTGAATTAAACTGAGTTGGAGCTCTTGTTGATGCCATTTTTCATGATTTTTATGATCCGAAATCCGAAAATCTTTAAAACAACCAAAACATCAAAAACCATAAAAACGAAAAAAAAACGAAAAAAACAACAACAAAAAACAACTTTTCATATTGAAAAAACTTGTTTTTCTGGTTCAGACCCCATGCCTCCCCAATATTTTAGACAAGTTTACGCCAGTGATCATTGTCATAATTTATGTCTTAAAATACTATAAAGACAAAATGAGCATAAAAATCGCCAGTGTGAGAGGCAGAAGCAGCAGAAAAATGACGAATATATCCAACCTGTCGATGGCGATTGCCATGAAGGTGAAGACGCTGGCTGAGATGGTGCACGGTGCAATGAACTGCGTGAACTTGCAGTAGGCTCTACCAAAGACCCAGTGGCTGTACAGCATGTAGGCGAAGCTGAACAGAGTGTTGAAGATGGAGATGAGGGCGTCGGCAACGGCAAGGTTCACGAGGAAGTAATTGGTCACAGTGCGCATGCGCTTGTGCGCCAGGACAATCCAGATGACAATGAGATTTCCTCCAGCGGCGACGACAACCATTGACACAAACGCCAGGATGTATGCCACTTGCAGCGGCCACGGAGGAATGAACTGGTTCACATCCTGGGCCGTCTCTGACCCGTTGGCAGTTGAGTTGGGGATATCCGATGGCCGACATTCCGGTGTTGAGTCATCGGAGCAGGAAACGTTCTCTACGAGGCTTGCCATGCTACGAAGTCTTCATTCACTACAATTATATCAAATGCAAGTAAAGTTGACTATACTATGTGGGGCGTGGTGGCTCAGTGGTAAGTTCGGCGCCTTGTGACCGGAGGGTTGCAGGTTCGAATCCCACTCTAGCCGCTGCGTACGGACCTTGGGCAAGTCCTTCACTCGCAATTGCCCGTGGCGCTTCGGCGTGAAAATTCCGGCACAGTATCAAATGCTGTAGTCGGGAGCGCCTCTGAGTAGTAGTTGACTTCGAGAGGCGCTATAGAAATATCCGAATAAATAAAAAAATAAATAAATAAATAAAACTAGCATAAATATTATATGGCAGAATCTCATTTACAAGTTCCAAAGTACTTTTGTAGTGTAGTTGCTGACAGATGGTTGAGATATACCCATCCGAAGTTCTTGTCTGTATTCACAAACCTCTTGTGACTAACGCGAACGCTTGGATGTCTTAAAAGTGGCTGATGCTGTATCCATCGTAAATTGTAGTCTATATGCTTGGGTTCGAGTCGGGCATGAGCAGCGCTAGGCTAAGATAGTGGAGGCGTTTACCCTGCGGCAGCAAATCATAGCATGTCGGTCGGATCTCCACGCAAGCACGTGGCAATTTTAGATGTATACGTCCTACACAGACATATTATACGCACACATGAACATACTAACAATCGCAGACAATTCCAAATGACCATTAGAACACAAAACACCTCCAACGGGCCCACTATAATACAGCGGCATACTACTGATTCTTCCTTCCGTTGCCGATGAGGCTTTGCAAGACTTATAGTACATCAGAACGCCGCTAGAGACTGCTGCTTACGGCCTTTACGATCAGAATACCAGAACATAAGAAAGGCCGGAGGTCAGGATAGGCCACAGTTGAACTATAACATATAGTAATGGTACACGGTGTCTCTTATACCTTATACGTCGTGTAGGTCATTATGTGAATAAGAGAAGAGTAAACGTTTGGTCAATCAAGTTCAGGCCCATTTCATAGTCTATGAAGATACTAGGCCTAAATTAATTTTAGCAGGTCAGAATGTAGAACACAGAAAAGAAATTAGTACTTTCGCTAGATCAGATTGCAGAATCTGATACTATTACGTATCTGAGTTTGTCTTGTGAGGCCAGTTCCTGGACGGCAAGCAGGTTTCAGTGGCATACTACTGATTCTTCCTTCCGTTGCCGACGAGGCTTTGGAATTCTCTGAGCACGAGTCGCATGTTCTAGAAGTTCCAAGACTCATTGGCGTCATATAAGAAAAGGCCGGACTTTTCCTATGTTCTTTGCACCGCAAGACATGTAGGAGATGTTCACGGTAACACTCAGTCAGTCATAGATTTGGTGCTTATCAATAAAATCCTGAGCTCTCAATAATATACACATTCATACACGAATAAGTATATTTTGTACTCATATTGATCAACTGGTAAGCATAAAATTAATATGTTCTATAGATTATCTTTCGTGGGCTGACGACATACATGTACGTGCATCTTGATGTCGGTGGTGATGACGGACAGTCGCTGAATAATAAGTAACATTGTGGCATAGCTTGGGATCTTTAACCGAACCAATGTGCATGTGGACTCGGTTGAAGGTAGATGTGTTACACGAGGAGTAGGAGGAAGAGGAGGAAGAGCAGGAGGAGGAGGAGGAGGAGGAGGAGGAGAAGAAGGAGGAGGAGGATTACATATCGATCCGACATTCAGGATGTCTAATTGCCTGCAGTGTTTGTCTGTATGTGCTTCTCTCACTCTCTCTTGCTCGCTCTGTGTTTGTACTCCAGGCGGTCCGCCTACCGTCTCTCATTACTGTCTGTCTGTCTGTTTGTCTATTCTTATTTCTTCTGTCTGCCTGCCTGTCTGTTTATATTCGTGCATCTGATTCAAAACCCCCGTGAAAACTGTTCCTCGGGTCGATCAGTTAATTTATGAAAAACTGGTAGACCAGAGGCGTCTTCTTCTCAACCTTCTAAGGTCATCTATTTCACCCCCGCCTGTGCAATTTGGAGAAGGATGCATCAATCATACCGACAATGGGAATGCATAACTCGATGGCATAGTACATTAAGGGATTTAGGCATAAACCACACTGGGGACGGCTATAAATTATCGCCTCAGCAAACAATAGAGTCGAGTGGTTCTGTTGTTATGACCGTTAGACCTGTTATTATACTTTAGATTCCATTATATAGGCCTAATGCGCTGTAATATAACATGAAGAGACCTAAGGAAATCGATGAATGGACAGGCAATACTTGATGATAATATGGCATTGGTGCCGCATTGAATTTAAAATGAAATTAATTGATCACGGTCCTCTACTCGCGCCTGTATGGCACCACAGATCCTACGTGCCTAGTTTTTTTATATTATTTATCAGAATCACAACACAATAATTATTAATTATTAAGGAAAGGATTCGTAGCCGCCGAGTTTGTAAGCGCAAAAGACAGGAGTTAGACTAACCTGAGGCCAACCGGAAATCAGCCCAGGATATTTATCTGACAGGGGCCAGTCAGAAATTAGACTTGGGCCAGCCAGGGATGGGACGTTTGGCCAGAGATATTTTCGATGCTCCTGTTGAATAGAGCATTTAGAGCCTCATCTTTTTAATGCATCCTACCATCATAAAGTGGAGTCAACAGAAAATGCGGCTTGGTACGGTATCCAGACAATCATAACTGACCAGAAGAGGCCCTATTCCTTAATTCACTCAGTAAAATTCAGAGCTACGATATTAGCTGGAGAATTGGACGAGGATGGAATGACATAAACACGCAGCTGAGCTAGAATAGTCTAGCTGATAAAGAATTGAGTATACTTTAAGAATAATGGAGACAGATAAAGATTCAGTAAGAAATCAGTCAGCCTCCTGTCACTTCTTCTTCTTCTTCAGAGGTCGACGAGTTTGCATTCTGTCTAGCTGCGGAAGATTAGGTCTTAAGACTCATCGATACTAATTAGGCTTAAGCTTTGTCATTGTAATCTACTGGACAACACATGTCTTCGTTCCGTGAAAAGAATCGAGTTCGTTTGCGGCTTCCGCAGTCAAATAACAATGAGATAATTAGAGTAAACTAGAACAGACAGTCATTGGTTTTTCTGCAGGAGATAATGAAGAACCTGAGGCCATACTCGCTGTTAAGTAGCATTAAAAAAGTGCCACGTGAGAAGAAGTACTATTATCTCACTTGAAGCGATATAGAGACCGATGCCTCGTGTATTATTATTATTGTGGCGCTATAGAAGCCAATAGCTTAGACTAGACGCCTGAATTGATTTCGTATGTCCTAGTATGCACAGGTCAACAGGCATGTTATATGTTACAGTTTTTCTTAGATCCCAATGTTTACGTTTCATGACAATAAAAGTCTGCAGTGGACGGTCAGCGACGACGACGACGACGACGACGATGACTATGACTATGACATATTATGTCAAATACACGTACAATATCCGTATGATCAAACAAGTGGAGACGAACGATCAACACCAAGGGGCAGTGAGCTTATGAGCTTAAGGAAGGATGGAAGGAAGGAGGATAGTAAGAAGGAAGTAAGGAAGGAAGGAAGGAAGGAAGGAAGGAAGGAAGGAAGGAAGAATGGAAGGAAGGAAGGAAAGAAGGAAGAAAGGAAGGAAGGAAGAAAGGAGGGAAGGAAGGAAGGAAAGAAGGAAGGAAGGAAGGAAGGAAAGAAGGAAGGAAGAAAGGAAGGAAGGAAGGAAGGAAGGAAGGAAGGAAGGAAGGAGGGAGGGAGGGAGGGAGGGAGGGAGGGAGGGAGGGAGGGAGGGAGGGAGTGAGGGAGGGAGGGAGGGAGGGAGGGAGGGAGGAAGGGAGGGAGGGAGGGAGGGAGGGAGGGAGGGAGGGAGGGAGGGAGGGAGGGAGGGAGGGAGGGAGAGAGGGAGGGAGGGAGAGAGGGAGGGAGGGAGGGAGAGAGGGAGGGAGGGAGGGAAGGAAGGAAGGAAGGAAGGAAGGAAGGAAGGAAGGAAGGAAGGAAGGAAGGAAGGAAGGAAGGAAGGAAGGAAGGAAGGAAGGAAAGAAGGAAAGAAGGAAGGAAGAAAGGAAGGAAGGAAGGAAGGAAGGAAGGAAGGAAGAAAGGAAGGAAGGAAGGAAGGAAGAAAGGAAGGAAGGAAGGAAGGAAGGAAGGAAGGAAGGAAGGAAGGAAGGAAGGAAGGAAGGAAGGAAGGAAGGAAGGAAGGAAGGAAGGAAGGAAGGAAGGAAGGAAGGAAGAATTACATGAAATGTGAGGCTTGCATAGTGTCTTTGACACCAGGGCCATTTGACACCAAGGCCATTTGACACCAGGGCCATTTGACACCAGGGCCCTTTGACACCAGGGATATTTGACAACAGGGTCTTTACGCATGACGACGGCGTACTCCTAGACCAAAACTAACTCAAGCTTATGTCTGACTTGCGAATAAAATCGGTCTATACGCGTCGAGGTCTTTGTTGGCTGTATATATGTATGCGCCCGTTTTAATGCTGGTCCATCTGGCAACCAGACGTAAGCAAGCTAGTCCTAGCGTAAACAAAATGGTGGCTGTCGATTCGCAACTAAGTTTTTTATGTCAAAGAGTGTTTAGCGATCGTCGGAATCCACTTGACTCGTTCTCAACTATAATATTAACAGTAAAATAAACAACTATAACAAACAGTAAAATAAACTCAGAACGTAAATACTTTTCTAATCTCAGTCTAACTAAAAAATACTATGAATATATATTGTTCGTGTTTGAAAAGACCCTGTCATAAACGTGACGACTTATAGTGGATCTGCTGTCCACTCACTTTTACATTAATCGGCTCCAGCAATTCACCAAGACTTTATGGAAATATATTTTGTATGCAAATTATTCTGAAGGCTGTATGCCATTCACAGTTTATATAAAACATTTATGTTCAAGATCCCACAGCAAAACCTATCATCATCAAAACATCCACGACACTATTTGATATTATTATTATATTCCTAATGCCTAATTAACAAGCATCCGGTTATTATTATTATTTTTATTTCTGGAGATTATTACGAAAGGCCAATAAAACCACCTTCGTGTGGGTGGCGTGTAATTTTCGTCCGTGTGAACCGACGTCGCACAACAGTTCCACTTCCCCTATCCTTAGATGAAAGAGTATTTTTTCGTTTGAATTGGCTCTAATCAGTCGGTCGCTTGCTGAGCGATCCCACTGTGTTTCCCCATGCAATAGTGTAAGCTTGCCCTTACTAAAATACATATTTGGATTGTGTCAAACTACCAACCGTTTCAACTGTTGCTAAAAGTTGAATGGATGCTCAAATTTGTTACTACTTTATGCTAGTCAGCATATTGCAACTCGTTTCGTATTGGTATTTCAAAAGTTAACTTGATGAAGCTTAAGAGTCCAAATTAGGGGTCATCCATAAAGGACGTCCGCAGTGAGGAGGAGGGAGGGGTAATTCAAATGCGGACAATTGCGGACAAAGGGGGTTATGACCAGTTGGGGTCATCCATAAAGGACGTCCGCAGTGAGGAGGAGGGAGGGGTAATTCAAATGCGGACAATTGCGGACAAAGGGGGTTATGACCAGTTGGGACGTCCGAATCTGTTTCTAAATTTGATTGTTCTTTTAAACACTCCTTGTTTCAACCTTTCCCGAGAGACGAAAAGGTCAGTGAGGTGATTGCCTAAAACTAAAACCTTATGCCGTGTACTAGAACTTTAAAACAATGTGGACTTACTTTTCAGTTTTAAATAGCATGTACTGGTTGACATTTAAGTACGGTGATTTAAATAAGAAATAACTGGTAGCTTATTAATGACGTTATCCACAATGTTGGTTTTTTCATTCATTAGCTTTTGCGTGCGGAGGGTAAGGTCAAATCGGACATATGCGGACAAGTAGGTCGTATTGTGTGGACGTCCTTTATGGATGACCCCTTACCTCGGCCAGAGCTATCACTAAACCTACAAAATATCAACTTTTATCACCGATCCTAAAATCTTTGCTCTAGCTATCCATAGAGAGCGAAATAACCTTCGAGACTGGGCTAATTGCATAGGCCTTAAAGACTTTTCTATATTCGGCCGGGTCTTCTGAAATTCTTAATCTGACTATTAAGTGGGCCAAGACGGCTGTTTAGCAGGAGTGCCTTTTCTCTTGCTGGCCTTAAACTCTGGAACTCTCTTCCTGTTAACGTTAGCTCTGCAAAGTCTTTTCTGGGTTGCAGATATCAACTACAAAATCATCCTTACTGGACTAATTTCATCTGTAGGTTGTTTCTGTGTCTACTCATATTCCCTTCTTGGCTTTCAACTGGACTCATTCTGGACTTTAGCTTGCTTGCACGACGATTTCGCTTAGTTTACATCTACTGACGCTTTGGGCATTATTACAGAGGCGCTATAAAAGTTCTTAGATTAGATTAGATAGGTCTAACGTAGAGAATATGAAAATATTTTGTCCTCTCAACAAAACCACATTAATATTAGAAAAACTCCACTCAACGAATTTTAAAATAACCTCGAGAATCTTAATCTACGACTAATTGTAACTAATTTGTTTTGTAATTAGAAATTTATTAAGCGCCACTTCAAGAAAACCGACCACAGGCACTCTGTGTGCTATCCTACAAGAAGCTAAATATCGTTAAGAAAAATTTCCTCAGTACGCAAACAATGCACAGAAAGCTAGAAGAGCAATCGGTAGGTAGCCCACACGGAATTCAACCAGCGGATTCCCATCCACTATACTCAGAGATAGCATCATGTTCAGTCTTTGGACCAAGCTGCGTTTATATATTGTAGAGCTACAACAAGCGCTGGCGTCTACGGCGCATGATGACACCTGGCTATCCCTCGATCCGTAGGGTCCTTGTTGAACAGGTGTTCGTCGCCTGCCAATCGGTGGATCAAAGAACCACAAGTGACTTAAAGATTGCAGACGGCATAACCAGGCCTGTAGATCAAGACCGCACATCAGAAAACACATCCCTACTCATGCAGTCATGTTGGCAATAACCACCAAAGCGTACAAACTCCTCAACAGTGACGAAGGAGTCCGATACTCAGACTTTGCAATAGTCAACTCTTACATGTTAGATGATATTACTCGAAAAATTCTGATTTTAGACAAAATAATCCGCCAAAAATAACACAGAAGGTGAATAACGTACCGGTGTGGCCGATGACATGCGTAGAACTAGTTATTCCATAGCCTAAGCCAGCTTTGTTCCTACGTTTTGTAGATAGTTGTTTGTTAGAGAGTAACTAATCCTGACATATGCGTTTTCAGCGACTTACTTAATCCCTGCTCGTGCATGCGGACCCAGGTTTGCGAGTGCGTGGGGGCATTGGCTCCCTTAGCTGTCGCCACTTGCCTCCGGTGACAATAACACAACGTAGCGTTTCATCAACATCGGCGCTGACGTTCACATATTAGAATTGTTGTGTGCCACTGCAGTGCTCGTTAACGTCACTGTCACGTTCCCATTAAAAGTTTCATGACGCATCGTCGGTCTCTATATACGGTTCAGGTTTCGACGCCTCGTGGAGGAGACGATGCTCATTTGAAGTTTCGCACCAACATTGTTGCAGGGAGTCGAGACTAATTTTCCCATCAAAGTTAATTTACATCCATGCCACTGTAACAGGCAGCAACTGTTTCGTTATATATACTCATTATAGTCGTAGTTTGAAGGATGACATGTGAAATACGTTTCGTTGTTCATGACTCGCCGTCCTTGACCCTCACCTTATAGTCGATCGTATATCGAGAGATCAAGAACAATTACGGGCCAGTTAAAGATCACAGTAAAACGATTGTCTTACAGGCCATGTCCGACTAAGATAATCAAAGGTCGGGATGAGGAATAAGTTATCTCCGAAGGCCATTCTAGATAATTAAAGGTCGGACGATAATCGAGTGAACGAAATGGAACGTTCCGTGCGAAGTTAATTGTGCTTCCGGTAGTGATAACTGAATCGTTCTGAGACGACGAGGAGCGAATGGCCATAAACGCAGAAGTCGTCTTTGAGTCGATAATTATAATGGTCATTGAAAGAGAAACTCCATCTTCCACGCGTCGTCCTTCTCTGTGCCAGCGCTCAGTGTAATAGCTCGAGTATTCGAAAGGAATCTGGCAAACCAGATCAAAATCACTCAACCGATCTATCGATCAAGCTATTGTGTTCAATAAAACCGGCTGCGCTGTGGTATCAGTTCGTAATATCGTGCTGTGCGTTCTCCAGAGTCGGCGATTAGACGCATGAGCGTTAAACGCGAGTTGACGTGTTTACCACCAGCTATGCGTGACTTAACAAACATCCAGAGCTCTCTACTTTCTCTCTCCAACATAACATCCCTGGCTATTTTCATATTCTATATATATATATATATATATATATATATATATATATATATATATATATATATATATATATATATATATATATTAACATATATGCTGTGGTATATTTAATCAAAACCGTCCTATCTATAGGCCTACATTTTCCAGCTGGCCAGCACCGTCTCTTTCTCAAACAATTTGTCCATTCATACTAATTTATACTAAAGCATACTAACCAACTGATTAGCGAACACTGTGAGAGGCGCTTTATAAATGTTTAGATACAATACAATACTACACAATACAATATATAGTGTCGTCTGTAATATTAATCTAAGACAACGAATGTCCAATGTAACGTTGGCCATAATACGTAGTTTATATAGATCCTTTCTTTAATCTATGAACATTAGCATTCCAAGTTCAGTTCCATGTTTACACCGTAGGCCATACTGAACAGAAGATAATAAAAAATTATAAATTAAAAATATTAGTAGTTTTAGAATACTAGATAGCTAGGATGATCTTGATTTCGATATGCATGGCTCAGTGAGCTAGAAAACAGAATGATGCATTTAATATTGTTTATTGCTCATAATTATGATCGGGAGCTCTTGAAGAGGCGCCATATAAATGTCAATGAATGAATAATGAATGAATGATGAGATGGGCGTTGAAGTCTAACAACAAGGGAATTATGGTGTATGGACAGATACTCGACAATTTGCGTTTTGCTGATTGCATCGATTTGGTTGCGGAGTCACCAAGACAGCTGCAGGAACTGACAGACAGGATAAATGCTAACAGAAAAAGATTTTGACTTAGAATAAATACGCAGAAGACTGAAACAATTATGACTATAAGCAAACAACACGAAGAGCTAAGGGTGAGGCTGGACGACGAAGAGCCGCCGCAAGGCACTGAGTTTGTATATCTGGAGGAATTGATTACAGAAGGTGGTAAATGAACAATAGATGTATGAAGCGGAGGATTGGCCTGGCAGCGGAAATGTTTGGTAAACTGAACAAGATATGGAAGGCGAATATCCGAATAATATAGCCTATCAAGAGGAACCAAAATAAGACTCTGTGGAGCATTTAATATTCCATTGTTGACGCATGGATCTGGGTTATGGTGCATGCGGAGAGCGGGAGGAGGACACTGGTGACCGAGATGGGCTAGTTGAGAAGAATTTAGGGAAATACCAGATGAGATAGGATTCGAAATGAGGTGATTCGGGTGGAGCTAGGACAACTGGAGAATCTGGTGGAGAGGGATCGAAAAAGAAGACTAACGTGGTTCGGGCATATATCAAGGACAGCTTTATGAGAGATTTGCTTGCCAGGGCACTTAAGAACCAAGTGGAGGGAAAGCAAGGTCGGTCTGGGCCATTTTAGGGACCTTGCCATTTCAAACATGCAAGGGGCCCCAAGCACAACCTGGCCCATTATTCCATGGAAATGTTGAATAGATCGATTGTGTTGACATCACTGTCAATGGTAGTTTAATTATCGCTTTGGGAGTTTGCATTTTCAAAATATTTGTGTATCGACGCATAATTAATTGCACTATTCTGTCCCAGGGTCCCGCATGCTGAAACCAGAGAGGCCTATTTGCAATGGCGCACGGACACAATGGCCAGTCCACCACTGAGAGAAGCGGAGTCGCGGAGGACAGATAAAACATGGATGGATAAAAATATGGATGGATAATGACAATTATGACATGGATGGATAATGTGAAGGAGGACCTCGGGACGCGCGGAGTAGACTTGATAACAGCCCTCAATGTGGTCGGGGACAGACAGAAGTGAAGACATCTTTATCAGACTTCATCGTCATCATCATCATGAAGAAGATGAAGAAGAAGAAGAAGAAGAAGAAGAAGAAGAAGAAGATGATGATGATGATGATGATGATGATGATGATGATGATGATGATGATGATGATGATGATGATGATGATGATGATGATGATGATGATGAAAAATAATAATAATAAGAAGAAGTGAGAAGAAAAGTAATAATAATGAGAAGAAGAAGAAGAAGAAGAAGAAGAAGAAGAACAACAACAACAACAACAACAACAACAACAAGAGCAATAATAACAACAGGTTTTTTATTCGATTAAAAAGGCTGTTCACGAAGAAAGTGCAAGCGGCGAAAATTGCAGTTATGCCTATCCATTCTTGTTTGGCCGAATTAGAACCAGACAGAAATGCTGTAGACACGTCATGTCAATCCACTCAGATTCGCACCAAGAACGCACAGTCGTTCAACCTTTTCATTTGGTCAAGAAGACCTGCACGAAAACGGACTGACTGTTCTTCCAGGTTAACGCACGAAAGCTGCTAATGGTTACTAATGCGATTAGGAGCTTGTGTAGTAACCTTGACGAGTGTCGTTGAGCTACGTATAGTTTTCCAAGGTCACAATAAACCATAGCTCAAATGCACCCAACATGCAAACACTACGTTGCTATAGTAACGGACATCTAAAAGTTCTATAAGATTTATTGCGATGTGTTTCTTATAACTTTCTTTACTACTTTGCACTGCGTGTTCGCAATATGATGGAGCAGTTGTAGCAGTAGTAGTTGTCGTTGCTGGTGAAAATGATAATGGCAGTGATGACAATGGCAGTGATGATGAAAAATTATGGTAATGATCAAGTCTATGGTGATATTGATGATGATTGATGATGATGATTGATGATGATGATGATGATGATGATGATGATGATGATGATGATGATGATGATGATGATGATGATGATGATGATGATGATGATGATGAGAATGATGAAAGTTGTGATGATATTGGTGATGATCATGTTAATAGAGATAACTATAGCAGGCCAATAATACCAATTCTTCTGCATTGCAGTGTTGCTTTTAAACGGCCGATGTAGGACGCAAGCCCATAATAAACAGAGCGGCTGAGAAAGACATGGCTATTAATCGTGGCCCAGTGGTCTGAAATGACGAAACATGAAATCATACATGAAGTTTAGGTCCGACAATCGCAGCAAAAACAAAGCAATATTCGATGGTGTACGAAAGAAAGCCTCTCAAGCGAACGCCAATGGCACTCGATCGCTGGCCATCGTAACTCAGAATTCGGACCAGAACGAGGCCATTGACAGACGACAAGCAGCGAATGAGGCAAAGACCTCCGGCCGAATGGAGAGATACTAGAGGCTCGCAAGATCGTTACTGTCTCGCGATTTTTACGACTTGTCCTTGCAGGTATATATATATATATACATATATATATGTGTAATACTGTATATATATATGCCCCAAGTATACAGGGCCGGTTACCCCATGTGATGTCCTACACTCACTCCCCTGCCATTGCGACTGCGACTATTTGCACCACGTATAGGCATGCATGCTGAACAACATTGCGATACCTATTATTTTATACAGTTGCTATTTTAACTTTAATTTCATTAATTTTTATATGTCATCTGTTTGTTATATTCCCCTAAAACAGCATCATACGATACACAACTTACGAACTTCGGCAACAACGAACTGCAAGGAGCAAGAAAGAAAATCAAAGCATTGATTACTGCAATAGCTAAAAACAATTCTCCAAATTGAGCAACAATCGAGCCAGTCGATTTCCGGAACCCTTGTCCCATTTATCATGTTCTCTCGCAATTGCAGTATGTCAATCCAAAACGTCCATTGGGAACATAGAATTTAGAATAGATCAATTTAGAATGGATCGGTCACTAGAATCAGATCTACTATTACGGTCCGTGGGTTATTTAGACACGACCACCGACTGACGCGATTACGGAGCTATATAAATCTTCATTGTGTGTGTGCGATTCAATGAGATTAGTTCAGATTAGTTCAGCTTAAAATAGATCAGGTCGAACCATTTGTGATCTGATTTGATATGATTTTTCTTTGATTTTTAATCTGATAGTTGATTTGATATTCTGGGTTGGTTGCCACATATGCATAGTCTACATTTATGTGCGCATATCAATCAATCAATCAATCAATCAATCAATCAGTCAATCAACCGCGGCGAAAGAGAGTCTTTAGAGCAGAGAAGAAAGCGGTGGATGAGTTTCGGGCAGTGTATAATATATAACCAGAGTGTTACAGAGTGGGTGCAGTTTTGCACGGGGCATATTAGCAGTTTGCGACACATCCGTGTCCTTGTGCGAGAAAGTGCCGACACAACGCAGTCATTCAGACAGTGAAGTGTTCGAAGTGTCGCTCTGCAACGCTTCTAATCGTACCTTAATCCTTGATGATTGATCCGATCGCAACTACACAAGACGCCTAACAAGCACGCACTGCAGACGGCCGCATTGATTTCATCGTCAGTCGCTTGTTCGTCGCAAATAGGATTCGTGCAACGCAGCCTTTGACTGGTGCGTGGCCAGACTTTTGTCCACACAACCAAGTCCACCTTACTAAACTAATTACTTATGTCTCTTTGTTCGTCTGCGTCTCAGCCGTCGCTGTGTGAGCGTGCGTGTCTTTTGGTCCTGTCGTCGTCTGTCTGTTTGCCTGTCTGTGTCCGTTTAGGGTTTGTCTTCGTCTTTATAAAACATATTTCGAATAACACGATGTGTCAGTCTGTTGCGTTTGTCCTTGAACGCAATGTCCTCGACAGACGTCCCTGTTGAATGCATTCAAAAGAGTTTCTCGGAAGTTGATCAGATCGCGGATATTTCCTTTTCTTTTGCGCTTTCATGAAGGAATATTGTGTTCAATTCATTCATTTGATGCGTAATCCTGCTTTGACTGTAAATTTTCGCTGGTCTCTTCTGTTTTGTCTGGTCCAATACGGTGCCGGATTTAGACATGGTGAGGCTCTGATCGTGCTTTTTAAAGCTTAGAGGCCCAAAAAAATTACACCAGAGCGTCTCGCAAAACTTGAAAACATGGATGCCTTGTAATTATTTAATAGTAAGGCATTTAAAGTGAAAAATTCAAATTATTTTTAAATGAATGCATGTGAAGCCTAAGCTGTAGCTTGTTTGGTTCATGCATAAATTCGGCACTTTGCCAATCTAAATTGCATCAGATTCTAGATCATTCTCCGCTTCGTTGACATTTCTCTGACTAGCTCCAAATCTAACGTAGGTCTGGCACCCTGCAATTCACCGTGCTTGTGAGTCGAGTCGAGTCGGTCCATAAAGCTGAAAATAAATTCTTGACTTTCTAATCAGTAATGAAACTCCGTCTTATTACTCGCTGCGTGGTTCTTGTCGTTATTACACTGTTCTTGTACGTTCTATGCTTCGTCATATACATTACTCTTGTACCTGTTGCTCATTATTAATACATCTGATGAATCATACGTCCTTTCCTTCTGCCGGTCAGCACAATGCGGCATTGTAGGTGCGGAATTAGGTATCCTATTCCCAATTACCTTTTATGTATGCTCGCTTAATCTCACTCAATCAGCCTCATGTAAGCTCCTTATAAGCGTCTCTGTTGGTTGTTGTCGGTCATGCTTCAAATTACACTCAATCCTCATCTGATTCTAGATCAAATGTTTAGTATCGTCTCAATTACTTGACTCCTGCTTCTTCGGTCTGGCGATGATCTCGGCCCTCTTTGCCATCGTTGGCCTTTATTACCGCGGATTTCTGTTATACAAACATTTGCTACATCCAGAACAAATCCCCTGTACTTCGGAATTATATACCAAATCATATGAAACCTGGCTCCAGCTTTCTCATATTATACTTTCGTCTTTTCTCTCCCAAGTGAGTCTCGGCTAGAGGGTCGAAGTGGTGATGTAGTCTTACTCTATAAAAGCCGTATAGGCCTAGTTCCCCATTTTATATTCTACCCCAAAATTAGTTTGAACGTCTTGGTGCAACTCTAAGCTCAAATAACAGGCAATTAGCGTTTTTAACGTTAATCGACCTTTTTAATTTTTGCTTCATGGTTTTCTTGCACATTTTGAAACTTTCATGTTTTGTCTCCTCTCGTACAGAACAACTGGCGATTTCAGTTAACATATGTATACTTCAGACGGCGACTTACTAGAATTCTAGGACCTTCTTTAGCCTCAAGCAAAGTTTTTCCTTTCCAACTCATGACGGGGGGGGGGCATAAAGATCTCTTATAACCGAGTCCGAGTCCTCCACTGCTAGGACTCTTTCTCTTTGTGAAACATGTCTATCAAAAACTGTTCTTCCCGCTAAATTATTTTTCGCCACCATCCGTGTTTTCTTTTATTACCGTCTGCGCTTTGAAAAAGTAGACGTTTTTCAAGCTTTAAATCTAACATCCTTACCTCTGATGTGTGGTCTTCTCAACTTAAACAGCATCGAGACTCGCCATATACCTGCATTCAAGCCTATCCGGCATATCAGTGAAGAACATTCCTATACTAAGACGGAGAGAGTTGCGATGCGCGCTTCGTCACAGTAATATAAATCTGACATTACTTCTGCTAGAAGAAAGCACAACCTTTTCGAAAAATTGCTGGCAGCGGTTCCCCCTGCAAGCTGAGGCGATCTGAGGGATCATTGTAAGAGGATCTGAACCGTGCCAAATCCGCCTTTCCGTGTATAGGCTCCTAATCTGATCTCCGACAAGCATGCGGTTCCGATTTCATTGAGGCGATATATAGATCAGATCTTGCATTATAGAAGATATAATGCCTTACCAAGTTCCTACCTGCAGGACATAGGCATTAGGCAGGCAAAACCTTAACTAAAATAATGTGCGAAAGATACATATTAATGAATTTGCCTACCACACAGTATACACGTAAGCAATGCACAGTATATTCCATTAACGCGATGGCATTTATATTCATTGCGAGGTTCGCACCGAACATACGCAGATACCCTAACGAATAATATTCGTGGCTAAACGCCTTAAATAAGGCATCTAGCCAAGTTAAGCTATGACGTCTATGTATGTCTGATTGCGTCAAACAGCATCTATTTTACTTCGTGCCTTAATACTGTCGAGAGTTCCTTCTGTACGGTTGTCAACATAGAACTTCGTTTCTCCAAGTTAATTTATCAACGAAGCGACGAGAGAATTCTTTCAGAGAACTTTACCTCTTTATTCCTAAAGCGAACTGGGGTGTCTGCTGAACACCGCAGCTTTGTTTATTTTCCTCGAGACTTTCCTGGAAAGTATGAGAGTACCAGCTTAAAATTAAGCCGTTACTGATGTTCAATAAATTGTTATAATTTTGGCTTGTGGCTCAAGCAAAGTTTGTTCCGAATGCATGCAATGGTGCTGATGGCCCGTTCGGGCTGTTTTTTTTCCTTCAGAATATCTACGCTATTCATCGCTTGCTCATAAACTTAAGCTGCTCAAGACATAATCTCTGATTTTACTTCAGGCGCCCCTCTATTCTTCCCTCTATAACCTTTTACTAAACCTCTCCTAGTCCTATTAACGCAGTCTATATGTCATGTATGAAAAGACACCCAATTTTGTGCACAGATAACTTTAAAACTTTTAAACGTTTACTGTGTATTAGTCTTGCATGCAAATAATTGCGCCTCTTTCTGGTCTATCAGACGTGTACATAAAGCTATAAGCCAATTAGTCTTATTGCGTTTAAAGATGCCAGTAGTGTGGATGTAGCATATGCTAAAACCACATTTTCTATTTTAAACGTCCCTATCAACATAAACAGAAGTGCAAAATCTGAAATTTACGATTACTTACAAGCGTTTAAGATCCAAGCAATACGTCTTTTCGACTTCTGAAACCAATCAAAGCCTAACAGCTTTCTTGTCTTCGGATGTAACCTGTAGCAATAGCTTTGTCGTGTGTTGTAGTGACGCGACCTTTGTCGACTGAAGGATCACCGAGGCGAACCGCCCTTCCAAGAAGCTTGTTAGCGCCTACGTGGTCCACCAACGCCAGAGCGAATTAAACGCACAACGCCAGTCGGCGCTGTATACTTCGACGAATCGTCCGCAGTCGGCTGCTCTCGGTCGCCGGGCTCTTGACGACCCGAAGGCCGCCGCATCGAAGAGGCACATCCTCCGCCGCATCGAAATATATTACACGTGCGCCTGCGTAGTACCTTAGGGAGTTAGATAATCGCACACTGAGGCATAAGGAAAAGATAAGATATGACTGCGTGATAGTCTTTTCATTGTGTGCCACAAAGACGTGATCCGTTGGTGGCGTTACCCTTCGACTGACATACAACTAATCGTTGTTTAATTTTGCTGGCACGCAAACGTTTACGTCTCCAAAATTTCCAAATTTTCTTGTCTGGGAGTCATGAGAGTTATTTGTCATTTTCTATAGTGGAAACTTTCGTGACGACCACGTTAATAATGCAACGCCACTTCGTCATCCATGGGCTGTCTGGAACCAAAAGTTCAAATTTCAATATGCGCGTCACTGATTTTTCTTCTAGCCAAGTGATAGACACATTGACATGAGCGTGTCTCACTTTCCAGCACCTTTCCCACCTTGGGGAAGGCGCTTGGAAGTGTATCTTATCCTGTATCTTATTTAAAAGGTATTACGCATAGTTGTGAGATTATATTACTCGTGTGTGTGTGGGTGTTGAGAGGACAGTCAGGTAGTTAACGAGTGAGAGAAACGCAGGAATAATTAGCTTCACTTCATTAATTCTATACAAAGACGGTGGGTGCATTTATTTGAGAAGCAGCAGTAATTGTAATGCAAACTAGTTCCTTCTAGATGGCTTAAACGGTTTAACAAGTCATGTACGCTTTAAAACTAAAATGCTGCAGTGTAATTCTAACTGATGATGATGGACAGAAAAGAGAGGGTTTTGTCCCATCACACACTGTGGCAAACGGGTCGACGTCATTGTGTGTGTGGGTGTGTAGGTGTGTGTGTGTGTGCGCGCGTGTGTGTGTGTGTGTGTGTGTGTGTGTGTGTGTGTGTGTGTAGGTGTGTAGGTGTGTGTGTAGGTGTGTGTGCATCTTTGCGTTTTTTACGGTCATATTGGTCGTGTCTGACTACTGTCACCTGGAAAAGTTTCTTCATTTTGTGCAAAATTTGATTGATAATTCTTGTTATAATCGGACTTCTGTTGCGACTGATTATATATTTCGGTGTTTTTCCCGACTGCAGCTTGTTGGCTGCGCGTTTCTGAGGGTGGTTCGTCAATAATACATCGCCGCCGTTGGACTTGTATACGTGTGTCAGAGAGGTTGGTATTTCCCAGCCGGACAGTTGAATAATGGAATCGGTCGTCAGTCACGTAGAGGGGGGGTCCTGCGATCAAACGAATGTCTCCGTCGGCGTCTTGGGTCAACAGACACGTCCAGACGTTGCATCATCGTATACCAACTGCGATGGTTGCTGGACGCCGGAGCAAACGTTTGCCACACGCGATGGATTACATCATCTGTCGACTTGTGATTTCTATGCACGTACCCTGAACGCAAGTCGTTTCCGTTTATCAATAATTTCAGCCATAACTATGTCGTAAATGAAATCTAAATTCACTTAGCTATCTATAAGAACTACGGTCTCAAACAACTCAGGCTATTCAACTTCGCAAATGACCAACTGCAGGAAGTAATACCCTTAAAATATACATTTTTCCTGAATTTGTCAGGCTATGCACATATACCCTGAAATACACATTCCTTGTACCATATAAAATTATATATATATATATATGTTACAGGGAATGCAGTGCTCGAAATGGACCGGAACGCACCGGAACGCCGTTCCGGTTCGTCAGCGTTCCGTTCCGGTTCGTCAAATGAATTATTGTGGAAAATACTATGAATTAACGTGAATGCTCCCATATCTTTGACTAGAGTTCCGTTTCGTAAAATTTTCCATTTCGAGCACTGAGGGAATGTATATTATAATATATATTTTATAATATGGAGATCATTGAAAGCGGATTGTATAATATATATATATATATCTTATCTTATCTGAACATTTATATAGCGCTTCTCTCAGCAGGGCTATACAGAAGCGCTCTCAACGTGACAGGCCCGTAAACAATTAAGTCTTCAGGCAGCGAAGAGAAGCAGGTGTGATCCCCTCTAGAATCCTACTACGGACTGCAGAGGAAGGTCATTCCATAGTGACGGACCCACTACAGCGAAGGCCCGATGTGGGGTCAGGGAAGTCCGCGATCCAGGGACATAGAGATCAAGTCGGACGGAGAAACGAAGAGGACGAGATGAGCCGGCATATATATATATATATAATATATATATATATATATATATATATATATATATATATATATATATATATATATATATATATATATATATATGCCGGCTCATCTCGTTCTCCGTCCGACTTGATATATATATATATATATATATATATATATATATATTATATGGAGATCATTAGAAGCGACGCAAATGCTATCAGCGCTTTTTGTTGGTAAAACTGTTGCTGTTAGAGCATCTTCTTCGGTTGCGTTTTTCTGTTTGTCTGTATCCGTATCTATTTCTGTATCTGTATCTGTATGTGTATGTGAACTTGTATCTGTGTGCTCACCTGCATGATCCCACGATCCTCAAAGTTACTAGGGATACTAATAGTATCTTTTTATTTGTTATTAGAGATACTTATAGTATCTTTTTATGTGTTGGTGTATCTGTTTGTTGTCTTCCCGCTTACTCTGTATTTCTGCCATAATTCACGTAGTTATTCTCTGTTTTGTGTTCTTTACTTCCTTCCTTCCTTCCTTCCTTCCTTCCTTCCTTCCTTCCTTCCTTCCTTCCTTCCTTCCTTCCTTCCTTCCTTCCTTCCTTCCTTCCTTCCTTCCTTCCTTCCTTCCTTCCTTCCTTCCTTCCTTTCTTCCTTCCTTCCTTCCTTCCTTCCCTGCTCTTTCTTCGCTTCTTCCTGTCCTCTTCGTTTTTTCCTTAAGTGCATAGTTAATTTTGTTTCCTGGTATGTTCGTTCTTGTCTGTATGTTTCGGTTGGTGTGTCTGTAGCGTTGCATGTAACTCTAGAGTCTCTGTAGAAGAGAAACCTCTCTGTAGCTCTTCGTCGGTGTTTTATGGGAACTATAGACATGAAATGACCTGACAACCACCAGCAAATCAGATTGAAAGACTGCATTTAAGACGACCATCTTGCACCGGAAATCTCGGCCTCGGGCCAAACAAGAACATCACTCGGTAGATCCAATACTGTAGACCAGATACATAGCTTTCAGACTTCAGCGCAGTGTGAACAATATCAATAACAAAGTACATTTAAATAATATTTTTAAAATCAGGCTTCTTTTTAAAATGAGCTAGCCGCCTCGGTCCGTATGTAAAAGCAGGGCATAAGTTAGGCGCCGAAAAGCGCCGAAAAACGATCTATGTTGCGGCATTGTAGCCTCTGATTAGTAACCTTTGACAAACGGTATACGCACGAGGCCGACTCAGCAGACGCACTAACTAGTCGGAGACTAGAACACGTGACCTTATTTTACGAATTTTAAAAATATTAATGTGGTTTTCTTGATCGTGCATGCGCAAAATGTATCATGTTGAGATCACAGAAAACTGATTCGTGTAGGCCCTCTGGCCTACTTTATATTGATACGTTAATTTTCATGATGTCTGTGAGACCGCCGTTTAACGTCTTACCTTGGTGCTGGATATTACACCCGCTACTCTTAATCAACTGCCCCATCGTCAGTATTAACAATAGGATGTAGTAGCTTAGTCGTGAATGTCATTCAGTTTTCTTTCAGTTTGAATATTTAATATATAAGAAATAAAACAATGTCATCGTACAATTATACAATCAATGCCTGAAAAGTCAAACTGTCGACTGAAAGATTTACTAGATTTACCTTAGGGGTCAGCCGGGTAGACATTTTCCACCGAGTACCGAATCCGAGTATTTGTATGTACTACTTGCCGGATCCGGGTACGAACCAAGTACCATTTGTTCCGTATGCGAATCTTCACATTTTCATGTAATGAAAAATTATCTAAATAAATTTCTGTACTTCTAATAACTAACTAATACATTTTTTTTATTTTAGAAATAAATAATCAATAAAATGGACTTGACTTCCGTTGTGGACTTCCGGTGTTTGGTGTTTTTTGTACTTTCTTCTTCAAAATGAATATGTTAGAAGAAGCTCAAAGCTGATAGTATAAGCCTACAAATTCCGGCATGTGAGGCAGACAGGCAACTATTTGTGTGTACAGTATTTGCCGAGGCGAACACTTCCGAATAGTGCCCAAAAACGGGATATTCGGCCGACGCAAATGTCCGAGGCGATTTCCGGCTGACCCCTAATTTATCTACCTAAGCCAGCACCCTTTAATCTCTTGGCTATTATATTATGCTTAAGTAACCTCTAACTTCATCTTTCTTGAATCTTTGTTGTTACGCGTATCTGATGCTCCTCCTCACGAAGGTTGCTTCTTCACCATAGGCCTACGTGTCTTAAGACCGTTGCATTTCCACCGATCGAATCTCTCCGACATTTCAGACATATTTTGTAACCAGGGCCTAGCCAGGGCAGTCATACAAGTAACCAGTTCAGAGGGCGATTTATGGAGAGCGCGGTAGCGCGAGCGTAAATGGTGACCATATATGATCGCGCTACCGCGCTTGCCATAAATCGCCCCCAGCACTATTATATCTGTCTATAGTCAGGAGGTCAAATGGCGAAGCCCCCGGAAGCCCTGGTGTAGCGCCGCCCCTGCATTTAAATGTTCTTTCGTTAAAGAGTTCGACAGAATTTACTTCTTATGAAATCTAACGTCCGATTGCTGATCACCGTCTTGATCAACAATAAACTCAGCTCGCTTCCACACTGTTACTTCTTGTAACTTGGAAACTATTCGCACAACTTTAACTGAAGGTTTTACACGATCCATACCGATGCAACACGACAGTTCGAACTATTCTCAACATCGACAGACTGAGTTACTTTTTCGTTTCACTCGAAATCTGCGACCTAAAACTGATCAACATAGCAGAAACTCTTTATCGAATCGATCAGGAGTGGCTGAGTTGAACTGTTCACGGGTGACGACCGACGTCCAATACAACCAAAACTCCAGCTGATGATCTCTTCAACGTTCAGCTTTGGCGCGCCGTTCGGTAGTCATTCGAGCAGACGATTTTTCGCCAACCGTTAATATTTGAATTATTCAGTTATGGTTCCCTATTTTACGGTGAATAATCGATTACGGCAAATCGTATTTCCCAAGTCCTATCAAGAGCAAAATTTTGTTTATACGTTATGATGCTGGTTTTAGATGCTGGTAATTCATTCATTCATTTAACTGAATCACTTATCTACACAACCAATGCATCTTAGGATTAACACAATATGACTACACAACTCTACTCATATTTTAGTAAGATACAAATGTGTAGTGCAGTAACATCGTCACATGCCGTTTCAGACACAAACAAAATTTATTCATATTTGTAGGTTTAGAAAAGTATTTAGGTCTACTTTTGAATTTTGTTGTAGGTAGGTTCATTGTTGAGAACATAGTTCCAGAATTCGCATTTTACGAATTTTAAGAATTTTAAAAATTCACGAATTTTCACGAATTTTAAAACTCCAGTTTTAAAATTCGTTAAAATTCGTGAAATAATAAAATAATAGAATTCTTTGCCATGGCAACGAATTTTATTATTTGTTTACTTTTCAACTTTTTAAGCAAGTAAATGTCAATGGCATAGGCCAGCGGTTCCCAAACTTCTCTGGGTCGCGAGCCACTTGTGAATATCTACAGTATATGCAGTTTCGGTACCCACTGTGTAAAATTAAGCATTGTGTACTAAAATTTCCTTCGTAAATTGGTATCGAAATATGCGGATTTTCGCACAGCGCTTAGAAATTTAAACTTTTAAAGGAAACTTAGGTAAAAACAGTTTACAATTTATTGCAATTCGGCTAGTTATAGCCCAATCATAGCCAAATGTTGTTGCTGCAAAAAATATAATGTTTCTCGAAAAAAATTTGGCGACCCACTTGCCAGAACTTCGCGACCCACTTTTGGGTCGCGACCCACAGTTTGGGAAACTCTGGCATAGGCAATTCAATCAATCACCCGTAAAAGATAACTGACTAGCAACACAATAGTGCTGATATTCAGTCACTGTTCTACTTGGAGTCTTGCACTTCAAATTGTATCATAGTTGGGTTGTGTGACTGTGAGAGTCAGTAAACAGAACGAGATACCACCAATGCCCCAGCTTCAGTGTGACCAGTCAGTCACTGGCACAGCTTGCAACCAAACATGGTTCAGGATTGGCAACGTTCACCGAGCTGTGTCTTCTACTTCATCGTCCTCTGATTCTGAGTCAGGAACATCCCACTGCTCGCACTCGACTATGATTTCTGTATTTTCGCCATGCAAATGCTCCCGAATTCGGGCAGAACAACCAACAAATCCCTTTTCACAAGAGCAACACTGTATTTTTCGATTACCCTTTCCTTCTCCTCCAAAATTACTACATACTTCCACTCCGGTCCATGTTTTCTCAGCTTTAAGAAATTAGATTTTCAACTAAATTAATACTTAATAAACTTTTATATTGAATTTTACATTGAATTCTAAGCAGAAGCTTAACACAACAAATCATGACGTCATCACATTTGTTGTTGCTTGCGCTGTTTTTGCAAAACGCCAGTGTCAATGTAAAGGGTATCCGGACATTTCCCCCCCGGGACATTTCCCCCCCGGACAATTCCCCCCGGCATTCCCCCGGACATTTCCCCCCGTAGGACAATTCCC
>OY744606.1:45788957-45808957 GCA_963556255.1 Allolobophora icterica | reverse complement strand
AATAATAATAATTTTTCTTTAATTAAGCGCCTGCAAACGCACTGCGCTGTACAAGTACATGTTATGCGATAAATCTTAACTACTAACAGAACAGACAGCAGTGTATTTTACACGGCGCAAATTGCAGCCTACAAAGCTGTCCGCCTACGGGACTCGATCTCTGTACCTCTCGCACTCTACGCCAGATCTAAACCAATGCGCTACCGGGCATGTTTAAGAAATAAACAAATAAAAAATGTTTAATGAAATGGCGTTCATCGCTTAGTTCATCTTATGAAAAACCAGACTTACAAACCAATTACGATGTTGTAAACTCCTTTTTGGAATGCGCAAACACCAGGATATTGGAGTAGACTGCACACTGTAATTGCTCACAAAAATCATTACACACTAAAAAAATAGTTGTACCTTAACTTCTGAAAAGGTAACTTTTTGCAATATCGGTGAGTGCATCGACTAAAAAGTGAAACGTTATTGATTCACAAAATTTATTTCTTAGTTTATTACTTCCAGAATTGCATTTTTATAAATCTCCTCAAAATAAATATGCATAATTTAATATCATGTAACATATCTGTTTGTATACCTTGGTGTGTGTACATGTGAGCGAGTTCGTAAGTGCGCGTTTTTATGTTGTTTGACAGGGTTTTCCATTAGATTCACGAACGAATTTAAAAGAGGGAGAGAAAGCGGACAATACAATACCCTTTATTCAGTCAAGTAGGTTAACTTTGTATTGTGACGGTGGTGTCCGGTTATCACCACTTTCAAAAGTCGTGTTGGCAGTCACCACCACTTTTGACACTCTGCTGAAATATGTTGTGACATGACAGCGTTATGTTGGTTTAAAGCAAGTTCAAGCAACGACAATAACTCCCGGCGGTGCATTCCTGCATAGGCCTACTTAACTATCGCAATGATGACAGATGTCTTCACGTTAGTTTACTTACTTATTATTTCATGCTGCATAAATTGGCGACGGGGCAGAAATTGGTCGCCAACACTTTGTGGGGCAAAATTACGCATTTTTGTGTGTAAAAAAGTGACCTTGAGACTGAAGAAAAATATCAGCTTCCATGCGCGAGATATGTCCTCAGATGCGAAAAAGTCCTGTTCGATGCGTTCAGAATCTGAAAGGCGGAAGGAGTGGCCAAAGAGGATTCTTTTCATACGATATACATAATAGTTTCTAGGTGCATATTGTGCATATAGGTCTATTATTGGTTAACGCTTTTTCCAGACGACCTTTCGAAGTTCTTGATCATGCGGGTCTCGAACTGTGGAATTGCCCGATCAGCAAAAGTAGCGCAACTGAAACCCAGACAAACATGTAGATAAACAAACCACACAACGACAATATATATCTGCAGATGATTTCGACTTCATCGGTTCAATGCAATCCATGTTAGGATGTCGGAATCGGGGTTTTAATACACGTGCTGTGGAAACGGCAAAAGTCCAGAAAGCGGCATGCCATAGATGAAAGGCGTGAAAATCGGCAGCTCGTCTCTTTTGAATCTTATCGAAAATATTTCGTGGCTTTAATAGCGAAAATGTTCAGTCTTGTTCCATTGTTTTAAGTTGAAATCATAAATGTTCTCATTTAGAATATATGAATACTTACCAATTCAAACTGTACAGCATCGCGCAGTTACCATTTAAGTCGTGCAATTTTAATTTTAGAGGGCAGAAGTGTTTTGCAACGTACGTGCTTCTTAACAAGTCATCCACAATGAGAAGTCTACTTTCCGTTGGAAATTTCCACATGGAAAAGCACAGAGGGCAGGCATGTTCTCGTGTTATTATTCACGAAGTTAACCACTGAAGGCTACACTTTGACAGACGGGAGTGAGTTGTCTTAAGCTAGATTACAAGCGGTGGGTGGCTGATTGACATTGTGCAATATATTGCTTCAATCCGACCCGAAAGAGACGCAATTCACCTCGATCGTGTCATCAGTTAGTCGTTCGGTCCGTCGTTCGGTTTGGTCGAAGCTGATAGTGTTCATGGAACCAGACAAAGCGAAGATTCTAGACAAATCGACCAGTAGTTAACCTTATGGACCCGGTAAAGCAGGGGACTTTTTAACATCTAAACTGGTGGGGAAATTCCACACCAGCCCTCTCAAATTTCCAACCAGTCATTACCTCTTCCCCATCAGTGAATTTTACCCATTTTAGTCCCATCAGTCGCCAGCAATGATGAAATGATAAATGATTTTATTTTATTATTACCTTGAGACTTGAAGTTGAAATCCTCATTAACAACGAGTCATTATGGCGTTTTCTGCATTAGCTATCAATAATAATATTTGATAACACTACAAATCCTTAGCGATGATGAATAATAATAATTGGTCTACCGTCCAAGTTAATTCAATTATCCTGTTTCAGTGCTTTTGACTCAAAATTACGCGCGAAAAAGTCCTTTCTCAACAAATTCCCACCAGTGGAAATTCCTTTAAAAATCCTCTGCGGTAAAGCACAGAAATCGAAAAGCAAAGGATCACAGATGATAAGCAGGCAGGTAGGAAAAGTTGCTGACAGACAGACATGAGAAAGCAGGCAGTTAAATCAAAATATACCAGTTTAATGTTAAATTTCGCATTATTGTATGTAGAAAATATAAAAATGATAATCTATGAGTTATACGGAGTATACCGTCTATTTACTGTGGTTTATATCGTAAGCAAATTGTAGGCCTATAGTACATATCTACCCACGTGACCCTGTAAACTAGATACGGTTGGCAACCCTGTAACAGCTACAGATTCTTGGGAAATCAGACTCACATTAGCACAAATGAATATGTAAATGTAATGGTGTAAATGGATCGCGTGTGCGTCTGTGCTAGAGAGAGAAACGGAGAGAAAAACACATACATATATACAATCATATAATACATAGACGCAAACAGACACACATACACGCACACAAAGCAAGTGAATTGCGTATGTATGATGCCACCAGCTGCGTGAGTGCGTGTGCGGAGGCGAATGTCTTAATCCGATGGTAATCTTGTAGTTTATTTGGTTACTTCTCCGCTGCAGTTCTACGACGATTGAATCAATGGAAGGATTTATGGAGACCACGCTACAAGCGCCAACGAATTGGAAACTTTGGTCAGCGTAAAGCCACAGCATGCCCACCCTATGCGGAGGTCGGTGACAAATATTGTTGTCCCCGAGTCTCCGATTTAACCTATCACTTAAAACCAATCCAATTTCTGCTCGAATGGTGGACTGCTATGTGCGGTAGTTGGATACAAAACTTATCAGCGCATGAACTCTCGTAGAAAATGGAGAGTTTCCGACGTACATTCCTCCACAGTCGTTGGCAGCTATAATTCAAACCCATTATTGTGGAATTATTCGTCCCAGCACTGCAGAGTTCTGTGGATATATAATATATATTACTGCCAGCTACTGTGCATGATAATTGCACAGTCTTGCACAGGATAGTGTACTTTCTTTCACACTAATTGTGTACATTGGAATACACACTAATTGTGCTTGTAAACTGAACACTTGTGCATCATAACTGCACACTTGTGCATCATAACTGCACAGAATTGCGTAGTTATAAAATGCACAATGATGTGAATTTAAACTGCACATTGTTATGCAAAGGAGTAACAAATATTGTGGATATATAGGCCTATTGAACAGCAAGGTGCGACCGTACGTACGGTACGTACGTTATTTTTTTCTATACCGTACGTACGGTACGCGTACGTCATTATGCCGTACGTTACCGTACGTTCAAATCAGTTCATGACGAAAATAAAATACATAACATTATGTACAAGAAAAGGCAATAACAGTTGGTGATTGACGGTCGTAAACAATTTTAACCATTACATCAGTCATCTATGGCTGTTCAATGATCTCTACTTCCAAACTTTTAAATTCCAAATTGCTAATATTCTGTCTAATGTATAGGCCCCTTAGTGTGAAGAATATTAAGATTTTACGGCACACTTTATAGGATGGTCAGTGCCAGTGGTCACTTTATTGGTAATACTAAATTTCGGTACCGATCATAAATACCTAGGCCTGCGTACGGGTAGACTACTACTGTAGAGCCAACACATGGCCCGCGGTCCGCATGCATGCGGCCCGCGGGCTAATGTTAAATGGCCCACCCGAGCTGAAGATCAAACGCAAAAAATTGCAAGCAATAATTCAAAGCCAAATATCTCACTAAAAACGTGCTTGGACGATACAATTTTTGGCGCTGAACTATTATAAAGCGTGCAATACATGCTAATATTCACTGATTATTGCATAATTATTGAAATTTTTTTTTAATACAGTTAATAATTTTCAAGGAATTTAGTCGTTGCTTTTGAGTTTACTGGTGCGGCCCTCGACTTCAAGAATAATTGTTTCGGTGGCCCGCGGTGTCAAAAAGGTTGGACAGCACTGCTGTAGAGCTAAACTGATCATTTTTGACGTACGCGTACGGTTCCCGTACCGTATAAGACTATTGTTAAATTGAGGTTCTTTCTGAATGATCAGATAGGCCTATATGTATATTCGTTTATTATAAATTACCGAAGGATGACACACTACATCACGGCTTACAACAGTCTAAGAAAAATTTGTGACATTTTTAACTACGCGTACGGTACGCGTACGTTATTTTTTCGATAACGTAGGCTACGTACAGTAGGCCTACGCGTACGTTATTCCGGGAGGCAACGTACGGTCGCACTATGTTGAACAGTACTGTGAGTAGTTTTTGGTATCATATCCATGTAATTTAGATTTTGCTTTTGTTTTTATTTAGTGTTTACATGGATTTGTCATAATGATTGATATTTAACACCCAGTGATGCTGAATTTGATTTTTAAAAATTTATTACTATTCTTTATGGAATGCAAACAAAGACTCAATACTGATTTGATAATGTATGGTTACATGTCAATACATAAAATACAAAGTGGAACAGAGAAAACATGAGTTTGAATTAATTGACATTTTTAGCACAAACATAAGCTTATATCACATCAGCAAACATCTAAAGAACGTAATAGTGACTTCCCAATTATTAATATATTATGTTACCATTACCTTGAAACAATCGAAACGAAAAATCTATTGCTCTTTTGAATATGTATCAGAATTAATTCATCATGGAAATATTTACTCTAACTGATAAAAATGGCATAAACGATTATGCATTAAAAATAGACGAATACTAAGTCTTATAGCAGCACAAAAATATGCACATCATACTAGATAATACGAAATGAACTAACAGTAAAATAAGTCGACACTGCTGGTCAGCTGCAACTGCATCACTTGTAAAGGGAAAGACTCACAAGCGCTGGTACTAGCTGTGACTGGACCATTTCTGTGGGCGTCCGAAGAAAGTCTATCAGTATTGAACTCCCGCTCGAAGAAACCGTTAAAGAAACGTAGCTTAGGAGGATACTCGACTCCAAAGCCAACAACACCATAAACAGAAATCCCATTGCTTCTACGAATCAGTCGGCTTTAAGTTCATGCACAGTTACCGTGGAACTTTAATTCAACACCACACTACGAGAGTGTTTCAAGCATTCTTTGTTTTGACCACGAGCCAAACTGAGTGACCGTCTCTGTTACAAGGAAGTCCATATCTGCACGCGCCACGTTCTGTTCTTACAAACTATAGGGCCAATATTGCACTGAGCAGAGAGCAGAGGGCGCTGAGGGATAGGATGTGTATTAAACTACTGATTAGTCGAAGCGGTACTTAAACGACCACGAATTTCTCCAGATTTACAGCAATTTTATCGTAGGTATGATTTATATGGCGCATATTAGGTTGCATAAATGTCGCCCTAGGCCCTTCAAACTCACGGGACTCGTTGAATGCGCAACGGAAATGCAGGAAAGGAATGCCGTTCAGCATTCAGTTGGCGTCAACCAGATGCTATTTATGCGAAACGGTTTATTTGTCGATCTCCACTTTATGTGTATATATAATATGTATATATATGTATATATATGTGTATATATATGTGTATATATTGTTATATGTATATAGGAGTGCACTCGGTAGGAGTGCTTTAGTATTCACTAGAGGTGTTTGACTTTTACATGTACTAGGCCTACTGTTCGCAGAAAAATTACGTTGAAGAGAATAAGAAAAATAGAAAAGAATACTCACCAGAAGTTTTGTTTATGTTCGTTCGAATCCAGAACATTCCAATACATATAATACGAACATATAACAATATAACAATATATATATATATATATATATGTAAAGTAAATAAATGTCAAGTGAAAGGAAAGCTATAGAGTGCCTCATCAGATGTGCTCCCGATCTAACTAAACAAGACCACAATCGAATCTTTAACCGATTGCGAAATCGAGGCTTGATGATGATGATGATGATGATGATGATGATGATGATGATGATGATGATGATGATGATGATGATGATGATGATGATGATGATGATGATGATGATGATGATGATGATGATGATGATGATGATGATGATGATGATGATGATGATGATGATGATGATGATGATGATGATGATGATGATGATGATGATGATGATGATGATGATGATGATGATGATGATGTTGATGTTGATGATGATGATGATGATGATGATGATGGTGATGATGATGATGATGATGATGGTGATGGTGATGATGGTGGTGGTGATTATGATGAATGCGACAATTTCTACAGCGCCGTAACACAGCACATGCCGTAACAAGGGCGCTTAACCTAACGACTAGTCGGTATACAAGCGATTTTAAAGGCTTGGAATGTAGAAGAATCTCATGTCACAGATTGCACGGAAGTCCGTTCCAGAATGAGAGCCTGATTGACCCCTGATTGACCCCTTTGGATCTTGACCTGGAACCGATTTCACCCACTCGCCCCCGCCTACCGATTGTGATTTGATTGAGCGCCTGTGAATAAGCTGGTTCCCGCAACTTCGCTTTTGTAGGCTCTGTAGAAATGTCGAGATTACGATTACGATTACGAGAGTCCGACCACTGCGAAGCTTCCATGTTACATTGTGTCATTACGTGACGGGAAACAACCAGATTACTTTGTGTTACAGAGCGAAGAGACCTTCGGCCATGTAAGGAAGACCCCTAAAATGCATTGATCTCGAAGGTAGGATGGAGTACTACAGATGAGGCAGCTACGCATCAGCCTAAGGATTTTAAACTCAGTGTGTCTCCCCGTGGCCACCAACGCACCTCATCCCACATCTTGTCAAATCTATGACCAAGCTTTGGA
Source organism: Allolobophora icterica (assembly GCA_963556255.1). Lineage (NCBI taxonomy): Eukaryota > Metazoa > Annelida > Clitellata > Crassiclitellata > Lumbricidae > Allolobophora > Allolobophora icterica. The sequence goes on along the minus strand of OY744606.1, from coordinate 45,801,695 downwards.
ATGACGCCAGTTAGCCGAGCTGCAGCGTTTAAGACTCACTGAAGTTGATTGATCACGAGAGAGGAAGGCCCGTGTAAATTATATTACCGTAATCCACCGTATTGCTTACGAATGCATGCATGCATCAGCTTAGAAGCCGCGTGGCAGAGAGAGAGAGTGGCGTATGGTAAGGAAATGGCGCAGATAATTAATGCATGTTCGACAGACTGTTTTCGCGTTCTCAGAGAAAGTAAATTCCGCTTCAGTTTCATACTCAATTCACGCACCGAAGTAGAGAAGGGGAATAATTTGGAAAGCGAATCTGCAACTTATGCAAGTCTATCATTTGAAGCTGCCTATGGTAACCAAGTCAGATCAGCTGAGTTTTCCCCAGATTTAGCAGAAGGCGATTGGATGACATAGGGCCTCAGCTGCTTCAACCCATTTATCATCGTCAGCTCTCGCATACTGATTTAAGGCAGAGGTTCAACCAGCTTCTCAGTAGCCTATAAGCACAAACAAATACGCCCGTATGCATTGGCTGCAACATATAGGCTAAGCCCGACCAGTTACATAGGATGAAGACAAGAGTAGGACTAAGTAAATATGACCGATCGCATTTGATTGAGTAAGAACAACATAAGATCGCATGTAGTGATTGAACATGACCAAACAAAACCGAAAACATTCATTGGAAGAGGACCAAATATCGGTGGGACCAAATATCGGTAGGACCAAATATCGGTGGGACCAAATATCGGTGGGACCAAATATCGGTGGGACCAAATATCGAGCACCAATTGACCGCAGTGTACAAATAGATTGAAATAGTATGGGACCGTATTGTCTAATGAAAATAAATATCTTACCTACAACAGGAACAATACTAGGATCATACGATGAGGCAGAGGCGTAGCTAGCTTTTCATGGGCCCGGGTGAGAGGGTCCCGTATGGGCCCGCCGCCCCTGTTTGGCCCTATCAGGCCTGTAGGCTTGCGTTCTTAACAATATTGTTGCGGACCCATGCGTATGTCATCCGCCACCTTGGCCTAATACCTAAATCAAGGTTTTAGGTCACAGTCATAAAATTGTGTTTACAATATTTCGCTCTTATACAGATAAATCGACCATCAATAACCAAAATTAGTTACTGCGTTCACTAACTTCACTATAGGCCTACTAGTACTACCATGGGCGTCCGGAAGAGAGGCAAGGCAGTCCTTTGCCTTCCGGGATTTTGCGCATACTTTAGCCTACAATAAGAAAATCCTTTGATTGTAATGATTATTACAACAGTCCCGACACAATTTGCAATGCGAAAAAAAACAATTATTATTATATTATCCAAAAAGCGGACGCAAAGTCGCAAAACATATTTAAGACATAAAATATTTCCAGTCATTTTGGTCAATCAGTGGTCATCACTGGCGTAAACTTGTCCAAAATATTAGGGGGATTTGGTCATTTATTCCACACTTGTTGCATTGAGTGTACAGTCCATCTCAATTATTTGGGGGCACGTGCCCCGGTTGACCCCCCAGAGTTTACGCCTGTGGTGGTCATCATCATTTATGTGACAATGAAGCATAAATGAACATTACATAGGCCTAGACGAAAACTCTTAAAGTCTTATACATTTACACTCATGCACTGTCATTTTTTGCCGTCCAGAAATTCTTAAACCTTAAATATTTCAAGCATTTAGATTCAGATATTTACATTTATAGGTTCTCATTAGTGTAATTAGGCCTAATATTTCCTTGTTTACTGTTTAGCCAAAAAAGTAGACTCAAATGCGTCTAATGCGTCCGCGTGCCGGCGCCATTGATCAGTTAGGTGAAGTCCTTGACCATTAAATATTTTTTAAGTTGTCACGTGTTCTGTGTTCATGACTAGCTATTTAATGCAATAACGTGATTTTGCACACCCCACCCCCACAAAAATTCCTGGACGCCCATGAGTAAGCTTACTACTGCTGTTTGTGTACGGTCTACTAAAACTAAACAATGCCATTTATATTTAAGCATGCAATACAACTCACTCACAGAAGAAACATGGATGCTGTAAGAATGAGACGGATAAATCACAAATATAATTTCAGTTATTTCTCAATCGGAACTAACACGTGTCACGTTGCATAGGCCCACTTATTCACTTATAGCCCTAGTACCGGTACTTAAAACAATGCCGGCGTTATAGAGTTTTCTTTCTAGCCTTTTTTTCAGCAAAAATGTCAATCATCTTCGCAACGTTGCTTATCCTTGCACGCTCTTCCCAATAGATAGCAGTACACGATCAGAAAGCCTTTCCCGCCTGTGACATTGTGTTCAAATAATTTTTGATGATTTTCAATTTTGAAAACGAGCGTTCCCATGATGACAAGTGAGGAATTAATGCAAGTATGTCGACTGTCGAAACATTCGAACATCACAACTACTAGATCTGTTACCAAATGAGAAGGAATGTGAATTAGATTAATTGTAAAAAGAAACTTTCAACTGTGGTTATAAAAAATTATCTGGCGTCCCCGTGGGCCCCTGGAGCTCGTGGGCCTGGGTGCCTTGCACCGCCTGCACATATGATAGTTACGCCCCTGCATAGAGGGCCAATATGAGGACTATATAACTGAAATCGTTCACACAAAAAAGAGCTATCAAATACGATCAGAGCAGCGCAATGGGATCAATGATCCTAACAACGTCGAATGGACCGAGAACATTTCCACAAGCTGTTGTCGTTGTTGTACCGAGACGTAATCTCATTTATTAGGCTTTGACAGCATTAACACCTATTGATTTTCTTGCCGTTTTACACGTATATATATGTCGGTTGGCCTGTGCTTCATGACCTGAGTGGGCACAGTAAATCCCAAACACGACCTCGTAATTTTGACGGTTTTAGGTCCCCATTAATACGTTTTGAGACATTATTATGTATGAAACTTTTACTTTCCTTTCATGAGTCGCCCATAACTTTTGTTTAGGTCACGCCTTTTTACTTGCTGTGTCCGCTGTCCTCGCCTTTTCGGTTTTAACGATATTGATTTTGCTGCCTCGGTTGCTTGACTTGCTTTAATATTATAGTAGATTGATCACGCTCCTAGTCAAATCTGGTAAAGATAAGTCTGTTACTGGATTTACACATGAATCACTGAAGTCTGGTTCATTCTTGGGTCAATTCATTTTCCCGGGTCTTTCATGCTGCAGAATCTTTCGGTTCATGCATGCCAGACACATTAATTCACATTCTGTGTGTATTGCAATTCCTGTTGAAATGTATTCTTCAACTTCACGTCGTTGGTTGTCTTTTATCTGTTTCAGACGCTCTTGGTGAGCAATGGTGGCTGGTGATATTCAATAGACTCTGGTTCAGCTAGATTTTAGAGTTCGGAGTCTGGTTATAATGGTCAATTAAATATTTGTTCTGTTCGAAAAAGGCTGCAATTTTACATAATTTTCTTTGTAAGCATTCCTCACATATACTTGCCCTGCATGAGACCTTGATTCAACCCAATTACACATCCGCATTCATTTCTGATCTCCCGTTGCATAAGTTCACTATTACCTATTCCGCACCCAAATCATTTTAGATCGTGGTAAACAACCTAATTGCGTTTGTGAATATTATCGCCCACCATCCTTCTCTTTGACTGACCTTTTAAGTGAGTATCGGTCATTATTCGAGTATTTGATTTCCTCTCCTTGTGAAACAGTATTATGTGTGACTTTAATATTCATATTGATGCAGCTAATCATTGCTCTTCAGCATTTCTGAATATATTGCAAGGGACCGTGTGACTGCACACTTTGATGTCTTTATACTGCGTTCTGATTCGCAACTGGTTCATTCTCTCACCCCTGTTGAGTCACATTTTAAAGATTAGGTTGCGATTTATCAAATTTAACTTCTCATCAGGGCTGCAGTGGTAAAATTAGAGGTGAGTACACTGGTCAATGATATTCCCGATAGTGCTATACGGAAGCGAGACGTGGACAAAAACAAAAGCGACAGAAGATAAGATCGACGCGTGTGAAATGTGGATATGGAGAAGGCTGCTGGGAATATCGTGGAGAGAAAAGAGGACAAATGTATCTGTAATCCAGGAGATAGGACAACTAAGAGGAAACATGACACTTCAACAAAGGGCCATCAGACAGAAATTGATGTATTTTGGACATGTGATGAGAGCAGACGGGATGGAGAAGGAGATGGTGCTAGCATGCGGAGAGGGGGCGAGGAAAAGAGGCCGCCCGAGAACTCGATGGATTGAGGAGATACACAGCAGGACAGCGATGAACCTTGCACAACTAAGGGACGCGGTACGGAACAGGGAGGAATGGAGGAGGCTGGTCATGACGGTCGCTAGAGTTCCACGAACTGACGGCACAAGGTGACAAGGTGACACTGGTTAGTTTTCCGAAGCACTGAGGGGTGGGTTTGGGAAGGGGCTGTGCAAGCAAATTTGTTAAAATATGGAAACGATTTGGTGAGCGTTTAAGCTATTGAAATGAGGGAATTTCTCAATTTCTGGTGCATCAACTATGCTAAAATTTATTGAAAAATTAATGTTTCTTTTGCATCCAGTGTCAGTGACGTTCAGATATGAAAACAAACAACAAAAAGCAATCTCATTTTAGGCAATATGGCCTCAAAGTTGTTACATACGGTGCCTGCGTGATGGGGTTTGGCTACTGCTGCGGATCGGCGCAGGCTCGACCGGTTCCATGCGGTGGTCATCCTCCTGGGATATTAATAATAAACGAATATATATATATATATATATATGTATATATATGTATATATATATGTATATATATATATATATATAATTAGTATAGAGCATACGGCTTTAGCCAATCAAAAGAGCTGTATGTGCATGCCTGTGTTTGTATCCTGTATATAAAATTCGTATTTCACATTATTAAATCAGTCATAACTTTTGTGTGACTCGTTGTTGGTCTATAAGGCTGACAAATGGTTTAAAAGTTTATTTAGATCAAAGAGTTCAACAGTAAACAAAAATGCTAGGTAAGTAGCCACTGATATATTATATGGAGGGTACTTCCGGTAAACATACAGAGCCCAGCAGACGAACTGAAAGTAGCCAGAGTGCTCAGAGGACGAGAACGGACGACCGCCGATTATGTCCTCATGTGTGCATGCAGTACCATAACGGTCAAGATAGACACAAGAGAGTATGTTAACATTGCATTCTATCGATTTTAGTCGCATATCATCATCATCATATATATATATATATATATATATATATATATATATATATATAACGATATATATATATATATATATATATATATATATAACGATATATATATATATATATATATATATATATATATATATATATATATATATATATATATATATATATATATATATATATATATATATATAGGGTAGGCCATTAAAAATGAGAACATCGCGTACAATCGTGTTTCATACAATATCAACTTGTGTTTTGAGTAAATCGTAAACAACTAAATTATTCCGCGTTGTACTTTCTTACCAAATCAAGCCAGTTATTTCGTCAACTTCCGGTCGCCATCTTTATTGTGAAGTAAGATTTACAGCTTAAAGCGTACAAACACCGTGATGGAGCAGGTGATAAACGAAGGCTATACACTACAGTAAAACGTCTACAACGAAGTCAGCAGCTACTTAAAATGTTTCCTAACGAGAGAAGTGTACGAAGCATTTGGTTCAAAGATGAAAAGACATTAACAGTTGCCACACCAGTTAATTCTCAAAATGATCGTGTAGGCCTATATTCTGATGCAAGAAAGAAAAAGCAAATTCCAGCAATAAGACTCGTACGTGAACGTGAACAACACCATCAATGTTTCGGTTAGCAGCTTCATTAACTGGAATGGCATAAATCTTTTTAACTGGGTGGTTCATTTTGTTAGCTTTCTGATACTGCTCGTAACTTTGGCGTTATCTTTGACTTTACTACATGTATGATTTTGTATGTCGGCCATTGACTACGTAAATGCTATTCGTAAGTTGTCATACCTGTACATTCACCCCATACGCATAATTGAGCGTTATGTCTTCATGTCATCAATGCTGTCTCTGGCAAACGCGTATGTGTCAAGTCACTTTTATTACTGTAACTCCCTTCTTACTGGTATCAATTAGTCGAACATGCTGAAACTCCGTAGATTTCGGAACTCCTTAGCTAGAACCGTAACTAATACGCCAGAAGTCCCAGAATATGAGCATACAACCTCTGTGCTTAACTCTTTGCGGTGGGTTCTTGTTCAGCAATGGATGTTTTCCAACTGGGCTTATAGTTTATTCAGCGTTGAACTCTGTCCAACCAGAATACTTAAAACAAGTTCTTATTCCTCAGGCAATCGTTATTCAACCGGGTCATCTAATTACCCGTGTCTGGTGGTACATAAAACTAGAACTGTTCTTAGTAAACGAGTTCTTTCGCCTGCTGGAACTAGATATTTGGAACTCTCTCCCTCTGTCTTTCTTTTCCTGAGTCTGTTTATTCTGCTCAGTCGTTTTCGTTCTTAACTGAAGATTTACCTTTTGCAGACTGGTTACACGCCATAGGCGTTTCACTGTTTTACTCGCCGATCTTCTCGATAGTAACCAGATTAGGGCTTGGTTTGATGGACCACCGCTTGATGCCTTGTCCATTAGAGATAGGCGCAGTAGAATCTAGTGATGCAATTACAAACACAATATAGAGGTTATCTCTGCCCAAAATATGGATGCGTTATGTAAATGCATTTGTTGAATGTGTGAAGATTCTTCCGCGTATTAAGATAAATGACTGACTACTGACTCTTTGTCTCAACATCTATCTGTGTCTCTTTGTCTCTGCCTGAGTCCGGCATATCTCTATGTCTACGTCTCTGTTTCTTTTCTTCCTTCGTTATTCTGTTTATCTGTTTTCACAGGATAGGCCTACATCTCTCTTGTGTCTCCGTTTGTGTCTCAGTCGATCTCTATTCTCAGTCCTGGCCTGATTCGTGGATGTATAGATCATACCAGCGATTTCTCTAACAACATCCCGATTCCTATTATATTCTGACGTGATTTAAGTTCGCGTGTACCCGGGTCCAGATTCTTTCCTCTTTTGTCTTTCAGCGATAGTGCTGCTTTCTGTGCAGTTTATCTTCGCTTCCTCTGTGATCTTCCGCCATTGTAAGACGATGTGTCATGATGTCGTCAGTGCCCCATCCTGTTTACAATCGTTACCTTTCTTCATTCTTCTTCGGGTTCTTGTTTATACTGCCATTTCTGTCATTTCTGTTTGTGCGCTTAGGCCTATTTTTCTTTTTGGTCTGTTGGGTTTGAGTTCCGTCGGACACAATCACAGTAACTAGGAGCAAGTGTCATTGGCACCCAACTGCAACGACATCCTGGCACCTCAGAGGGAACGAGAACAATTAGTTCCAGATACTTTTCGAGCTCCCATAATAATTTCTTGTTCTAAAGAGATCATATGTAAAAAAAAGACTACCCATGAGCCCACATTCACTCATTAAAACAACGAGTCATTAATTATTAACGAATTTAACGTAACAGGTTTTTGTCTTACTACGGGCAACGAAACATTTCTCGTACTGCCATACATTACAACTCCTTTGCCAAAGATGATTTTCAGTGAATGCATTTGAAGTGTCAAATTCCGTTATGCTATAGGCCTAATAATATTTTGTTTCCTTTGATAAAAAAATGATCCTAAAATAGCATTTACTACTGCAATATAAAATGTCCACCTAGGAACGTTGGAGAATTGGCGGGCATGGTTGACTTTTCCATGTGGAATGGGTCATTGACAGACCTAAAATTGTTGACCCTGTTAACTGTGTTTGTTAGATGTCTGTACACCAAAGTACGATTACTTAGCAATTGGTTAATAAAGAAGACACTTTTTTACTTACTTACATTCTTACTTAATCTTTCATTCTGTCGGTAGCCAAAAACCATCGAGTATTTTCCAGAGGATGGATATCATTTTTTGATAATGGATTATTATGATTAGTCGGTCATGCTGCTGATAGTTTCATGCATTAGTGCTAAATAAATGCGTGTCGACATTACAGTGTCTGTTTTTAACAGTTTTTGGCTTCTAGGAGTGTAAGTCATATCAATTCCTTAGTCACAAAGCCTCATTGTTTCACGAATCCAGTTACATTTAGAAACTGATAGTAATTGGAAACTTCAAACAGTCACACATCAAATTAAATAAGAAACAGTTGGACAAAACTATACAGATCTGTTTTCTGATCTATATGACTGTGTGAAGTTTCCAATTACTATCAGTTTCTTTTTATATTGGCAAAAATTGAAAAAAAATGTATAAAGATGGCGTATGATATCAACTGTAATCGAACAATCAAACTTCACATTAACCATAAAATGCATTCCACTTTAAGCGCACCATATGTTCTTTTATGTGTGTGTACGTGCGCGCGCGCGCGCACGTGTGTGTGTAGATGTGTGTGTGTGTGTGTGTGTGTGTGTGTGTGTGTGTGTGTGTGTGTGTGTGTGTGTGTGTGTGTGTGTGTGTGTGTGTGTGTGTGTGTGTGTGTGTGTGTGTGTGTGTGTGTGTGTGTGTGTGTGTGTGTGTGTGTGTGTGTGTGTGTGTGTGTGTGCAAAAAGCGATAGTCTAGACCATACACTTTGGGTGTACACTAAACACACAAGGCAGTTGAGCATGGCCAACATCCTAGCTCATTGTAGGCCTATACTCATTTAATGTGTGTCTCTATATTGTAATACTCTTTGTTTATATATATATATATGTATATTTGTATGTATGTTTGTTTGTTTGTTTGTTTGTATATATGTATGTATGTATGCACGTACGTACGTACTTACGTATGTACGTATGTATGCATGACTGTCTCCGTACGCGTATGTATAGGGCTCCGACAGGTGCGCTCTTGTACTATCTACCACCACAGCAATTAAAGAGCGAAATCTCCGCTGTCCTAATCTACTCGGAATAGGAGCTCTACATGTGAGCCTGCATATTTCTGCTATAAAACACGGCTGCCCAGGAGTAAATTAATTAGTCGGATTTGTGCTATTTTGTCAACAGCATTAGCACATAGGCCCATGCAGTGTTTGATCTAGGCACCTCTTGAGGGGGAATTTCCCCCAGGATTTATGTCCCCCCCCCCAGAGAAATATAAAAATAAAAAAATAGTTTTGAGTTGTTGTTGACAGTATTGTAGTATATGGACTGCTATAATATATAGAACCATGAGTATAGGCGTGGTCGACACACTACTGCAGACACCCTCGCCGCCCGAATAAACCAAATAATTGCTAACCACAACAAAAACACCTTTGATGGTCTAGCGCGTGGATCACGCCGCCTGTGGTCTGAGGTACGTCGATTGTGTGGTGAAGACAAAGAGCGCCCTATACACAAAGGCAACATTTCCGCCGACAGTCTTAATCAACACTACTGCAAAACATCCACTGACAATCAGTATGTACGACCAGCTGCAAAAGCAACAGTCACCTCCGCAGATCTATGCTGTTGATTTCGAAGACTACCATGTCTATTCTGCCTTAGCATCCATTCGCGGCACTTCAGAGGGGCCAGACGGGTTTCCTTCGTGGCTCTTGTCAAGTATGGCTCATCTACTGGCAACCCCAATTTCCTATCTCTACAAGAAGTCACTAACTGAGTCTTATATCCCTCCGCAATGGAAGGAGAGTAAAATCACTCCTATCCCAAAGATCTCTAACCCAGTGACAGAGGCTGATTACCGACCAATATCCATCACACCAATTTTATGTAAAATTTTGGAAAAATTTGTTGTGCAAATTTACTATTATCCAATCCTTACAAACCCTAAGGAGAATAGTCTTTATTCAGACCAATATGCCTTCAGGCCATCTGGTTCTACCTCGGCGGCACTGGTAGCAATTACTGATCATTTACTAGAAACAGTTACATGCGAGCCGTATGCCCGCATGATATCGCTTGACTTTTCCAAGGCATTTGACACTGTAAGGCATAATTACCTTGCAGAGCAGTTAGCCTCCATGTTAATTCCTGATTTTGTTTACAATTGGGTGCTTTCTTTGCTTTTTAATCGAGTGCACTGTACTAAATTTTGTGGCATCATTTCCCCATACAAATGTATAAATGCTAGCACTGTGCAGGGGTCAGGGCTTGGGCCAATCCACTTTTTAGCCACCATTTCTGGACTAAAATTGCTTCATGCAGGGAACCGATTATTCAAATACGCAGATGATTGCTATTTGATAATTCCTGCCTCGAACATAGCGACTACTGACTCTGAACTTGCCCACATAGCTGAATGGGCCAGAAATTGCAACTTGCGCTTAAATCATAGTAAGTCTTGTGAAATCATAATAAGGCGTCCTCGAACCAAAATTCTAGATACCCCTCCGCCCATTGCGGGGATTGTACGTGTAAATGAAATTAAAATTTTAGGAGTCACTCTTTCTGAAAAAATTGGGTTCTCCTCACACATTAACAACATTTGTTGCAAAGCTAAACAATCCTTTTTTGCTCTGCGAGTCCTGGTTTCGCATGGATTAACCGGTAGCCGCCTTCATGATGTTGTACGTTCCACCACAGTGGCACGAATGTTGTACTCATCTCCAGTCTGGTGGGGATTTTCCAATGGTCTTGAGAGAGATCGTCTCTCTGCCTTGATACGTAAGCTTATGCGACAAGGGTATCTGCCAACTGATACTCCTACATTTGACTTGTTGTGTTCTAAGGCTGACGATGCTCTCTTTGTAGCAATCCTTCGTAACCCTGGGCATGTCCTCCATGATTTGCTCCCTCCGATACGATCTTCCGGATACTATCTTCGACCTCGCTGGCATAATCGCGAGATACCACGATGCGATCCTTTGACGGGGAAGGGTTACATTGCTAGATTATTGCATAAATGATGCTTTTTTTAATTACTTATTTTATCATTTTTATTTCGATTTATTATTACTTCTATGTTTTACAATCAATGCTTCTAACTTCTGTCCCATTGTGCGTTTGCTAATGGTGTAATAAAGAATATACTTACTTACTTACTTACTTACTTACTTATAATGATATTATTTACTATTGTATACGATATAATGATATTATATACTATTAGGCCTATAATATATGATACTATCATATTATAATATGCATAATATACTCATTTTGTATAAAGTATAACTAACTGGTTTCTCTCCAATGTTATCTTTCAAAACCTGGGCATATTAATTTATAAACCTATGTATATAAACATGACGTTTATTTGACGTATTTGTGCGTCAAAATTGAATCTAAACAGCACGTCAGTTTGACATGTTCTAAAGACCCTTGCTGCTACTACATCATACTTATCATTCGATCACTACAAGTCGGATGCAGTCGCTGTAGTTATCGTGTCGCATGAGCAGCTAAAGCCATTTTGAACTGTGTTATACAACTTTCGACATAACTTAATTTTGGAATTGAAATAATATTATTAGTTTTACGGTTATATTTGTTTTAAAAATTGTCTTAGTTTTAAAGCGCATCATATTCTGACATCGATGGTATCATTTTATGCCATAGTAATTTTTAAAGTTATTTCATGATGGTGATATAAGCTTATTCGTGTTTATTCACAAGCTCAATGACAAACCGCGGTAAGTTACATTGAAACATTGAAACATGACGGTACAATTATCAAGATCTTATTGAACACACGTCATTTCAGACGCTTTGTCCGATTTTTTGGTAAGACCACTTAGTCCATCACCGGACTAATGTAGCCTATTCGTGACAGATTTCAGTGTGCGAATAAGGCTGAAGCTCGCACGTTTTAACCCGCCTGCAAATAAACAATATGGTCGCAGCAGAAAGCAAGAAAAAAGCGCTGCAAGTTGCACAGAGATTCTCGAAGGAATGAGTGAGTAATTAAGTGATGAAGTATTGACATGCGATGGATCGCCAGGTTATTCAGATCCAGAAAAATTAAAACCAGCATTTTATGCATTCTACTGTTGTGCACAAACGGAACATCGTAGCTGCGGACGATGAGGAGATACACACACACACACACACACACACACACACACACACACACACACACACACACACACACACACACACACACACACACACACACACACACACACACACACAGAAACCTTGGAGATACATCACAGCCAGGAAGAGAGAGGATTGTGCATTAACTCAGATTGAAATCCTCTAAGAGCGATTCTGATAACAAATTGAACGGAAAAAACACAACAAAGATTGATCAAAAGATTTGGCCATCTCAACAGAACGATTCATTTCGCAAAGCCACGGACAGTTGAATATCAATACTTGTAGACCTACAACAAGAGATATTGGATGCGTACGTATCCGTTAGCATATATTATATAGATATATGTCAATCACTTCTTATCTAGCATACAATCTGTGTATAATATAGATTTAGTGTGGTGCTATCTATATATTCGTTCCATGCAGTATTCGATATGTTTATCGAAAAGATCGACTACGGTTTAAAGTAGAAAATTCCATTTAATAGGTCATCGGTTTTATCTTAAAGGCTTGTGTGATTTATTTCAGTTGTCAATCTCTCTCGGTTTGCTCGTTCCCAAGTGAGAAATTCACGACGATCTGATCACTCACTTCTCGCAACCAGTTTATACCAGCGCTATACGAAGGCTTGTTGTGTGAGGAGCTGTTATAAATTGCGAAAGATTCCGATTAGGATATGCCTTAGTGAGATAAAG
>OY744606.1:45767462-45783757 GCA_963556255.1 Allolobophora icterica | reverse complement strand
AACAAAATATACTGCAAGTCCTGCAGAAAGCACGCCGATAAAATTCGAATGGATTAGCGGCTGAAAGGTCAAGCCAAAAATGATTGTTCAACGTATGTTGAAGGCTCAACCAACGTTGTGAAATCAGCAACTTCATCTTACCGCCAATGGCAGGTTTCTAGTGAATGTTCATTCATTCATTTATTCTGAGAATTTATATAGCGCCTCTTCAAGAGACCTACTCGTATAACAGAATTTGAATTGGGACAGGCCTACTAGATCATTATATATGCAGCTGTACGAACGAATACGATACATATATCCGTAAATATGCTGGGACACAAAAGCTCCCTAGGTCGACCGCGCATCGCTCGCCTACTCGACCCAGCGCGATTCGATTTTCAACCCGCCTACTATTTTCAAATCAGACGCACTGGTCCCTAGCCAACTCAGCTATAATGAGTACGCAGGCCATACGCTTTCAGTGGGACCTATCAGGCATCGAATGATAGGACTGGACGCCCGATGTCATATGCCGAGGCCAAATAAGAAAAAGAAGTTAGTAACATGTCATGACCCAAGACTACCTCTCGGGGCCAGGGTTGTGAAGAGACTGCTCTTCTTATTTCCTCCTCCTCCACCTCTTCCTTGTCATTCTTATTTTTCCTCCACCTCCTCCTCCTTCCTCCTCCCTCCTCCTTGTCATCTTCTTTTTCCTCCTCCTCGTCATTTTTCCTCCCGCCTTCTCCTTCTCCTCCTCCTCCTCCTCCTCCTCCTCCTCCTTGTCATCTTCTTTTTCCTCCTCTCCTTAACCTCCTTGCCATCTTCTTTCCTCCTCGTCATCTTTTTCCCTCCTCCTCCTTCTCCTCCTCCTCCTCCTCCTCCTCCTCCTTGTCATCTTCTTTTTCCTCCTCCTCCTTAACCTCCGTGTCATCTTCTTTTTCCTCCTCCTCTTCCTGTTCCTTCCTCCTCCTCGCTCATCTTCCTTCTTCCCCTTCCTTATTTTCCTTCATCATCATCCTCTTCCTCCTCCATCTCCTCTTCCTCATCGTGATCTTGTTTTTCTTGTAGTTGTTCTCCTTGTTCTTGTTGTTTTTCTTATTCCCCTTGTTCTTCTTTTTCTTCTTTTTCTTCTTCCAGGAGCCAAAGCTATACAAAAGTTGAATCTACTTCTGTCCTACTTAAAATTTATGTCTTTCCTTTGAACGCTTAAGACAGACAATTGCGCTCATAAATTTCGCAGCTATATAGCCCAATAAAATCTAAGTCAAGGGAATTCTTTCGTTCACTGCCGCTTAGGATGGCTGTCCGTTGTCGAAAAAAGGTTTTCTTTAGCACTGCTGAAGTGTTCTGACGAAGACGTTGGCGTATGCATGAAACAGTCCGCCTTTCGGCCTCCACTCAATAAGTCGACAGATCAAATCTCATTTATTGCTTCATTCATGAATTCGGCCTTGGACGCTCCTGGTTGGCAGGTGTTGAGCTCTCGGATTACGATGCTGAATACAGATTCTGTTCTTCCATGAATTTCTGTCAAAGGCAGAATTGAGCGAAGAAAAACAAAATTAAAACCCACGCAGGTGTTTGTATTTGGACTGGTTGGTTGCTTGGGAAATGGATAGGATTACAGCAACCTGAAGGAATGCAATATAAATGTACATGTTTTTCTATAGCGACCGCATAACCTCATCATCGATCATTTTCAATGAACTGAGATCCTTCACCACCGCAACCTGTTTAAATGGGTGAATAGAATAGAATAGTCTATACTGGAACCAACTGCGAACTGCATTTTCGTGTACAGCAACTTAAAGGCAACTTAAAGGCAGCCAACACCGGCGCCCATCCCAATGGTCATCACGCCATTCAGAGTCCCTGTGTACGGTTGGGCTATAGCCCAAGATTCAGATATCTGCCACCATCGGGATGCTAGCCCCATAGGCGCACAGAGGCACATGGGACGTACACCGTAAAAAATGTAGCTATCCGGGCCAGATATGCCAAGCATCGTGAAAAATGGTGAAGCAGAAGAAGAAGAATAAGAACTAGATGACGATGGTCATGGTGATGGTGACGATGATGTTGAAGAGAAATGAGGGAAATCAGGGCAGAATGATCAGAACAAGTGTTGAAAATTTGCAGGAAAGGCCGCTGTGTTCTCTTTTCAAAAGCCTAAACTATAAGTACATGAGATTGAGCAATCTTTTATCTACACTCGCCAAAACACACTAAGTCTAAGATCTGTTTGTTTAGGCCTAAATACAAAGAAATTAATCAGCAAGATCCTACAGACCAGTGCCTCCTAAAGGCTTCTCGTTAGGATCATAACCTCCCCATGTCCAGGTATTGACGATCTGTTTGATACAGATTGGAACTTAGACTACTTTTCGATTTCTCTTCTTCTATTCATGTAGCGACAGACTTTTAGAGATAGACATCAATAACGGCGTTAAGAACTTGCACACTCATTTCTGTCTGTGCATGGGTGTTCGTCCGTGTTCAGAATAGGCTGAGAGATTGAGATTGGTAGTAACACAGCATTCGCCTCGTGTAGGCCTACTTATATAATGAGCCCAGTGATTCGACGAAGCTAAAGGCAGAAGGCAGTGATGTAGTCGAGTCCACCTAAGCCGAGTCCGAGTCAAGTCCGAGTCCATCTAAGCCGAGTCCGAGTCGAGTCCGAGTCCTGAGGTGTTCGAGTCCGAGTCCGAGTCCGAGTCCGAGTCACTAAAGATCGAGTCCAAGTCCGAGTCCGAGTCCAAGTCCATCCTCATCAAAATACACTGAACCACGCAATTAAATGCGATAGAAAAATAACTTAAGTTACATAACCATATATGTGGAAAGAATAATAAAGAATAATGCATAATAATTTTTAACGTAATTTACAAAAATTTCACATTAAAAACACTAAATTAAATAAAGTTTTGTTCGCTAATCTGGCACGATCATGAGGACACATAAAAATTCTTCCACTGCTAAACACAAGTTCAGTAGGTAGGTAAATGCCACAAGTTCAGCCGTGGAATATCACGTCCTCGCTCCACTGGAAAGGGCGATACGAAAGTTTCTTATAATTCGAAGCGATAAATTAATTACTCCATGCACGGTTTAGCATTATAATTGAAGATATATCATATATTTACAAATCGACAATCCCTAGTAATCTGACCCGTTCTCTTCAATGTCATGCCCTTCACGGTGTTCGCCTCTATAAATGTGCCCGTCCACGCCGACGTTTATTTAACGACGTCGTCATATTAAAGATGATTGACGCCGATTAGAGACCCTCAGTCTTATACCCCAGCCTATTCATGAAACTTGTCTTCACTTCATTAGTTTCTGTTGTCCAGTTGCTGGTAGGAACTGGTTGGCGCCAGAATAATTCCAACTGTTCTGGCTTATGCCCATAAGCCTGTAGACGCCTATACCAGGCCGAATAGAGACCCTCTGTTTTATACCCCAGTCTAATGATGGTACTCGTCTTCACTTCATTAGTTTCTATTGTCTGCTAGTAGGAACTGGTTGGCGCCGGAATAGTTCCACCTGTTCTGGCTGACGCCTGTAGCGGCAGTCGGCCGGGTATTCACGTCAGTTCTCGCATGAGGGGTGGTCTTGGTCGTGACATGGCAATACAGTTGCCTGTTCTGTCCAGAAAGTGTGACTCGGAAAACGAGTCACCGAGTCAAATTCGAGTCCAGGGGTTCGAGTCCGAGTCCAAGTCCGAGTCGTGACAGTCCAAGTCCGAGTCCGAGTCCGAGTCCGCAAAAAATCGGTCTCGAGTCGGACTCGAGTCCTTGGCCGGACTCGAGTACTACATCACTGGCCAGAAGGTAAAGGAGCTAGCCTTTACGACCATAGCAGACGCTTACGTCATCGATCGATCACCGAAACCTAGGGTCAATGCAAAGGATTGGACAGTTCCACCCTCGCTTTTCCCTCGGTTTATAGTATATAGTATTTGCACAAATGCAACTACAAGACATTGAGTCGCCAATGCAGAACAGAGTCCACCAAAATGTCATCGATGTGCCACAGAAGCGCGTAATCATGTTACGTAAATCTATGTTGTGCTATCCTATCGGTATATTTCGTGTTATGTTATGTTGCACACCATGTTATGTTATATCATGTTATGTTATGTCATGTTATGTTATATCAGGTTATGTTATATCATGTTATGTTATATCATGTTATGTTATGTTATGTCATGTTATGTTATATCAGGTTATGTTATATCATGTTATGTTATATTATGTTATGTTATATCATGTTATGTTATATCATGTTATGATAGGATGGAGGCCGTCGTTGTGGCTGCCACACAAAGCTATGTCGTGGGTTCTTTCTGGATTAAAAGATATCTGCTTTATCTTTTCAACAACGAGGGCTTCCGAGTCTTGGATTCTGTAGTATACAACTCGGGAAGTTATAATGCCTTACTTGACATTTTCGGACGAATAAATCGAATTAACTCGGCGATCCAGAAAGATTAAGAACCATCCAATAGGGTCTGGATGACGTCAGAGGGGATTCCCTAGCGACTGGGTGACGCCTGTTGATGGACATGCAGGTGATGGGAGGTGTTGAAAATGCGCAGTCCAACATCAACGACGTCAGGAGGAGGAGGAGGAGTCAGGAGGAGTCATACGAGGAATCAACTGTATGACCTAAGAGGTGCAGAGAATGGTGGACCGGGTCATGCTTGAAATGTTATCGTCACGTGATCTATTACGCTACCGAAGGACACGTGCTTGGAGACACAGGCGTGCACGATCGATTCGCCTTGCTGACTGGACTCGGTGTCAAGCAAAGGATTGTCCTGAGGGCCAGCCATGACCCGTGTGGGTTGGCCGGCTGTGTGCGAATAAAGTAGCACGACAGCCGAGGTTACATCGCGACCAGATGTATCCCGCCAGGCACAATCTGGCACCTCGTCGTCGAGTAAAAGACACTAGGAAATTGGATCACCCACCGTCTTTGTATCTTATAAATCCTACCTGCCTCGCAAAGCCGCACGCTCTAAAGCACTTGGACGCGGACATTTGATCCTATGATCCAGATGTAGTAATAACAGTTGGACTTGAAAGCTGGTTCAAGCATGATCGCTCAGATGAACAAAATGGGCGTTTGCAGGCGGTTCATTAAAG
Source organism: Allolobophora icterica (assembly GCA_963556255.1). Lineage (NCBI taxonomy): Eukaryota > Metazoa > Annelida > Clitellata > Crassiclitellata > Lumbricidae > Allolobophora > Allolobophora icterica. The sequence continues at coordinate 45,778,628 of OY744606.1, read as the reverse complement.
AATATACTTACTTACTTACTTACTTACTTACTTATTATCGGTGATGTCTAGATTCTATATTGAAGGAGATCTGCTGCTCACCGGAATATGTGGTGATTCTGGCGACAGATCTCAATCAGTTTCCCTCCGTGAGGATTCTGAGCATGCTCAGCATGGGCTTCACAAAGGCATTCAACACAGTTCGACTTTTTGCTTGTCTGAGCATTTAGCGGGGTAGCCTATGCTTGATTGCACCATGGAAATAAAATGCTGAAATATACTGTAAAGCTGGTCAAAGGTGGGAGTACTTACTTACTTATGTTATGTCATGTTAGGCATATATATCCTGCAAATCATTGTAGTCGTATAAGTATACCCTCGCTTATGTTATATCATATCATTTTATATCACGTTATGTTATATCATGCTATGTTATATCATGTTATGTTATATCATGCTTTGTCATGGCATGCTGACCTATGCGGCATAGAAACCAGGGAAAAAGGAATGAAACCGCATTGAGATGGGCTATATAGAAGGAAATAGTGACTGTGTTATTTCGAAGAAAGAAATAATAGGCAACCATGGTAATGAAGATAGTGAGCAGCGTGAATTTGGATGGAAAACTGGAAATAAAAGAAGACGCGATAGAAGAAAGTAGAAAGAGAGCATGGCAAAAGAAAACATGACAGTGCATGAAGAAATGCTAGTGAATGACAAAAAAACGAACAAACTGGGTAAGAAAAGAGTGAAAAAGAAGGAGCATTGAAAGAAGAAACTAAGGAAATGGGACCATGAATGTAAATGGTGTAAAATGAGAAGAAAGACGGACGCATTAAATTGCGCAATAAGAAAGGAATAAATTGGGCCTTATAGAGAAGAGGAAAACAAAACACGAGTGACCCCATGGGAGATGAAATGTGAAGCTAACGAAGGGGAAGGAGAAGAAGAGGAATCAGAAAGGGGCTGGATTCGATTTCGCCTTATCCAATTAGGCAACGGTCCTTGTCCGACACGTTAGACGCCCTTACGAATGAGTTAGTCCATAAAGACTGGTCCAGTTACCGCTAGTCACGGCTTCTAACCAGAGACGCAAGGGATTTCCAGCGATCAGAGCTTAAGATCAGTTACAGTAGGCCCCTAATTCTCCGACTGCGTCAGAACAGAGGAAGAGGAAGTGGCGAACGTGATGCTGAAATTATTATCCAACCCTTGAGTTGTTTGTTTGGGAGACATTGTGCTTGATTTGAAAGCCTTGATGACCTATTGAAAGCCTGTCTTCGAGAAGCACTATTACTAATGTAATAAAGAATCGATAAACGTGCATCTACAAGTTAGATGAACCTCCTTTGCATCTAACAGAAACAAGTTATTCTTAACCTCATACAGTAAATGACGGATTTGGAAATCTGCTGCTACAACGAACCGTACATTTGCAATTGCCACTTATGTAGAGCAGGAAAGCCTATCTAAATTTAAATCGAACAGTTCTTAAAGTATTTTATATTTTGTTATGTTCACAACTGCTTCATACGGTTCTTATGGGTCTATTCCAGTGTGATTCTCGTTAACGTTAACGATAACGAAAATGTTCGTTAACGAACAAAAAATGATTTCGTTAACGATAACTATAACTATAACTAAAAAATATCATTAACTATAACTATAACTATAACGAAAATAACACTAACGAAAATTCATTGCTATTTTCGTTAATACGAATAAAAAAAAGTGCAATATCAACTAACGTGAGAACGTGAAAATACACCCGTTAACGAAAGCAAAATGATTCCTATGTTCGCCTTGGATGTCGGTGAATATGGAGCGCTGTGTATTCATGAAGCTGAATGCACCCATTCGTCAAAGCTCTAAGCAAATTATTGTGTAACACGTCTTCATAATTCAGTGTGATTTTCATTAACGATAACGGTAACGAAAATGTTTTCGTTAACGAAAGCAAAATGATTTCGTTAACGATAACTATAACTGTAACTAAAAAATAATATTAACTATAACTGTAACTATAACTAAAATGAAAAACCATTAACTATAACTGTAACTGTAACTAAAATAAAATCTGTAAGGAGAATCACACTGGTCTATTCACGATGCAGTGTATCTCCTGGCAGTCGTAAACAAGTGAGACATAGCTAACGGACAGTCTTGAGCAAACAAAACGAAATTAGGCCTATGTGGCAATTGAACAGGTGGATTGCACAGCCTTAATACATGTAAGTCGATTACAGATCAAAACGAACCACAGGGGCGTCTATCCCCCCCCCAAAGTCATTGGAGCAACTTCGCCTCCCCTCCCTTCTCTTCCCCCTCCCTTCCTTCCCCCTCCCAATAATGATGACACCTACACTGACAGATCTCCCCCACCATATTTTTTTGATAGAGCATTTGCTCCAAGGTTTCTATGGAGTAGACGCCCCTGAATAGTCAAACATGTTCGATAAAAGCGTTGCAGAATGGCGTTTATTCTGCAGGCAATGTTTTCCATTACCGTACAATAATTATAATTATAACTGTAATTAGTAACCTCTATCGCGCCGGTATCTACTGCACAAGATATCAACCGACGGCACACAAATACTAAGTGAATCAAGTCAACTAACGAGGTCAATATCCAGCAAGTCAACTAACGAGGTCAATATCCAGCAAGTCAACTAACGAGGTCAATATCCAGCAAGTCAACTAATGAGGTCAATATCCAGACGATCAGTTTGCTAAGAAAGAGACGCAGCTTATGGTGAATAAGCAAGCGTCGATAAGAAAAATATAAGTTCTTAAGTTGCAAGCAAAATGACATTAGAACTGAGCAGAATGGACAGACGAAAGGAGAGTTCCAACATCTAGGTCCAGCAACCGAAAGAGCAATCGTCCAGGAAGAACAGTTCTAGTTTAACGTATTACAAGAAACGGATGACCTTCCTGAATAATGATACGCCTGGGAAATGAAGACTAATGTTAAGTATTGTGGTTGGCCCGAGTCCAGTGCTTAACAAACTACTGGCTCCATTTTGAAGAAATCCCCTTTACTCGGTAGGAAATCAATGCAAACATTTCAGCACAGAAGTACTGGTTTATATTTTGACGTATTATTTATGGCTCCAGACAAAAGTTCTGAACTGGTTATCTTCCTTGACGCAGCATGTGCAACTCCAGACACATATATCTACTGGCCTAACAGATGGAATTTGACTCAGAACTGAGGCTGACCCAACGTACCTTATCGGTTTTACTAGAGTGTTGCGGATAAGCTGGTTTCCAGTGGTTCCATGAATTAACGGCTTAGATGTGCAAGTTTATGCTTTCTTTACAAGATACACACATACATAGATATAGGCCTATAGATCTACATAGGCCTACATACACATATTTACTTTCTTACTTATGTTGTAACAGTCTCCCAAAGCATTGTAGGCCTATTTGACTGTGTACAGCTAACATCTTGAAACAGCAAACTTTTTGCAACTGTCTTAAAACACATATGATTAGATCAGCTGGATAGCTTTTGTGCTGTTGTGGAGTATTTAAGGGCGCTATATTAGTGTCTCAACACATAGGCCTATACATACGTTACGTACTACTTACTTGCTTGCTTAAATAACTGCATGCATACAGGTGTACATACGCTTATGCATACATATCATGCTTGCATACATGCATACATTTATATCGACTCAAGGGAATACGTTTGTAGTTATGTAGGCGGTTACGGTACTAATAATAAATTCTGGTTTATTTCTGACAGCTGGTTATCATAACCGACTCGGATTCCATAAAAGCTTTCTTTATCTGACGTCTTCCTACAGCGAGGCAATCATCAATACGCAAATGTCTTCCATCCCGCTCTGGTCTGTCCTCGAATCCACCACCCACCGCCCACCGCCGTCCTCCACTCCACAGTCTCTTCCTTTTCTCGTCATTGCAAGCGGCGACACTCGCGGCAGAGGCGGTGGCTGTAGCTAGACAGGCAAGTAGGCCTAACTGAGGAGGAAGAGAAGAAAGGAAGTAGAAGAAAGAAAGAAAGGAAAGGAGGAGAGATGGAACGGAAGACGAAGAAAATTATACAGAAATAGAAAATAGAAATTTCTAAAGAATTGCGCTCTTCCTGAAGCAGTGGTCTAGCATACATCCGCAAATTGGAAAAGCAACAATTGAGGCAGGGCTGCAGCCGTGCTTGTTGACATCATTAATTGTGTTATTGCGCACAAACGGAACATCGTAGATGCGGACGATGATGAGACACACACACAAACCTTGGAGATACATCATAGCCAGGAAGAGAGAGGATTGTGCATCAACTCAGACTGAAATCCTCTAAGTACGATCCTAATTACAAATTGAACGGAAAAGACAGAAAGATTAATCAAGAGATTTGGCCATCTCAACAGAACGATTCATTTAGCAAAGCCACAGGCAGTTGAATATCAGTACATGTACAATAAGAGATAGCAACCTATTGGATGTATACGTATCAGTTTGCATATATTGCATATCATTCTAAATAGAGCACACAATCTGTGTATAATATGCATTTAGAGTAGTGCTGTCTATATATTCGTTCCATGCAGTATTCGATATGTTTTCTTTGTTTGTTGGTGTGGTCCCGGTTTATATAGAGAATTCAAAGTAGCATCTACCAATTTTCTACCAATAAAAAGATATGGGTAGAAAAATACGATACAGTAATAGACTAATATAAATTGTTTCTTTAATTTTTAATTTCTTTGAGAAAATAATGTGTAAAAGACTCATTGAAATCGCTGGTAAAAAACACGTTATCACCTTATCAATATTAATTTTCGCAAAAAAAGAACGACACGTTTATGGCTCTGCTCCAAATACAGGCTGCAGTATCTTAGTCTTTTGAATAAAAAAAAACAATTTCTCCTAGGAATCTTTTACGATATTTCCAAGACTTTCGATACTGTGAATCATCATATCTTGTTCTACAACTTGAGCCCTGTAGCATTAGAGAAATAGCGCATTATTGGTTGTCACGTTCCTCTTTCAAGTTCAAAGCTATTCGATGTGTATTGCTCTATGTTGGAACCATTATTGTTCCGAGTATATATATATATATATATATATATATATATATATATATATATATATATATATATATATATATATCAACTTACATAATAACCGTTGTACGTCTGTCTGTCCCGTAAACAAACACTATTGTGACGTCACTATACTGCCGCCTTGGCGACGGTTGTCTTGACGACGGCTATAGGCCTATAATATGACGTTATTGTTATCACTGCAATAATAATTGTTTTTTATATACCGTGATTTTTCACGGGTTTACAGCTAGTCAACTTACATAATAACCGTTGTACGTCTGTCCCGTAAACAAACACTATTGTGACGTCACTATACTGCCGCCTTGGCGACGGTTGTCTTTACGGTTGTCTTGACGACGGCTATAGGCCTATAATATGACGTTATTGTTATATTGTTTATATACCGTGATTTTTCACGGGTTTACAGCTAGTATATATATAATAGGGCAAACAACTAGTTGTAGCGGATGTCCCTTTCATCACCCCAAATACACTGAATGTATAGAATAGCGCTATATGATTTGTGTGTATGATACAAATGATTTACCATAGTTATTGATTGGTATTAATTGTTTAATTAATTAACCAGCACGTTGGACCAGTACGATAAGGATAATTAATAATATAGAGTTAGGGGGCAAGTTAGAGGGTTTGAGAGTCGTCAACCGCAAGATGCCAAGATTTCATTGGTCAATACGAAATTACTGGTTAACTGAACGTCGATCGTCTGCTTGGTGACGTGGCAGAGTGGAGTCGGTTATTCGCCGCTGATGGCGATAGTTGGTCGTGGTGAAGCTACGACGTTTGACTCAGGAAGAGGCAAACATTGGTGATAGAAATCGTCAAATATTCACGTTAGTCGTGTAGAATAGAGTACATTCTACGATACGGTGAACTTGGGATCGAAATCGGTCGACATTTAACAAAGTTAGTATCGAACGATTGAAAACTGAAGTTGCGAGTGAAGATGCGAGCATAGCGTCTTCAAGTTACAGTTCGATACGTGTATAACTACGAGCTAGTGATACGAACGATTGAACTTCGGATCTACAAGTAGTTTCGAAATAAAGAGACTAAAAATACTTGATCGAACGTTGGCTTTCTGGGAACATCCAGAAAGAATTCTACGCGGAAATATCAGACCGGCACATACCTGTGTTGTTCTGAGTACGGACGAGGAAATCGGGAGATAACTCTTCAAATAAAACTTCGATAAACGGGCGAAGGACATTGTTGGTGAACTCGTCATACGAATGCCAAGAAGGAACTCCAATGGTGCACTACCACGGGAGGGTAATTTAATATGCTTATATTTAGCCTAGATATATAGAATATATAAGATGCATACGTGCTGGTCTTAGGTAAGATAGGTTTAGTCTAGACTAGAGGATTGTTTAGGCGTGATCTATTATTGAACTGTGAAATAACTTGCATTGATTATATCGTTATAATACATATAATGACAAGCACAGGTCTTGTAAATGACTCTACAACTGAATGATGTATGTTGTGAATTGTTGATGGGGGCTCTGAGCAAATGAAAATATAAAAGCAACGAGGTATTAGATCCATACCAGTCCCTAAGAGATAACCAAACAAGGGGCCTATCTACTAATAAGGTTATTAGCGATAGTAACGTTACAAAACTGGGGGCTCGTCCGGGATTAAAATAGGATCCATTTTAATTAGAATCAGGGATAAATTACCTGTAGATAACGAGTCTAGTTCAGTTGGTAGAAACATAGAAATTTCCAGTATAATAGATTTGACCGTAGCTGCTGGAACTATTTTCGGCAGGTTAGTTGTAGTGTGACGTAAGCATATTCAAATAGAAGGAATTTGATTAGTCGAGGTAAGGTCAGGTGGTGACCTCTGACGTTGACTTGAATTGCTATTGGATAAAAATAGGTCGAGTCAGGTTAATTTTTGAAGTTTGATAGACAAACCATCGATATCTATATAGATATCGATGGTCAGAAGTAATTGCTACGTATAATACGAGGTCAAATAAGGAAGAAAATGTAACTCGTAAGGAGAAATCATTGAAATGTGGAATATTACCAGATCTTAAAGTGAGAACGGAAGAACCAATAGATATGCAGAAGACGGATGAAATCCAAGACAAATATTGGAAATTAACTGATGGTTCACAAGAAAACACGGAAGAGAAACCATACAGAGGTAGTCCATCTTTCATAGTAAAGAAAGATATGTGGTATAGGAAATACAACGAAGGAGTAAGTGGGAAAGTGAGAGGTGTCCCAGATTTATATAGTAATGTGAAGAGAGATCTCAAACCATTTGGAAATATAGATAGAAGGACACATGTGAGCCCAAAAATTCCTCGTTTCCTCGCTTCTATCTTAATCACCTGGGCTAGAGTCAGCTGGTTTCTGAACCATATGCCTCCTTCGTCCCGCTATCCCCACTTTCTCTCCTCATATCTCTCCTCCGTCTCTGTGTATCGCTCTTTATCTGTATTTAGACTACCACTACATGTCGTCAGCCACGCACACAAGACCCAGACCAAGACCAACGGTTTAAGGCCAAGACGTTTTGTTAATTGGAAAAGTCTGAGAAGCTGGAAACTTGTAGCATTTAAACGAAATAAGCATCATTTTAAACTTGCATGAGGTCTGGTACAGTGGACCACCATGTTCACTTTAAAGACTGGTGGCATAAACTATAAAAACCAATAAAAGTTTAAAACAACTATGAACAGTTTAAAATTGAGCATACATAATTTTTGCTCTGTGTAAGGAAACCATTTCAGTCTCTTTGTAACAACACCCAGTGCTATTTTATTATCCTGCTAAAGTGCATAGCAACTTCTGAAGTTCTGATAAAGTCAGCTGTATAGAAAGTCTGTCACAAGACAGGCAGTGGTTCTAAATTCTACACGTTTTCCGAACCATTGAAAACCCTTGCTATGTGATGTTAAGACTACGTTAACTATCAAAGACTATAAATTGTGTAGGACTACACAGAGAATCCAATAGAAATATTGAATAGATCGATTGTGGCGACATCAAGCGCTTCTAAATCGTTGCATCGATTTCTCTTCAACTGTCTACGAATAATGGCACTTAAATCTCTGTTATTATTATCATTGTCAATGGTAGTTTAATAATTGCTTTGGGAGTTTTCATATCTTTTAATATTTGTGTATCGAGGTATAGGCCTAATTGATTCCTTTCTGCTCTAGGGGCCCCATGCGCCGAAACCAGAGGGGTACATGTGACATGGCGCACAAAGGCACAATGGCCAGTCGGCCACTGGGTAGAGCTAATGTGTCTGCCTATGTATGTCTGTCTGATTGGTTGCGTCGTGCTGTTATCTTGAGTGAAGATGCAAATGACGGTCCACACAGCTCCCTCCCTCCCTCCCTCCCTCCCTCCCAGTGGGCGAACAAGAGATGAAGGTGCGCCCGTGTTCGCATGCATAAATATTGTTTACGATCGGTGCTGCGGAGTCGCAACCAACGCAAGGATACAGTAAACGATTAACATCGGTGACCAATAACAACAAACCCTCGACAATATTGCAATTACGAATGCATGCGCTTGAAAACAGTATTAGTACAACTACATTGTCGCCGATGGGCGTGGTTGATTGACGGAGCAATATAATGATCGATTTATGCATAAATTTACGATTTTAATGATGACGACGACAACAATAATCATGATGACAGTTGTTGGCAATTGTGATAACGAAAAAGATAATGACGATGAAGACGGATGTTAATGTTAATGTTGTTACTATCATTATTATCGAGTCAACGGTTCGAAGACCTATCAATTGGCAACTTTGGGATTTGTAGACAGTTACTATTACAATAAATACCATGAATTTTGCTTTTGACCAGAGATAAGTGAAACTCATGTCAAAAGAAAATTGCCTGGAATGTCTACAATAATACGAAATTACTACCTATATATTTCAGCTATCATTATTTTATTATTATTATTATTGCAATATTTATTTTTTTATCCCAATTTAAGTGTAATCACTCAGGAGTAAAAGATTACGCTATGAGCTGTTACGGGTAATATTATTATTATGATTATTATTTAAATTCTTCTAATTATTATTATTCGATGATAATATTAATAGTGATTAATAATAATAATAATAATAATAATAATAATAATATTATTATTATTATTATTATTATTATTATTATTATTATTATTATTATTATTATTATTATTATTATTATTATTATTATTATTATTATTATTATTATTATTATTATTATTATTATTATTATTAGGTAGTTGAGAGTGAATTGAAAGGCATCCTCTTATATGGTCCATCTTGTAAAAGGATGATGACATTTTGACCAATCATTGATGAATTATTAATCTATCCTCTTGTCTGCCCCTTCCCCCAGCAGTAGTAAAGAATAATAATAGGAACAAAATTGCAAATAAGTATGCGGCTTCAAATTTCCAAGTAGAAGTACTGAACTACAGGGTACTGATTGAAATATTAAATTGTATTTGGGTATCCTGTGTTTTCTTGAGGTGCAAAATAAAACTGGTGAAACTTGATGATTATTCTGCGAAAATATTTTAATCTTAGCAGTTTAAAAACAACAAACAAACGCTACCGTCGATGAAGAGAGTCTTGGCACATTACTATCAGTGAAATTGGGTAAGGTTGGATATTACATTACATTATGTAATTAAGCTAAACAGGTTAGGATGAATATTCAAAACATATTCTGTGATTTTGTTTTTATGCCTGTTTAGAACCTCAAATAGAGGCAATCTGCCACCTCAAATAGAGGCAATATGAGACAATTTCCGCTGCTGGAATTCACATCTGAACAATTTTGACCAACATCATGCTATAAAAACAGTTTTAGTTTTCAATATTTTTCCCCTCCCCATATAAATTTATATGGCGTCCATGAAACTGCTGCACAAATATGCAAAACAACTTGTTTTAATTTGTGTTTTCCTGCCAGTCATGACTCACAACGCAGAGTACAAATTACACATTTCTGTACTTGGTCCATAATATTCAACAATTGAAATAGCCTACTTCCTTAGGGCCTAGGCCTAAATGGCTTGTAGGCCTAACTATCAACGGTAAGTGTAGCCCTTTTCGTCATTGTTTTGTTAAAGAGCAGCGATTATTCTTTATCAGGTCTATGTGTTTCTTGTCCCACTTCCGCGCCTACAGAAAAATTGACGCGAAACTCCGGCCATGAGACACTGATATAATAGATTGCCGCTATATAACTATCAGTCGCTAATGATTAAATATTAGAAGCGGATGCACGGGACTTTAATGTTCTTGGGACGTCGCATCTAATGAGGCTTGGATCAAGTTGTCCAATAAATAGACAAAGTTGTAGACAGTGATTTCATCGCGCCGGGCATCGGACTGTTTTCTTTAAGCCGGTCGAGTATAGAGGCAGAGAATTATGAGTAATCTCGTCGACCAATATGCGGATGAAACCCAATTATGATTAATGTCGCTGATCATAACGCAGAGCCGGAAGTCCAGCGCAGTGTCCGAGTGTCAAGTAGGCAGAAACGGAGGAACGAGACAATCGCATTGGATACAGTAAAAACATTTGACAAACTTCATCCGTATCGGATTTTATAGGTCTGGCGTAATGATGGTAATAGGATGGTAAATGATGGTACACCGTCATCCTAGGAATCTTTATATACGCCTACCAGATGAGTAAGTTCCAGACGAAGGCAACAGAAGAGAACGTTGTTGCTTGGCCCATCGGATTTGCCCTTGATTTTAGTAAATGCAAATGTACATTTATTTTATTTACTAGCTGGATTACCCGGCGTTGCCCGGGGTTATAAGTTTCAATCCCTGCACCCCCACCACCCCCACCCAACACCCACCCCCCACAACCCCCCACCACCCCCACCCCCACCACCACCCCCCACCCACCACCCCCACCACCCACCACCCCCACCCAACACTCACCCCCCCACAACCCCCACCCAACACCCACCCCCCACAACCCCCTCCCCCACCCCCACCACCCCCACCCTCCACCCTCCACCCCCCACCCTCCACCCCCCACCCCCACCCCCCACCCGCCGCCCCCATCCACGACCCCCACCGCCAC
>OY744606.1:45662462-45762462 GCA_963556255.1 Allolobophora icterica | reverse complement strand
ATATCCGACGGTTTTATTAAGCTATATGCAGTTTCGGCTGCAAGACGAGCATGATGATTTACCTGGAGGCGAAATCGAGGTCAAACACTGGAGCTTTGGAAACGAAGCGGCCATTCAGTAAGTGGGCGAAGCGGCTCCAATGGCGGCTCAGGTTCTCGTTGTTAGTAGCCACAGAGGGACTCAAAGGATTTCAAACTAACGGCAACAATTCTTCAAAGTGCTCCGGTCCAAGGATGGATGTTTTCTACGGATAGGCAGAAGAAGAACGCTGGAGTATCCCTGCACGCGCGTTCACACTGATCTTTGCATTATTCACGCTATAAACCGGTAATATAGGGCCACGCGCACGAATATGAGACCCTTGGTGTCTATCAGGTATCGGCTGAATATACGTCGGATAAATTCAAGTGTGTCGTGCGTGCTTTCACTACCGAACGGGAAATAAAACATAAAGCAGCAGGCTTATTCGTAATCGTAAAGTCGTAATCATAAACTCCTAATTTCAAAGCGCTACTCTAAAGCTAATCGTATAGCACCAGCTTATTCACGAGCGTTTACTCAGTCACCGGTTGCTGACAAACTAACAGAGGCGTAACGACCGCCCTCCGTACCCTCCGACCGGAGGGGGCCCCTTCCTGGAATGGGGCCCCTAAAAGTGGCAAAAAATAACAATTGATTAACCAATTTGCGGAGAACAAGGCTCGAAAGAAGCGCTTTGCCTAAATACGGAAATGGAATACATGTAGGCCTACACTGTAGGGCGTAGGCCTATGTATACATAATATGAACCCTGTATATTGTATATTAGCGCATTCCAGTTTCCGCATTGTAAGGGGCCCCGGACGTATGCTCGGATGGGGTCACGTTCTTTGTTGCTACGGCTCTGCAAACTAAATTTTCCCAGTTGTGTGTCACGGTAACCGATTGGTAAGCGCTCGCTTGTAACACGGAGAACACGGATTCGAACCCCACCGTAGACGGTTACTGAGTAGGAACCGTCACGCGCACAGTTGCTTGTCGTCTCAGATCCAGATTTAGGGGCCTACTGAATTTGTGTGCATAATGTGGCGGAAACGAACCTTTCACCGCCTTAGTGCGTCGTAGGTGTTCTTCCCTATCACCTTACTTAGGTTGGCAGTGAGGCGGTTCACTCGCGTTATCTCGTTCACCAGGATGGACCGTCCGCCGTATCTCTATCTCTCCCTTGAGGTGATGGTCTGAACGCACTAAGTTTATTTATCTATGTCCGGGGTTCGGCCCTCGCTGTCAACGGGGGACTTACGGCCACTGATCAACTACCAATGAACACAGACGAAGGCCAATTAACGATTTCTTATGACAAATCATCCACAGAAACTCCGTGTACATACCCTTTGGCAAAAGAACCACGAGGCACTTTCTCGTAATAGAATTCACAGTGTAATCCAAGTAATCCACGATATTGAATCGAAATAACAGAACACTTTTGTTATACTAGATGACTTCTCGTATTAATCCAATGAGAAACCGACGATCTTATTATATCCTTAAGACCGATGAAAACCAAGAGAAAACTATTCTCTACACACGCGTACGTCTTCTCCAGACAACGAAAACCGAGATAACTTGCTTCTACACACGTACGTATCCTTTAGACAAATAAAAACCAAAGAACTTTTACATGAAAAGCTGGGTGCCTTATATACCTTTCTAAGGGTGCCCTAGTGAGGCACGGTTGCCCTGGTGAGGCATGGGTGCCCTGGTGAGGCACGGGTGCCCTGGTGAGGCATGGGTGCCCTGGTGAGGCACGGGTGTCTAATGCACTCAACGACCCAATCTATTAAGCTTACCATCATGACGTCATAATTGAAAACTGGCGAATTTCGCCACACTCTCCACGGGCCAGGCTGAGAGGGTGACCCCACCCTCTGACCAACATCTGGGCCACAAAAGAAATCTTATCTACAATAATACACAACCTTAACTGTACGCGACTAAAGTTCACAGTTCAAACCTGTAAGAAGGACATCTACTTTAAAACATCAGCTTAACTACACCTGATGAAAACTAAAATCTTCTTCAATCACTATTGCACCTAACAGTCATAATTCTTCAGTCCCCAATGTCACATCACCATCACAACACATGAAAAACTTTCATTTGAAACATCACCTTAGTTCTGCGTGATGAAAACTGAAATATTTTAATTACTATTCAAAAGCAATGCATGATCACCCTAACACTGTCGTTTCATTTGTATAGCGCAATGTTGTCCCTCAAAAATAATCGCATACTTTCCGCAAAAATACACAACCAAGAAATCAGTCTAGAACCAAATCAACAATCTTATCACTCTTAACTAAATTCAATGCGTTTCCAAAACACAGTCAGAAAATGTCAAAATCATTCATGCATTAAGCCAGACTCATTCACGTGACCAAGACATAACCCAAAGGGACAAATGCCCCAAGAATATGGCCACCAAACAGCCGTAAAACCACTAAAAGGTATTGGCATTATTTCCAATACATGAACAGGTATCATTTCCACAGCTGAATTATTCATGCTTGGTGAAGACTCTAAAACACCTGGAACCGGAGGACTGACCGTTCCAGAACCATAAAAGAAGAGCGACGACATCTCAATGTCGTCTAAATCAGGTGGTATGGGCGATTCTAATGCATTCACATCACCATCCAATAACTCCATAATCTCGGCGACAATATCAGAGTCCAGAAGCCACTGTTCTGACAGGTCGCTTTCCTCCACATAACCCACATCATCCATCATGGCAGATTAACTAAACCACAAAATCACAAATCATCGTTAGCTCAATGCCAATTCTCACAGTAATGACAACTAATTTTACATAACTTTACCACAACTTATCACTAAGTAATGACATCAAAATCAGGTCATCAAGAAATCACAGCTCCATGGTCCAGTCAGTCATGGAAGCAACACAGGCATCCATTCTATACGGTTCCAAGGAAGCAACAGTCTCCAAGTTCCTTGCATCTTCCACACAATTGCTGTCTATGAGTTCGGTTGATCCCACAGGCATCTTGACTCTGGTTCTTCGACCGTGGACGTTGCTTATGTGGGTACACTGTCGTTCCGCATCCAAGGCAGTCTTGTCCCGCATTAGCCCAACTGTTTTGCGAAAACCACTCTCTTCGGCATCGAAGACAACTATACTCCCCAAAGCATCTTTTCTTTCCTTGATATGGAGTAATTGCTTCATCCCTTGGTCGAGCTAGTGCACACTCCTGTATACGATGACCCTTCTGGAAGCAGAGGTGACACAGGTAGGAGTCCGGCAAATCCTTCGGAAATCCCCTGGCAGTTTTTAGACGGCCCAACTCGTTAATCACCGCCGCCGTTACATCATTCTGATCGTCCTTCAACATTGGCGAGAATATCACAGTCGAGGCTTCCGAGTCCGTAGAATCCGATGATGCTGGACTATTAGCTGGGGTCGGAGGAACACGAAACAGTCGATTACCTGCCTCGCTCTCACTTTCCATCAACAAACTCCGTTCAGGTATATAACCAACGTGTCCTTGCACACCACGACCGATCGACCATCCAGGAGGGGCGATGGTCGTTCCGACGATACTCGCTCGGCCGTTCCAGAAAATAGGTGCAGCCGTATTGTTTCTTTCTGACAATTCCACACTACGACCAAGAACAGGACGGCGGTAGGTGAAGATCGGATACATGACAATGACTTGAACTCGTTAGACTAGGATTTCACGTCCAGCCGTCTGCAATAAAGAAATAATCCGATCAGCATCGTCACAGTAATTCAACTGGCACTAAAGAACACTATCTCGGACGTCCAGGCAAGACCACAATGCCCGCGCATCCGACGTTATCCACTTTACTGAAGAAAACGTGCAGGCCGACGGATCTCACGCCGTGGCCGGCCGCTGTCGGTCTCTTCGCTCATAGGTTGCTCGTCCGGCGAATCCTCTTTCCTTGATTCTTCTTCACTAAAGCATAACTTTAGCTTGTCCACGTGCACGGTAAACGGTCGGGAATTGGCCGTCTTCCGGATGACGTAATTTACAACTCCCCGCTGCTCCACCACAGTAAAAGGTCCCGTGTACATACGGGTCCATTTCGGAGTGCGACCTCGATGACGACGCGGTGTGAAATATAAAACACGGTCTCCAGGCTTGAACTGTGCCGGACGAACTCGAAGGTCGTAAGTATGGCGACGTCGTTCCGCCGTGACTTTCAACTGTTCGCGGACCAGTTGGTACGCGCGGTCCATACGTTCAGCAAGCTCCTGAACGTAGCTCACATACGTAGCATCAGTTCGAAGGGGGTCCGGAGGTCGACCATAGACAAGATCCAAAGGCGCTCTTGTCTCACGTCCGAACATCAGGAAATTCGGACTGTAGCCCGTCGTTTCATGCAGCGACGCCCGGTAGGCGGCAAGGACATGGGGCAAGACTTCGTCCCAATCCCTCTGATGGCTGCATATAACTTTCCCCAACATCGCGTTTAAAGTTTTGTGAAACCTTTCTATCATTCCATTTCCGCTTGGGTGGTACGCAGAGGTTCTGACCTTATCGATGCCCAATATTTTACAGAGCTCCCGGAAAAGATTCCCACCAAAATTCGTTCCCTGATCGGTAAGTATTTGCAACGGGGCCCCGTATCGGACGATAACGTTCTCAACTAACGCTCTAGCCACCGATATCGCTTCCTGATTAGCCATGGGAATTGCCTCGACAAATTTAGTGAAATTGTCCATGACCGTTAAAATATAAACATGGCCCCGTCGGCTCCTTGGGTGAGGACCGGTAATGTCTAGGCTTAGTCGCTCAAAGGGTTCCCCACAAGGCAGTGGTTGCAGCGGGCCCTGCCGAGGAGGTTGTCCGCGGTGGTACTGGGCGCATTGTGAACAACGCTGACAAAAGCGTTTGGTCTCTTTAGACCAACCTACCCAGTATGCTCTACGTCGCACTTGCCATCTTGTGCGTCGGGTCCCCAAATGACCTCCCGTAATTCCCGTGTGAGCCAGCCTAAGGAACTCTTCGCGTCGGACCTTAGGCATTACTAACTGTTCCACATTGTCAGGCGTTCGGCGATATAAGACGCCTCCTAGCAAATACAACTGTTCGCGCTGATGCCAATACGTCTTGATAGCGGCATTCTCATACAAGATTTGCACAAGATCGGGAACCTGTCCACCTTCCTTCAGCCATGATCTCACTATTCCAAGGTCCGGGTCTTCCTCCTGTACCTTTTCTAATGACTCCGGGGGCCCAGGCTCATTATCTGCTACACCAGGCCCCGCCACTTCAGTCACCGCGGCTACCTCACTCCAAGTCTCATAGCCGCATTGACGGCATGGCTTCCTGGAAAGCGCATCCGCGTTTCCATGTTGTCGACCCGGTCGGTGTATTATCTGAAATTCGAACTCAGCCAACCTTTCCAACCAACGTCCCTGTTGACCAATAGGCTCCGGAGTTCGCTGAAGCCATTGCAAGGCGGCGTGGTCCGTCCTTAACACAAATGGACGACCCAACAGGTATTGTCTATACAACTTCGTAAAGTGTACTATTGCGAGCAACTCCCTACGAGTAACACAGTAATTCCTTTCTGCATTGGACAGAAGACGACTGCCGTAAGCTATTACCCTTTCCTCGCCTTCAATGCGTTGAGACAAAACTGCTCCTATGCCCAAGTCACATGCATCACAATCCAGCACGTAAACTCCTTCATCCCCAGGCAAAGCTAGAACTGGTGCGGTTGTCAAGGCGGTTTTCAACCGTTCAAATGCTTCCTGGCAGGTCAAATCCCATTCGAAGGCCCTACCCTTCTTTGTCAAAGCAAATAACGGGGCCGCTATCATAGAAAAGTCACGAATGAAGCGCCTGTAGTAGGAGCACAACCCTACGAATGCTCGTACATCCCTCAACCATTGAGGGGTAGGCCACTCAACAACATCCTGTATCTTAGACGGGTCCATCGACACTCCTTCTGGTGTAATGATGTGTCCTAGAAAATTAACTGCTCTGCGCATCAGACGGCATTTGCTCGGCTTAAGCTTTAGATTAGCCTCTCTCAGTCGCTGAAACACCTGCTTCAATCGGTCTAGATGCTCTTTTGTGGTGCTCCCGAAGATTATCACATCGTCCAGATAAACTAGGCAAATCTCAAAGTTTAACCCGGAGAGGACGATATCCATCAGCCTCTGAAAAGTGCTCGGCGCATTACAGAGCCCGAACGGCATCACATTCCATCGAAAGATACCCCGTCGCGTAACGAAGGCTGTCTTGTCCGCATCTTTCCGGTCCAAGGCCACCTGGTGATAGCCGCTCCGTAAATCCAGGGTGCTGAACCACCCACCACCAGCAAGTGCGTCTAAACATTCATCAATCCGTGGAAGCGGATACGAGTCCTTCTTAGTCCTATCATTCAACTGCCTATAATCAATACAGAATCTCAAAGTGCCATCTTTCTTACGGGCCAACACTACATTGGACGCCCATTCACTAACAGCAGGTTCAATGGTCCCAGCGGCCAACATACTATCCAGATGCTCATCTATTGCAGTCCTATACGGCAATGGCTGTCGCCTTAAAGGCTGTCTTACCGGTCGTGCATCACCTGTGTCTATCTTATGTGTAGTCACGGTCGTTCTACCAAGATCTCCTTCTGTTGCAGAAAATATATCCTTATATTCTGCCAACAAGTTTCGCAGATGTATTCGATCATCCGGCCTCACCTCTTCCGGAAGATCTTCTAGCAAAAAGTCAAGTGAAAAATCACCCTCAACCCGACCTCTGCCTTCCTTGCTAACTCTGCTGCACTCAACCTCTACTGGGTGTAAGCCTCCTAGAACTTGATCCCTACTTAGCTTAACCGGGTCTTCACTAAGGTTTACCACCCTTACCTGAGTTGTATCCACACGATCTCCGACCACTACTCGGGCCAGGTGAACACCAGGCTGGACCTCTGTGGCCTCAGTCATCCATGCAGGCGCTTTAGTAGCTAAGTCCCCATACTGCGTCTTAACTGACACATTCTGTTGGCACTTAGGAGCTACCACAACCTCCTCAGCGACGATCACGCGCCGACACCACATGGACCCGTTGCCTTTCACAAGAGCAACTCGCCGACGTCCAACAAACAAGGCCCCAGCACCAAAACCTAAGCGACATCGGTGTTCCCTTAACCAATCCATACCTAACATCGGTTCAGCAATTTGATCGGACACCAGAAAAGCTGTGGGAATTGCAAATCCCTCCCGAATCCTAATCGGAATATTTACTTCTCCCAGGACCCGTATATTAGACCCATTAGCAGCCATCAAAAAGCGATTACAAGGACGTAAGTCTAACCCTTCAACAGTAGAAGACGGTACCAGGCTTACTTCTGATCCAGTGTCGATCAGGCAGGTCTGCGGTCGTCCGTTGACTATACCTCGTATGTAGATGGCGTTGTTGCTTGCACGATTCGGAAGTCTCGGCCGCGCAGTGTGGTTAGTGACGACATCTTCCGTGACATCAGTCGGTTCCGTTCCGACCGTTGCCGTTGCTGGCTGACGATTGAAGGGCCGGCGGCCTTGCCGGCAGTTGCGAGCGAAGTGACCGGGTCGGCCACAGTTGAAGCAGGCCGCCGTCCGTCGTGAAAATCCTTGGTTACCTTCCGATGGGTGAGCATCTCGCCCGGTGGCGCCAGTAGTCGCAGCTGGGCCCCGCAGTTCTCGAAGTTGTCGGTCGATGTTACTCTCCAGCTCTCGTTGCCATCTTCGTTGCTCATCGCGCTGCTCAGCGAGAAAGCGGTCTATACGTGACTGGATCTGGGCGTCGAGGTCGGTTTCTTGCGTTCCTCTCACTCTGTTCGGCTGCCTCCTCCGATCGTCCGTATCCGTCGTTCGCTGGTAAGCCTCGAGACGAAGCGCCGTCCGGTAGGCCTCGTCCAAACCTTTTGGTTCTCGCTCACGTACCTTGAGTGAAAGTTCACGGTCGTTCATGGCTTCCAAGAAAGAGTCTCTGGCAATAATTTGCGTAGTTTCATTGGATGGAACCGGATACGCGAGGACCACAAGCCGCCGAATGTCATGCAGAAGATCGCTAAGGCTTTCACCGTTTCTCTGGCGTCGATAGTAGAGCTGCGCACGGAACATCTCGGCCTGGCCTTCCATGCCATACCGTTGTCGCAGACGTCCGACCAGTTCTTCATACGTTACATCTTGTCGAGCGCCGAAGTCCCATAACAACTGAGTCGCAGTTTTCTCCAAGGCACATCGGAGGAAGTCAACTTTTTCCGAAGCCGTCCATCGGTTATGTGTTGCACATACTTCGAATTGCGCCAGGAAAGACTCAAACGATCCTGTTCCGTCGAACTTCCCCGGTTTCATCTGCATCGGTCTCGTCTTCAGTAGTCCTCCGATGCCTTCTAGCAATTTCTGTGGCGACATTTCTCTTTCTGACCTCTCTCTTCCATTCGGTTCATCTGGTCTCAGGTCACCATCGTCGATGACCTCCAACAGACTATGTTCTGGCGACGCCTCCGTCGTTGGCCGTCTTCTCGTGGGAGTCGAAGTGCCCGGGTACGGATCCTCTAAATCCCGCGGTCTTCGTCTTATGATTATCTCCTCGTCTTCCATCGATGATCGCTTTCGTCGTTGCTTTGTAGTTGATCAATGTCCCACAATTTCACTCGGTGAAATCACCACCCCGATTCTGGTACCAATGTGGCGGAAACGAACCTTTCACCGCCTTAGTGCGTCGTAGGTGTTCTTCCCTATCACCTTACTTAGGTTGGCAGTGAGGCGGTTCACTCGCGTTATCTCGTTCACCAGGATGGACCGTCCGCCGTATCTCTATCTCTCCCTTGAGGTGATGGTCTGAACGCACTAAGTTTATTTATCTATGTCCGGGGTTCGGCCCTCGCTGTCAACGGGGGACTTACGGCCACTGATCAACTACCAATGAACACAGACGAAGGCCAATTAACGATTTCTTATGACAAATCATCCACAGAAACTCCGTGTACATACCCTTTGGCAAAAGAACCACGAGGCACTTTCTCGTAATAGAATTCACAGTGTAATCCAAGTAATCCACGATATTGAATCGAAATAACAGAACACTTTTGTTATACTAGATGACTTCTCGTATTAATCCAATGAGAAACCGACGATCTTATTATATCCTTAAGACCGATGAAAACCAAGAGAAAACTATTCTCTACACACGCGTACGTCTTCTCCAGACAACGAAAACCGAGATAACTTGCTTCTACACACGTACGTATCCTTTAGACAAATAAAAACCAAAGAACTTTTACATGAAAAGCTGGGTGCCTTATATACCTTTCTAAGGGTGCCCTAGTGAGGCACGGGTGCCCTGGTGAGGCATGGGTGCCCTGGTGAGGCACGGGTGCCCTGGTGAGGCATGGGTGCCCTGGTGAGGCACGGGTGTCTAATGCACTCAACGACCCAATCTATTAAGCTTACCATCATGACGTCATAATTGAAAACTGGCGAATTTCGCCACAATAATACATGCAACTGACCTATAATATTAATTAATGAGAATGATGATAATAATGACAATTAGCCTAGTATGATATTAGGCCTACCAACGATAATTTCTTTCTGGATAGGGCCTATTTACGTATTGGCATGGGCGTCACCAGGAATTTTTGTTAGGGGAGCAAAATGACACTTTTGCATAGCTATTCATGAACACAGAACATATTTTAACATATTTTTCTGTGTTGAAAATCGTGACGGGACTGTTGTAATAATCATAATAATGAAAAGACTTTATTTTTTTATATTTGCAAAATCCAGGGCAAATGCCCCTTGTTATCAACTTCATACACCAATCCGCAAACATAAACGTATAAACCCAACCCACAAGTATCTATACTTTGCATACGACTCAAGTTTTCCTAATAATTACAGGTACGTCTGTATTAACTGTTTAACGACGCCTTTGAATCTATTTTGGGTGTGAAACTGCGTCTATATCTATAGGTCAACCTCGTTTTCACAGACTATGCTGCTTTGTTATTGTCTAGGTTTCTCGGATATTAGATTAGATTAGGTGAGATCAGTTTCAGATTAGATTGGGTCAGATTAAATCAGATCAGAATATATTAGCTGAATGGAAATTTCCTCGAAAGAGACATCAGACAACAACAAAATATCGCAGCTGAGAGAGTTACGGAACGTGCGTTCAAACCCAATTAAAACTATAGGAGCAAAGGCTCTGTTGTTTAGAAAGACGAGAAAATCTGATTCTTAATAGGTTACTATCATATGGGTAAGATTTTCGGTGCAATAGCCCACATAGATGGTTCACACATTCCATCCATTTCAATAGCTGTCTGCATTTCAAACAGTCAAAATGCCAGGTCACTGTAATACAATATGGGCCAAGAACATTTATATAGCGTCCTTAATCAATCACTACCATCGACTCAACACGTCCACTAGGCCTATATTAATCGTAAGAAATAGTGTATTGTATATTAGTTAGGCCTGTAACGACTAGTGCATGCTACAAAAACTGATCATTCTGTTTTCATGAAATTCTGTTGCGCACATTCATAGGCCTACTCGGTATGCCTAAGAAATGCAGAAGGTCCCATACAGTTCTACGCAACATCGTTTAAAGCGTAGTGTCATTAGATGGATCTGTAATTAAGCTCAGACGATTTAACTGTTTCCTCGGTCGGAGAAGGTCTTGACCTAACCTCAGGCTGACGTTAGATAAAAGTCCCTGCTTAACTGGATAAGAAGGATAGAGATTAGGGGATGAACCCATCACGGGTTAGATGGAGGGATTAAGTACATACAGGCATAGGCGTAGGGGATATTTCAGCGGCGGGGGGGCAAGATTTTATTTCTGCCCGAAAAAATTTCCGAATAATTGCCATGACGTCGTGCATCACTGACAGTAGAACAGTCACTCTCTAGAACAGCCCAAAATGTCGCCGGGCCCCTGGGAATTTGCCTCCTCTGCCCCCCTCTCGGCGGGCCTGCTCTTTAACCATTCAGGATTAAAATCCCTTCGAGTTCTACACGTCCATTCGTTTTAGACAATACTCTTTGAGCATTGGTTGGTTTGGGCAAGACTGGCCATCCTTCATTACATCATCGCTAGAGGGAGTGTTGAAGTTCTCATTCTCAGAGTCAGGTTGGTCAGCATCCTCTTCATCAAAACTTGAACTTACCCTAGGGTCGTTTTCACCAAACAGCTGGTTTGACACAACTATCGTCTGTCAGTAAGCTTACACCAGATGTGTCCGGTGCTGAGAATAGGTCTATCTGAGGCAGATTGTGAGACTGCGTTTGCTTTGGTTGCACAAAAAAAGTTCGGTGCTTTTGGGACTTTTCACACACAGCGATGAACTTAGCGTTTTTACTCTGGTGATTTTTACCATGCTGATCTGCGTAGTCTGAATCCTTACCACATTCACTGCACGTAACACGCTGTCGATACCTTCGTTTCCGCGAAGGTTCATCCATTACAGAGTTATAATTCTTACTTGCTAACTGATGCTAACAATTAACACTTGGTTTCGAGTCACAAATTCACAACTAAGTAAATATCAAACATGAGAGAAATTTCTGCACACAACGCTGACCTGGAACTGCACGCCGAAAAGTGGATTGCAACAGAACTTGAATTATTTTATTTCTTTTCTGAAGTCGGTATCCAGCCCACATGTTGGATGGTATAAGTAGGTAAGTAACTAAGTAAGTAATTATTTAGTACATCATTGAATAAAGCTGTAAATGCTGTCGCGTCTCTCTAAACCCTGTCCTGGCCTATAATTGAGAGCGCGACGTATTCAATCTCGGACCAAAGGAGGTTTTTAGAGTTATAATGTAACAACCTACATAATACAGGTTACATATATAAATACGTACCAATCACTATCGTTTCTATCTATCCCAGTTACTCTTCGCCGTTCGCCTTCCAAGTCAGTCTGACCTCTGTTCCCTGTTCCACAACCTATGTGTTCCTCTCCCCTCCTCCACGATCCCTTGTACTGAGCCGACTAAAAGCCGGTAGGGTGGAACGCAGCCAGGAAGGCAGGCAAACAGAGGGCAGGCAAACGGAGGGCAGGCAACTGCCCAGCGTATACAGACCAGTCGGGCGATGTCAGATTCCTCACCTCTGGGGTGATTACGGCGAGGGGGTGGATGGAGGGCACTCTTCGGTTGATGTGGCCTCCTGCGAAATGTGATATAGGCCTAGTTTGAGGCATCTGCTGTTCTTCCATCACCATGATGCGCTGGGAGTTTCTGTTATAGGCCAAGTCGGAAGACGAAGCCGTGACAAATGCTATGGTGTTTGCGAGCTAGTAGCTACTAACAGTCTAATACTATTCCGATTCGGGCAAATTGTTCAGCATTTTTCCCGGTGCCAACTTGCCCGAAAAACAGGAACGCCCGAAATTTGGGGGGGCGCTTGCCCCCCTGACCCCCCGCCTCCTACGCCTATGCATACAGGGCAATAATAATAGCCCATAAATTCTGGCTATGAGCAAAGCCAATAAACCCGGCTCCGAATAAGGACTTTAGGCAGCGTGGGAATTGTAGAAAAAAGACTGGGCGGGGGGTTGAACATTTCATCCGTATTTTGCACACATCTGATTTAATCTGATCCAATCTAATCTGATCCAATCTAATCTGATCCAATCTAATCTGATCCAATCTAATCTGATCCAATCTAATCTAATCTAATCTAATCTGATCCAATCTAATCTGAAACGAAATTTGAAAGCAGCTCATTTCAACACTACCAGTTTTGCAAGTCAGACTTCAATCAAAATCAATTCCTTTGCTGATAAAATAAAAAAATGCATACATGATACACCATCGAAATTTCTTCTCTTTATCAGAGACTCATGATAAAATAATGCTAAATCATACTGTCACAACTGAGGGGTTGGAACGACCCCCTTGGGTGTGCAATGAAGACTTAACTGTGGGGTCGTAAGAAAGACTAGGGGTTGAATCCCATCCACCCCACCCCCCGACAATACCACTCTCACTATAGGAATAATGATGAGTCTCAATCGTTTTGGAACTGCCAGGCGCTCGAGCAGTTACAGGACAGATCTGGTCTCTGATCATTGTAGGGCTGGCGTAAGTCGCAGCAAGTCAGTATAGAGTCGACCGTCGTCAGGCGTAGGCTACGCTGCCTGTACAACGCAAGAAACCGACTTGAAAGGCAACAAGTTGGACTGCGGCTTAGGACATGGAAACTCGGGAGCCTTGGCGGAAAACATACCTCAATAGTCGAAACCTTCAACCAACAAACTTCGCAGTGCTCAGTAAGTGACCCGATCATTGTCGCTGCCATCTACCGAACTGCATCTCAACCACGGTCGTCAGCGTTTTGCAGTCCTTTAGTATGAAGCAGTAGGCCTACGTAATAGATCAGAATCCAACGCACAGTGGTAGTCTGAGATCGAGATTGGATATCACTGGACTGGGAAGCCCTTCGCCAAAGCCTGCTCTCGAGTCATCTTTGTCAGCTACCTGCATGGCATTGGCCGATCGTTTCTGTGCAGAACTGTTTGATCTGAATTAAACTACGCTCAGATCTATCACTATCGGACTGAATCCACCACGTTATCTGTTTTAATAAGGTGTAGCCATCTCACGCCATGGTTTGACTCGGAGTGCCGAGCGATGTGCAGAACAGTTGGGCAAGACGAGTGCCTTTACAAGACAACAGGACTAAACAAGTACTGAACAAGGACTTCTCTGAATGGATTCGTATTCTGAGGAAACTCGTAATCGTGGTCTCCAAACTTCTAAAGCGCCACTCGAAGGCCAAGCGCAGGGCACCAGCCTACTCACGAGCGCTGCGTCAAATCAGAGGGGTTTTCTAAAGAGTAGACCAAAGGAGGTCCGAGTCCGGGCATACCATGGGGTCAGATCAAGAGAGGAGGCAGAGAAGCTGTTAAGGCGGGTGTCGTTTAGGGCGAGAAGAATTGGACAGCGGGGGAATCAGATGAGGTAGGGTAGGAGACCTTGAAAAGGTGAGACTTTAGATTTGAGTGGAAAGCCCGGGATGATAGATAGGCCTAGAGGAGCATGAGGTGGAGGAGGGTGAAGGACGGTTGCAATGGTGATGGTGGAGGAACGGAGAATCTGCGAAACTCAGATGGAAGATCGTTCCGGAGGCGTGGTGCTGTGTTGGATATGGCTTGATTCGAGAACTTGAGATGAGTAGTGTCGACATGGGGTCGAGAAAGACTGAGATAAGAGGACGATCGGGTGAAGCGCGTTGCCTGGATGGTGAAGAGATCATGGAGATACTAGGGCTGGAAATATTGTAGGGAGTTGTAGGTTAGTGACAGGACTTTGAAGTGGATTCGCTCTGGGATGGAGCGATTTGAAGTGGGGATTAATATGATGATGCTTGGGCGTTCTATTGAGAGCTCTGGCTAGTGAATTTTGGATAAGTTGCAGACGCTTGATTTGGGTGGATTCAAGGTTGAGGAAAAGGGATTTGCAGTAGGCCTAGTCAAGCTTTGAATGAACAATGGAGGTAGAAATGGTGGAGGCAGTTTAAAGGTCAAGGATAGGCCGAATGAGGCGAAGGTCACGAATGTGCATGAATCATAAGCGCGAGAGGTTGGAGATGTGGTTAGAGAAGGAGAGGAGTGGGTTAAAAGTAATACCAAGATTGCGGACAGAGGAGTCCGAGTCAGAGGTGAAGGTATACGAAACGATGAGTTAGTCGATAGGTGTATGGAAGAGCCATGGATTTTCTTGGTTTGATCAGGAAGGCATAGGATGATGAATTCTGTTTTGGAAGGGTTAAGGCAGAGGAGATTGGATGACATCCATAACTGAGGAAAAGCACGAATTCTTTCAGGACTAGAAGCTGTGTCACTAAGAAAGCATGAATGCCCGTCACTCAAAGGACGACTTTGGAAATGACGCTTCTGAGTCGCTCGTGCAAGACGCAGAATCCATCGTTTACATCTTAAGTGTATGCGTTATATTAATAGGCCTACAAGCAGTGTCAAGCACATGAGCGGCGCCACGGGGTAGGACAATGAGTTGCTTCCCATCCCTGCTGAGGCTGGTTCGTGAAGTTCGTGCATATCCGGTGAGTTTCGGGCGGCACCCTGTGTGGTTTGACATTTCTTACATTAGTCTTGATTCATCATCCAAGGACACGAAATATCGTAAGCAGTGCTTTTTTTCTAGAAACAAAGGTTCCGGAACTGAGCAACAGGTTCCGGAACTGAATAATTATGGAAGGGCTAAAATCCCGAGAAAAACGAGATTGGGGATTGGCAGGGGTCTCAATTAACACTGAAAACAGTTCACAACACTGAAATTAAATTAAAATAACTAAATTATTGTTTTTATTATTAAAATTAATAAATTATTTTTTAGTAGCTGAAAAAAGGTGCCGGAACGCCGTTCCGGCGCGTTCCGGCTGAAAAAAAGCACTGATCGTAAGCATACGCCCAAAAGTATGAAACTAATTGGGTTTATTTTATTTAAACCTGAAGGTAAACGACTACATGATTTTGACGTTGGAAACATTATAGGGCCTATGTAGGCCTACTAGTGAAACTGGGAAATTCAGAACTTGTTGAATTTTTAACACAAACATGTACTAGTATAATATTGTGCACGTGAGTTTGTCAGATGCAAATAAAGGCTACTTACTTAGGCCCTATTTAGTTACAAATCAAAAATCTTCAGCTTCTGTTGGGCCACAGTGGAGGCTTCATCCAGACCCCAGCAAGGGTACTGCCTCTGTACTCCGCTGAAGTCCCTCAGATCACCCACCTTACAGAGCGCCCCAACCTCGTAGCTCTGGCGACGCCACTGAATTGCCAACAACGCCTCTATTGTGTTGGGAACTTGGGCTTATCTCATATCGAACTCACCTTTTCTGTGCCTGAATACCTATGACGTCATTGCGTATACCTGCGCCTTATCAATATTCAATAGATATGCACGTGGGCGGTTCTGTCGAACGATTGGTTGCTATAGCTCGTGTCGCGAGGTACAGGAAATGGATAGGATTGGCCACTAACATGTAATCGCGCTGTATGAATGCTGAGTGAAGTTGTTATTCTGTGCAAAGTAAAAGTTCTTAAAATTCGAATAAAATTAATTATCGTATGGATTAAATAAATACCTTTTACAGTTGGTCTTACTGAGAAATTTAAAGTGCCAGCAAATTTAAGCAAACATAGCGAACTCGTCTAAAATTGACGCTTCCAATCCTGCGTGCACGAATACTCTATGATCTATTTAGGGAGTAAATAGGCCTAGCAGTGACGGTAGCACGTTCTCAGGGAGGTAGACATTTCGGTGTCGAAATTATTAGCTTTAACATTCGTTAAAATAAAATTTTAGTTAGAGTAAGTTGAAATGGAGGTCTTCGGAGCAAACAGTTCCGGCTATACAGTCAGAATGTTTGATTTTGAAAAAAATTTCAACCCAGATGACTTTTTGCACTGGTTGTTAGTGAACTGGACGGGCTCCTTCTGGTACGCTGCCATTTATGTAGCACTACTATTGGCAGGACAACGCTACATGAAAAATCGACCGCGATTCGAGCTGCGATGGGCTTTGGTGTTGTGGAGTGGTTTTCTGGCAATATTCAGCATCCTTGGCGCAGCTCGTACCTGTCCAGAACTGATCCACGTGATTTGGCATCATGGTTACGTATATTCGGTTTGCAACCCGTCTTATTTCTACGGCCCAACAGCATTTTGGGCCTACATGTTTGTTATATCGAAAGTTTATGAGCTGGGCGATACAATTTTCATAGTGCTGAGAAAACAGCCGCTGATCTTCCTTCACTGGTACCATCACATCACTGTCATGATCTACGTCTGGTACAGCTACACTGACCACACTGCACCTGGACGATGGTTCACAGCGATGAATTATTTAATTCATTCATTTATGTACAGCTACTACACGATGCGTGCACTTCAGTTTCGCGTGCCAAAGTCTATTAGCGTCTTTATTACAAGCATGCAGATCACACAGATGGTGATGGGCCTTGTAGTTAACTTTTCATCGTACCATTACAAGTCACAAGGCATCTACTGCCAGCAGTCATATGAGAACATGCGCTACTCATTGATCATGTACTGCAGCTACTTTGTGCTCTTTGGTTACTTCTTTTACACATCATACATTCAGCCAAAACCTGCGGCTGCTTTGAAGAACAAGACAAGTGAAAAAGTCCAGACAAAAGTTGTTAATGGCAATTATAACTATGTGATGTCAGATAAGAAGAAAATCCAGTAGGAATTAAACTTGTAATGTTTTGCATCATTTTGGTGCATGTAATTTTTTGCTTTTTCAGCTTGAATGTAACATTCCATTTTTTTAATTAAGGGTGCTATTCGGATTTGAACTGTGTTTTTGTAGAATTTTATTTCTGTTTTTGCTAATGACTTTAACTCTCTAAACTTATTACATGGAGCAGCTTGTATTTTATGTTGTGCTGGTTGTTAAACTGTTTTTATTACCAGTTGTTTGACACTTCAAATTAAATTTACAATTAATTATTTATTAATTTAGATCACTGTATGCATATTTTGCATTGTCAAATCATGTTCATAACTTAGTTCTGAGCATTCGTGATTGGTGATCGATTACTTATGAAGTGCTTAAAATGTAGTTACACAGGTGTTTTGTGATTTTTAGGAAATTGCTTCTTTGAATGACATTGCTGTGCTTAATCATGTTATCCTGTGGCCATTGGCCAACGCATGCTGCGATTCTGATCTTAGTATCGTTTTGTGAAATTGACCAGGAAAATTGTTAGCCTTTGCAGGATGATCATTCTATGTAAGAACGATGTCTCTGGGTACTATCTTTTGTAGGAGTAACAAGAAGCCTACAGATTTTGTAACTAACCTTAGTGCTGTAAAAGCTCAGCTGAGTTTTCAAAAGATATGAAATGTTCTGAATAACTGGAACTTTGACTTGCAGCTTTTAAGTGTTTACCTGTTAGCTGCGTATATGGTATAGATGAGACTGCAAACACTGGCTCAGTATAGTGCTCAATCAATTGCTGATCACAATTGCCAAATTGGGATCAGAGCCCTTGAAGTGCTATTATCGCAATTCATATGAAACGGTGTAACTTTATACGATTTACTTGTAACCCCATCTTGTATACATCGTGTGTTATTTTAAATCTCATTATGCCACGTTGTATGTTGTACCTGATCCTTTTGACTGATGGATTTACACTGCATCAGTATCTGTGTCATAATTATAACTTAACCAACGAGTACAAGTATTGCAACATTCAGTTCTTTGTTATTTAGTAAAGGAAACCAGTTTCCTTTCTTTCTTCCTAAACAAAATCCTAATCCAATTTGAACTGCATACTTAAATTAAGAGTTAAAGTTGTCTATGTCAAATGGAAACAGATTTGTAAAATGTTCATTGATGCCTCTGGCACTTATATAATTATGATCGTGTATGCATTTGAATTGCAAATAGTGAGCTGCCAGTGTATCTATTTCCATGCAGTTGAATAACTGTGACCTTTCACTGTGAAGTCTACTGACAGTTTTGCACATCATACATGATGCAACCTAAGGTAAAGGAAGAGGCCAGAAAACTGCACTTTCAGCCAAAGAAGTTTCTTCAAAGACTAGGTTGTTCCAGTCAGTATGAAAACCTAAGAAAATGTCCTGCTGAGCCGACATTGGTCATAAATCTTGCTGATGACTAAAATTTGTAAATATTTTTGATGACTAAAAATTATGGCAGAATTTGTGATGACCGAAAAAGTCGTCAAATATTTATGGCAAAGTTAAGCACTTGGCCCCTTTGAGAACTTCTGGATCTTCCTTTGCCATCTACTACTGATGGTTGCCTCTCTTTGGCAGCACTAGGCTTTAGCCTCTCGTAAGAGTCCACACCATCATGTCTGTTTTCAGACTTAGAAGGTTACTAAATGAAATAAATGTTTACCAATTACTAAATCTGCTCTCAGTGTGTGTGATCTGCATCTGAATCCTCTTAGGCAAGTGTTAATATTTGTTGTATTAGAGTATATCATATAAGATCATGAGTTCTTTCTAATAATTCACCTAAGAGTCTCTTAGCCAGAGAATGGCTGCTGGATCTGTGTATGCACAACAGTTTAGACCTAATACTATCTGACAAAATGACTAATGGTACTCTATTTGCACGCTGGTTATATTTTGTAACCAAGATCCAGTCTAAGCGTTATGCACTATGGCAAAACATTTATAGCATGTAGTACAAATGAATCGTCATGTTTTTCTAATCTCAGTGTTTAATCATGTATTGTTAAATGTTGAGATGTTCTCATAGGCACTATATGAATGTTATGATGCCTGCATGCATTTTTATTGCACCGAAGTGTTGCTTGTTTCAATGTTACACTGACCCTCCTTGTAACATAGTTTGCGCCATTTAACTTGAGGTCATGTTTTGGCTAGACCACATTCTCAAGCGGAGTTAAACTAGGTATCCGTGTCTGTGATTACTTGTACTGGAATTCACATTGCAGTGACAAATGTTACAAGAAGGTCGGGCATGAAGCAGGACGTTTTGGCACGATCGTTTTGGCGCACGGCCGTTTTGGCGCAGGACATACACGATGTAATATATGCTGTGATGTCTACCGATGTATTTGCTTCCATTCCTTCTCTGATCTACAAGTCGGCGTATCTGGACATGATGTAATATATGGACTCCTGAGGAGCCAATGAAACGTTCAACTTTCCAAAAGTGGTTTTGAACAATATCAGCTTTGAACATTTCTTTTAAGCTTTGATATGCTGGGTTTATACGTTGTTTACATTTGCAATAAAAATGACTAAACATTTCTTGCCTACTGTTATGTACCACGTTTATTTTTGTTTGTCGGCGCCAAAACGTCCTGCGCCAAAATGTCACGTACCGGGTCGGGCATACTTACAGAGCTCCTGTGTTTCTTGGCATCCATTGAAGTGTAACAAAGATGGCATCTGTGATATGATAAACGTGCCACGCATATTAGTTTGTATGAATATAATCAGATGATCGATGCTTTTGCATTTCAGTATTTTGTGGCATCTGCCATGCTTGACCATTGTGAGCTTTTACTTTAGTTTCAGCACATGCTGAAGAGGTTACATTATGTCAGCTTTGATCAATTTTTTTGTATCTTTGTTTTGAGACTGGATCCAGGTTGTTTTTTTTCCACTTACATTTAAGAAAAGGACTGCTGGCTCATTAAAATCACAGGGCAAGGTTTAAAACTTAGCATCCATTATAAACTTATATTTGTTCCTCGATTTACTGCCAATTAGCATCATGTAAACACTTATGGTATCATAGTACTAATATATGCTGTGATGTCCACCGATGTATTTGCTTCCATTCCTTCTCTGATCTACATATTAAATTAGCATGTTAAATTAGTAATTAACTATTTAAGTAAAATTATAACCTTGTAAATTTACAACAATATCATGACAAACATCGCTGAATTTGAGCAGTAAATACAGAATTTAAGGGTTTCAGCAAATATATAGAATTGTGGTTTATTTTGTTGATACATATCATATGAGAGCAAGGCTTTCAACATCAGATGTGTTATGATGTTGGGTTTTGGAGAGTCGATCAGCTGATGTGTTGAATCTCTTTACATGTGTGCTTCTAGCTTTTTATTTGCACTTGCTTCAGGGTTTAAGAACTGATTTCTTGTGATGTGATGGCTTGAAACAGGTTAATGATGTTTTATGATGACCTGTGATGCCTTGCACGGACATATAGTTGTAAAAATATGTGATCTATGTTACACCAAATCCATTAATTAGATTAGAATTATTAGATTCTATGTAATTAAGACTAACTTGACTTGATTGTTATGTTTGTGAAGCGCCTTGTGGTACATTCGTGTTTAATGTGTCGACCACCTGGTCTTCTCTTAGAAAAACCGTAATTAAGGCATCAGAGTAGCAATAGTTTACAATTTTATAAATTTTAGTATTTATACAGCAATTAAAATTTTCTTTTCCAACTTCTTGTCTTTGGTTTGTATTTATACATTGATAATTGGGGTACAGTAAAAGGAAACTTGTTTCTTTGGAAGTACTTTCACTAAAGTTATGGGCTTGGGGCCATCCATATATTACGTACGCAAAAATCCGGGCAAATTTGACCCCCTCCCCCTGTTCGCAAGCGTACTTTCTTCCACACCCCCCCCCGCGTACGTACACTTGACGGACCCCCCCCCCCGAAGACCAGCTGCAGAAAGTGTCTCGACAGTCTGCACTTTAGGCCAGATTGAAGGATGAGTGAGGGCCAATATAGACAAATTATAATAGGTATCTCGTTCACAGTAGGGAATGTAATCCCGGAGCATTCTGTCAATCCCGGGATTACGGGATTAGAAATTAATCAATCCCGGGATGCAATGAAAAATTTTCCCGCCTATAGCATAAATGTATATTTAATACTGTTACACGGTTGTGTATTGAAGAGGTTGGTTTTAAGAACGTTGTGGCGATGTGTTATAAACATGTAACCTTAAAATAACGAAAAGTTTAAGCGTTCGTTAGGAGTTATTTACGATAAAATTAATCGCAAGAACCGTGAAGTGTCAATACATGTAGTACAATCTCCGAATACTGATGACTCGGAGCATAGGCAGAGGCACTTGACAGCAGTAGGGCTCGGTTGATACTTGATCAAGGTTTCGCCACTAACAGGTTGGCCCGCTTGTTTGGTCCTCGGAGGCTAATTAACTTGGGGTGGGGTGTTTCTGAGTGGAAAGATCTTGATAGTTGATAGCGATCCCACAGCCGGGAATGAGGTCTGAGAACGACAGGTGACCAGCGCAGCACTGCTGCGGGAGGAGTGCACAGCAGCCTGCAGCACCTTGATATTAAAGCAGCCAGAGTCGGTCTGTAGTCTGTCCTAGGGCTCGTACTCGTCGTTGCTGCTTATCTGCCGTAATTAGCGTCCGTTGCCCAAGCCTCACGGAAGAATTATACAGTGGATAAAGTAATTTTAATCCAAAAATCCGAATTTTTTGTAATCCCGAAAATACGGGATTCCACGTTCGTCAATCCCGGGATTACGGGATTGAAAAATGTTCCGGGATCCCGGGATACCGGGATTCGGGGTCCCGGGATTACATTCCCTAGTTCACAGCACAGAATAACTGCACAATGCACATAGCTTTTATATAATGTAATAAAATGCCATCGGACGACTATAGGACAATACAGAGTTCTAAATAGGCTAATGTGGACGTCATTAGAAATTTATTTTGCGTACGTACACTTTTGTTCCCCTCCCCTCCCCCGTTCGCACCCGTACGCAAAATCGCCAAAATCCGACCCCCTCAGTGCGTACGTAATATGTGGACGGCCCCTTGGGAACTGTTTTAAAAGTCGGATGGCTTGCTTCGGCCATGAAGAAATTGAGATGCCAGAGGCATAAAGAATGAGGGGATAGTGCTCACTGATTTTAAGAGAAAAAAGACAACTGAAATTAATTGCTTGTAATTACAACATGCATTGCAGTTTGACTCTCATGCATGCAGATCTGACCCTTGAAATATAACAGCAAATGCCTATTCCTGCTGTCCCTATTTCAAACTAGAACTGCCTAGCCATTCCGCAGAGTTGTAGATTACTTTCCAACACCCACGACTCAGGAAACATGATCAATATTACAAACTGATTACTAGTTTGTTCCCCTTGTTGAGCCATTACATATAGTAAAATTACTAGTTTGTACTCCAACTAATAAATGTATGTGACCCGGCCTCAGAAAACCCTTGCAACGTAAAAAATCAATATGTGAGAAATTGACTCAGAAGGCATCTATGTATAAACTAGGTCAAAATAGTTCTGTGCATTTTTCACAAAGGTATCGATAAAACTTCAGGCTACATACTAAATTTGCATGTAACAAATCTAATTTATGCCTGTATTTAATTTACAACTACATGTATATTTAGGTAAGCTTTAATTCATTATATTTCAAACTTTTAGCATGGAAATGTACATGTTATATAGTTGCTAACTTTATCACTCTTTGTGATAAAAATATGTGGTTTCATCAAAATATTCAAACCTTCCTGGCCAATACAATGACATAAAAAAAATTTCAAATTCAACTGTTGTTGCAAGGGTTTTCTCAGAGAATGGTTACATATAACCACCACCACTAGTTTATTCGTCCATCAGAACATTGTATAAGACAAGTAATACCATGTTTACATTTTAGTATGAATGTTCAATAATGGGCATAACCGCGATAAACATTTTTGGACCTTTTTTGCTGTTTTTCCAAATCTGGGGGACAACTGTATAGTGTGTCCCCCACTGTTAAAGGTGGGGGTCTTGTTCCCCTCGACCTCCAGGATCGACGCCCATGCTATTGGTTAAGTAATAAATTATTAAGAAAACAATTAAATGCAGAAGTCTGCAATCTTCATTGAAATTCAGCTATGTTCAATAATGTCAAAGCAAAGTTAGAAGACAAGAAGAAGAGCAGTCCCTTAAGCTAACCGGTACCGGCCCGCTATTCCGGGGTCCGCTATTCCGGGGATCCGCCGGAATATACATACATACAACATACATACATGCATAGATACATACATACATGCATACATACATCCATGCATGCATGCATGTATGAATGTATGCGTGTATGTATGTATACATACATGTATGTACGTATGTTTATATACATACATACATGTATGTATGCATGAATGGACGTATACATACATACATGTATGGATTCATGTATGTATGCATGTATGTATGTATCTATGCATGTATGTGTCTTGTATGTATGTATATTCCAGCGGATCCCCAGAATAGCGGACCCCCGGAATAGTGGACCGGAACCAAGCTAGCCCTGAGGCAGATAATGTCTTCACGACTTCGTTTTCTAAGCCTCAGCATATGAGGGTGGGTGGCCAGTCCTCTTCCTTGCCGTCTTCCCACCGATAGTCTACAATCAGTGTGCTCACTATGGCTGAGTTGGCTAGGTGGAGCAGCAATTGCGAACCAAATTTCTGCCCTGAGGGGATTTAAAGCCCCGATCTCTCAGTTGACAGTCCAGCACACTAACTACTAAACTATTGAGCACATAAGTTAAATAATAAATTAAGAATTATTTACTTTTCGAAACCCAGCTTTTGTAAAGATGTAAATACGCAAACTTAGAAAGAATTAAGGTCTTCCATTTTAAGAGATATCTTTTAGATTTTATACAGTCTACAGTGTACACACAGCCATGTTCCAGCACATTCGAGAGATTCTTCAAAAGCACTATACGAATACTCTCATACATACCTGTTGGCCTTCAGTGTGGCTAAATACACACGTAAAAATTTATAGTAGGCGTATATTTAGATGTGCGTGCTTTTCATACTGCATGAGGAAATTCGTAATACTGCTTCCAACTAGGCCTATGTTGTATATTGCACTATGTATAGTACCATAGGCGCTGAGTTGACCAAAAAACTGAATGCTCAAAGACAGTAAAAGCAATTACGTGCGGAGAAATTTTTTGGACCTCTTTTTTGTACACGAAAAATGCGTTAAAAACAAGAGGCAGGCACCTTGTAACGGCATGCAGATATATAGTTTCATCAAATTGTATAATCACATGCAAACTAATTCAAGTCTAAAGTTAATTGATTTTTATTAGGAACATAGTGCGAAACAGTATAAACAGAATAATAATAAACAAAACTCATTAGTTTTTGTTATTTTTTGGTGGCAATGTGTTGACGTGTCAGCTGCCTGGTCTCAGTGGTCAAGTTTCCACTTGGCAATTATTTAACAAAAACAGCAATCAAACAGTTTTTTAGAAATGGGGGACAACTGTATACTGTATTCCCTCACTGTTAAAGGTGGAGGGCACTTGTCCCACTCGTGTCCCCCTCGGCCAATCGCCGCCCTTGGGGATTTTGCCTACAGAAAGAAGTCTGGGATATAGTCATAATTTAATATATCCATCAGTTAATTAGGTCAACAAAGTCAAATTTCGCACAGTCGTTTTTGAGACATGGCTAAAAGGCTGAAAAGCATAAAACTTACAGCACGAGTGATAAAAAAGTTAATTGAGATTAAAATATAACAAAGGCTTTATATTATTTCATAGATAAGTAATGCCAATCTATACATATAATATCCATAGAGTGTCCGTCTGTCGGAGGACGCTACGTCACAAACGGGTGCTGTTCTATTGTGAAACATAAACCGTTTGTCTTGACGACGGCGGTCTTGACGACGGCGATAACCATGCAACGATACATATAGGCCTATAATATGACGGCATAATATGACGGGCAATACACTAGTAGCAAAATAATCTCTTAAAGGCGCTCTTTGCGGGCTGATTTCTGGTGGTGCCCAGGCATAGGGCCTACGTGGGCCTCGCATGGCCGATTTCTGGTGGTGCTGGGCACTCGATCATGTCTGTCAAGTTGTCATACATATTCGTATTCACATTCATCCTCATATTCACATTCAAAAATCCATTGCATTGGAAACTTCGCCAGTTGAAATAACATACTCATCCCCATAACAACCCAAAGATTTTCGACCATC
Organism: Allolobophora icterica; assembly: GCA_963556255.1. Taxonomy (NCBI): domain Eukaryota; kingdom Metazoa; phylum Annelida; class Clitellata; order Crassiclitellata; family Lumbricidae; genus Allolobophora; species Allolobophora icterica. The sequence goes on along the minus strand of OY744606.1, from coordinate 45,736,881 downwards.
ATACACTACACCTATAGGACTACTTAATAGACCCATCCCATATCCAGAGCAAAGACCCATATCTCAACGGTAGCCTCTCAAAGCTACCATTATATTGCATTGAAAGTTATGGTAAAAGTAGCGAATTCACGAGTGTAAAAGACCTACTCATCCCCATCATAAACTAAAGATGTTCTAATCCCATACACTACATCCACAGCACTACTGAATCCACTCATCCCCTATCCAGAGCAAAGACCCATATCTCAACGGTAGCCTCTCAAAGGTCCCATATATCCTCATAATCACATTCAAAAATCCGTTGAATTGCCAACTTCGCGAGTATAAAAAACATACTCATCCCCATAATAAACCAAAGATTTTGTAATCCCATACACTACTTCCATAGCACTACTGAATCCACTCATCCGCTATCCAGAGCAAAGACCCATATCTCAACGGTAGCCTCTCAAAAGTCCCATATATCCTCATATTCACATTCAAAAATCCATTGCATTGACAACTTCGCGAGTATAAAAAACATACTCATCCCCATAATAAACCAAAGATTTTGTAATCCCATACACTACTTCCATAGCACTACTGAATCCACTCATCCGCTACCCAGAGCAAAGACCCATATCTCAACGGTAGCCTCTCAAACGTCCCATATATCCTGATATTCACATTCAAAAATCCATTGAATTGCCAACTTCGCGAGTATGAAAGACCTACTCATCCCCATAATAAACCAAAGATTTTCTAATCCCATACACTAGTTCCATAGCACTACTGAATCCACTCATCCGCTATCCAGAGCAAAAACCCATATCTCAACGGTAGCCTCTCAAAGGTCCCATATATCCTCATATTCACATTCAAAAATCCATTGAATTGCCAACTTCGCGAGTATAAAAAAACCTACTCATCCCCATAATAAACCAAAGATTTTCTAATCCCATACACTACTTCCATAGCACTACTGAATCCACTCATCCGCTATCCAGAGCAAAAACCCATATCTCAACGGTAGCCTCTCAAAGGTCCCATATATCCTCATATTCACATTCAAAAATCCATTGAATTGCCAACTTCGCGAGTATAAAAAAACCTACTCATCCCCATAATAAACCAAAGATTTTCTAATCCCATACACTACTTCCATAGCACTACTGAATCCACTCATCCGCTATCCAGAGCAAAGACTCATGTCTCAACGGTAGCCTGTCAAACGTCCCATATATCCTGATATTCACATTCAAAAATCCATTGAATTGTCAACTTCGCGAGTATGAAAGACCTACTCATCCCCATAATAAACCAAAGATTTTTTAATCCCATACACTACTTCCATAGCACTACTGAATCCACTCATCCGCTATCCAGAGCAAAGACCCATATCTCAACGGTAGCCTCTCAAAGGTCCCATATATCCTGATATTCACATTCAAAAATCCATTGAATTGCCAACTTCGCGAGTATAAAAAACATACTCATCCCCGTAATAAACCAAACATTTTGTAATCCCATACACTACTTCCATAGCACTACTGAATCCACTCATCCGCTATCTAGAGCAAAGACCCATATCTCAACGGTAGCCTCTCAAAGGTCATATATAATCCTGATATTCACATTCAAAAATCCATTGAATTGCCCACTTCGCGAGTATGAAAGACCTACTCATCCCCATAATAAACCAAAGATTTTGTAATCCCATACACTACTTCCATAGCACTACTGAATCCACTCATCCGCTATCCAGAGCAAAGACCCATATCTCAACGGTAGCCTCTCAAACGTCCCATATATCCTGATATTCACATTCAAAAATCCATTGAATTGCCAACTTCGCGAGTATGAAAGACCTACTCATCCCCATAATAAACCAAAGATTTTCTAATCCCATACACTAGTTCCATAGCACTACTGAATCCACTCATCCGCTATCCAGAGCAAGGACCTATATCTCAACGGTAGCCTCTCAAAGGTCCCATATATCCTCATATTCACATTCAAAAATCCATTGAATTGCCAACTTCGCGAGTATAAAAAACATACTCATCCCCGTAATAAACCAAACATTTTGTAATCCCAGACACTAGTTCCATAGCACTACTGAAACCACCCATCCGCTATCCAGAGCAAAGACCCATATCTCAACGGTAGCCTCTCAAAGGTCCCATATATCCTCATATTCACATTCAAAAATCCATTGAATTGCAAACTTAGCGAGTATGAAAGACCTACTCATCCCCATAATAAACCAAAGATTTTCTAATCCCATACACTACTTCCATAGCACTACTGAATCCACTCATCCGCTATCTAGAGCAAAGACCCATATCTCAACGGTAGCCTCTCAAAGGTCCCATATATCCTCATATTCACATTCAAAAATCCATTGAATTGCAAACTTAGCGAGTATGAAAGACCTACTCATCCCCATAATAAACCAAAGATATTTTAATCCCATACACTACTTCCATAGCACTACTGAATCCACTCATCCGCTATCCAGAGCAAAGACCCATATCTCAACGGTAGCCTCTCAAAGGTCCCATATATCCTGATATTCACATTCAAAAATCCATTGAATTGTCAACTTCGCGAGTATGAAAAACATACTCATCCCCATGATAAACCAAAGATTTTGTAATCCCATACACTACTTCCATAGCACTACTGAATCCACTCATCCGATATCCAGAGCAAAGACCCATATCTCAACGGTAGCCTCTCAAAGGTCCCATATATCCTCATATTCACATTCAAAAATCCATTGAATTGCCAACTTCGCGAGTATAAAAAAACCTACTCATCCCCATAATAAACCAAAGATTTTCTAATCCCATACACTACTTCCATAGCACTACTGAATCCACTCATCCGCTATCCAGAGCAAAGACCCATATCTCAACGGTAGCCTCTCAAAGGTCCCATATATCCTCATATTCACATTCAAAAATCCATTGAATTGTCAACTTCGCGAGTATGAAAAACATACTCATCCCCATAATAAACCAAAGATTTTGTAATCCCATACACTACTTCCATAGCACTACTGAATCCACTCATCCGCTATCCAGAGCAAAGACCCATATCTCAACGGTAGCCTCTCAAAAGTCCCATATATCCTCATATTCACATTCAAAAATCCATTGAATTGCAAATTTAGCGAGTATGAAAGACCTACTCATCCCCATAATAAACCAAAGATTTTGTAATCCCATACACTACTTCCATAGCACTACTGAATCCACTCATCCGCTATCCAGAGCAAAGACCTATATCTCAACGGTAGCCTCTCAAAGGTCCCATATATCCTCATATTCACATTCAAAAATCCATTGAATTGCCAACTTCGCGAGTATAAAAAACATACTCATCCCCGTAATAAACCAAACATTTTGTAATCCCATACGCTACTTCCATAGCACTACTGAATCCACTCATCCGATATCTAGAGCAAAGACCCATATCTCAACGGTAGCCTCTCAAAGGTCGTATATATCCTCATATTCACATTCAAAAATCCATTGAATTGCCAACTTCGCGAGTATGAAAGACCTACTCATCCCCATAATAAACCAAAGAATTTTTAATCCCATACATTACTTCCATAGCACTACTGAATCCACTCATCCGCTATCCAGAGCAAAGACCCATATCTCAACGGTAGCCTCTCAAAGGTCATATATAATCCTGATATTCACATTCAAAAATCCATTGAATTGCCCACTTCGCGAGTATGAAAGACCTACTCATCCCCATAATAAACCAAAGATTTTGTAATCCCATACACTACTTCCATAGCACTACTGAATCCACTCATCCGCTATCCAGAGCAAAGACCCATATCTCAACGGTAGCCTCTCAAACGTCCCATATATCCTGATATTCACATTCAAAAATCCATTGAATTGCCAACTTCGCGAGTATGAAAGACCTACTCATCCTCATAATAAACCAAAGATTTTCTAATCCCATACACTAGTTCCATAGCACTACTGAATCCACTCATCCGCTATCCAGAGCAAGGACCTATATCTCAACGGTAGCCTCTCAAAGGTCCCATATATCCTCATATTCACATTCAAAAATCCATTGAATTGCCAACTTCGCGAGTATAAAAAACATACTCATCCCCGTAATAAACCAAACATTTTGTAATCCCATACACTACTTCCATAGCACTACTGAATCCACTCATCCGCTATCTAGAGCAAAGACCCATATCTCAACGGTAGCCTCTCAAAGGTCATATATAATCCTGATATTCACATTCAAAAATCCATTGAATTGCCCACTTCGCGAGTATGAAAGACCTACTCATCCCCATAATAAACCAAAAATTTTCTAATCCCATACACTACCCCCAATAGGACTACTTAATACACCCATCACACATCCAGAGCAAAGACCCATATCTCAACGGCAACCTCTCAAAGTTCCCATTCATCCTCATATTCCCATTAGTAGATGGGATATCAAGGCGTTACGCCACCAAGTCTAAAAATAAGGGGACACCACTTTTAAGGCGCCTCAGAAGCCGTGATGGCTTAAAATGACATAATTCATATTATGGCGCAAAATCTACACATATCTACGAGACGCTTTTCGATTCAACCAAAAAAGAGATCGCTATGAAGTGCCTTAACACATCAAATTGTAAACGTACCGTTTGGTGCCAGCCGAGCCGCCTCCCACGAGGCCGGCCCAAACCATTCGGGTCACCAGAATATCCCATACCGATGTCTTTAAATGAGAATTTTTCCATTTTAAGAAATAATATAGTTTGAATATTATCAAAAAAATTTAATTTAATGAAATGATGTAGTTTGAGTATTATCATAAAGATTTCATTTAAGAAATAATATAGTTTGAGTATTATTGAATACGATTCATTCGGTTTTATCGGTGCAAAACAACTTCTGATTATGGATCATATTGATGTTGATATCGGGTTGGAGGAACTTGAAGTGGATGTGGTAGAGATTGATTTTTTATCCGGATGATGATGAGATATCTGAGGATGAAGGGATAGTGAGTGGTGAAGAAGATTTCGAGTTGGAGGAAATCTACCCTGACGAGGCAATGGAACGGATCTTGGTAGAGGCGCCTGATATTGATTTTAACAAGAATGCGTGGCGTGAACAACTTGCAATGATGGATCCGGACGAGATCGATGAAATTTTGAGAAAGGCACGTGAAGAAGACGGTTATGATTCCGACCTTTATGATATGCTCCGCGAATGGTATGGGAGATAGTAAAAATAAGATAACACAACAGTACCATAAAAATGTTTTAAAAAATTAAATTAAAATTAAAATTAAAACAAAAAACTTCTTTTGGAACAGCCTCCCATGAGTTGGAAACAAACTAGGCCCTAATTAATCAAAATAAAGTATTTTCAAATTACAGAATGAACTATTTATGGTATACATAAAACATAATGTATGGACAAAATTTTTGCAAGTGGCTCGTAATAGGTAAAACAACCCTCTGCTGTCGCAGATGCATTGGGGAGTACTGTTTCAAAAATTTAGCACTACTGCGAAACGGTTGCGGGACAAAACCATGCGCTAAATGTGGAAAGGGGTATTAAAACACGTGTGGGTGAATGCATGAAGTGTGGTTATTTCGCTAAATATTTCAGAGCTCGACTAGGTGGGTTAATTCGTGAATTTAATAAAGAATGGAAACGTCTTTCATCTATATCATTAGACTAGAAAATGAAAAAATTCTATTTAAAGAAATGATAAAGTTATTATATTGAGATAAATGAATTATCTAGATATTACTATGGATAAAAATATTAAGCAATTGCTGGGAGGGTTTACCGGGCCCAGAGCTCTTCGGGCTGTTCTAGAGAACATCTTAGACGAACCTATCCCAGATGCAGTCAAAAGACGCTTACTACAACCACTGCTTCCAAGGCCAATTCCTCCAGTGCGCAAGCATAGAGGGGCAAAACGTAAGGCCCTTCTAGCAGAATTCGACCCACTCCTAATTAAGAAGGCTAGAGGTGGACCACCATCCTTTGTAGTGCACAGAGAGCTCGCCAATCAGCTTCTGAGAGACTTTCGTGCAGAAGCACCTCTTAACCACAGGCTGGAAGGAGATGCGTTGGCTTTCTTCGGTGCAATGGAGCACAACATTGAGTCGCAGCTAAACGAAGAGCTATTCAAGAATGGCGGTTTGAAATTCTCTCAAGTGTTGACTGTTGATTTGGAAAAGTTAGCGCCAACAGTTGATAATGTGTATGATGGCAACGCGGCTCCTGGTACTATTACCAACACGGCCTACTTCCGAGGCAAAGCAGTACCAGTTACCAATGCGGGGAAAATCCAGGGAATTATACGGAAGGCCAAGGCTGAAGTACTAAAACTCCTCAAAGAGTACACCAATGAGGGATCGGGGTGGAGAGTGAAGCGGGTCGTGGCGCTAGACCTCAGTTTTGCAAAATATAAGCCTTTCCGAGGTAAGAGCTACTTTCCCACAACAAAGTACATCCCCCATCGCACGGTTATTAATGTCAAGTATGAAGATAAACGATGCTTCGAGTGGGCCATATTAAGCGCCATGGATCCAGTAGATCATAAGCAACACCCCTATTCTCCCAGTAAGTATCGTGCCCACCTCCTCGAGCTAAACTTTGACGGTATAGAATTTCCAGTGAAGGTCACAGATATCGACAAGTTTGAGCGTCAAAACCCAACTATAAGTGTCTCAGTCTTCGGGTGGGATAAAGCTTTGTATTAAATTCACATTTCAGACCGGGCCAGTGTCCACAATCTTGACCTTCTACTACTGGCCGACGACGCAAATGAAAATTTTCAATATGTCTGGATCAAGGATCTCGCCCGCATGCTTTATAAAAACAGCAAATTTCAAGGACGAAAACATCCATGTCGCCGCTGCCTCCACATATTCTGTAGACAAGACTTGCTGGATGCTCATATCAAAGATTGTCAGGGCATTAGTAAGAAGCCTCAGCGGATTGAGATGCCAAAAGAGGATGAAAATATCCTCAAATTCCAGAATCACCACAAACAGAAGCGCGTTCCGTATATCATATACGCCGATTTCGAGGCGTTGAACGTGGCACTCCTAAATGCGGCCATGAACCCCAACGAGAGCAACACCAGACAGATAGCTGAGCAGAAACCGTGCAGCTTCTGTTACATAGTGGTTCGATGCGACGGCCGCACGAAGAAACCAGTTTTATATCGGAGAGAACGCCGTGGAAGCGTTCCTACAACGACTACCAGGCGAGCTAGCCTCTATCAGACAAAGGATGGTCACCCCAGCTAGGACGGTTATGTCAGCGGCCGATCGCCAATCATTCCGCGAGGCTATCGAATGTCACATCTGCGGAAATGCTCTCGAAGCGGATAGAGTTCGTGACCACTGCCACATTACCGGTAAGTACCGAGATTCCGCTCACAATGCCTGAAACCTCAGACTTCGAACATATCCCGATAAAGTGTGAGTTTCCGGTAGTCTTCCACAATATGCGAGGTTACGACAGCCACCTCATAATGCAAGCGATAGGTAGCTGTGAGGCCGCACACGATGAAAAAACTGAAATTATCTGTATTCCAAACAATATGGAGAAATATATGACATTCAACATTGGACAACTACAGTTCATTGATAGCCTCCAGTTTATAAACAGCTCATTGGATAAATTATCAGGAAACCTATCACTGGAAGATCTAAAAGTCACAACGTCGTATATAAACGAAAATTTTGCTCATAACGAAAGGTAAAAATTAGATCTTTTGAGACGAAAGAGCGTGTATTGTTACGAATACATCCACGATTACCACCGCTTCGAAGAAGACCGACTTCCACCCAAAGAAGCGTTCTACAGCAGGCTGTCCCGAGAGAACATTTCTGATGAGGATTATCAACACGCCCAACGAGTATAAACTCTGGGCGACTATCACGACTTGTATCTCTGTACGGATGTACTCCTACCGGCGGATGTATTCGAGACCTTCAGAGATGCATCGATGAAGCACTACAGTCTGGACCCGGCTAACTTTCTCTTTACCAGGAATGGCCTGGGACGCTTTGCTGAAAAAGACGAAAATCGAACTCGATCTTTTAACCGATATAGACATGCATTTGTTTGTAGAGAAAGGTCTCAGAGGTGGAATCTCGATGGTATCTAAGCGCTTCGCAAAGGCCAACAACCCACAATGCCCAGATCATGATACTAGGAAGCCAGAAAACTGGATCATGTACCTCGACGCTAATAACCTTTACGGCTGGGCGATGCAACAGCCGCTGCCAGTTGGAGGATTCAGCTGGGAGATCCCAAACAATCTACGGCTATGGCTATGTGCATTGTAATTATTAAAGCAGACGACTGTCATTTGCTTCCATAGACGATATAAATAATAGAGCAATACCATAGAGCAATAATTAAGCGAGTTATTCCTAAAAACCGTTTGCCATCCCTGCATCAATAGCTTAGAAATCTCACTTCTGTTGCGCGTGGAGGTCATGTATGCACGCACACATAAATTTCTTTGTGGTCTTTTGGGGCCCCCGGAAGCGTGGGGCCCCTGGCGACTGCCCACAATGCCCATGCGTTAAGACGGCACTGCTAAAAAGTTCTGTTGAAGAGGTGTTATGTAAATCCTTGAATGAATGAATGAATGAATGAATGAATGAATGAATGAATGAATATATCAACCACCCACCTCCAAAATGGCATAGCTCTTGTTGCTCCGCTCTATTCTCTCGGTGCAATTGAGGATATATACTCGCGAAGTTGGCAATTCAATATATTTTTGAATGTGATTATGAGGATATATGGGACATTTGAGAGGCTACCCTTGAGATATGGGTCTTTGCTCTGGATAGGGGATGAGTGGATTCAGTAGTGCTATGGAAGTAGTGTATGGGATTACAAAATTTTTGGTTTATTATGGGGATGAGTATGTTTTTCATACTCGCGAAGTTGACAATTCAATGGATTTTTGAATGTGAATATGAGGATATATGGGACCTTTGAGAGGCTACCGTTGAGATATGGGTCTTTGCTCTGGATAGCGGATGAGTGGATTCAGTAGTGCTATGGAAGTAGTGTATGGGATTACAAAATCTTTGGTTTATTATGGGGATGAGTATGTTTTTCATACTCGCGAAGTTGACAATTCAATGGATTTTTGAATGTGAATATGAGGATATATACGACCTTTGAGAGGCTACCGTTGAGATATGGGTCTTTGCTCTGGATAGCGGATGAGTGGATTCAGTAGTGCTATGGAAGTAGTGTAAGGGATTACAAAATGTTTGGTTTATTACGGGGATGAGTATGTTTTTTATACTCGCGAAGTTGGCAATTCAATGGATTTTTGAATGTGAATATGAGGATATATGGGACCTATGAGAGGCTACCGTTGAGATATGGGTCTTTGCTCTGGATAGCGGATGAGTGGATTCAGTAGTGCTATGGAAGTAGTGTATGGGATTACAAAATCTTTGGTTTATTATGGGGATGAGTAGGTCTTTCATACATACTCGCTAAGTTTGCAATTCAATGGATTTTTGAATGTGAATATGAGGATATATGGGACGTTTGAGAGGCTACCGTTGAGATATGGGTCTTTGCTCTGGATAGCGGATGAGTGGATTCAGTAGTGCTATGGAAGTAGTGTATGGGATTACAAAATCTTTGGTTTATTATGGGGATGAGTAGGTTTTTCATACTCGCGAAGTTGGCAATTCAATGGATTTTTGAATGTGAATATGAGGATATATACGACCTTTGAGAGGCTACCGTTGAGATATGGGTCTTTGCTCTGGATAGCGGATGAGTGGATTCAGTAGTGCTATGGAAGTAGTGTATGGGATTACAAAATCTTTGGTTTATTATGGGGATGAGTATGTTTTTCATACTCGCGAAGTTGACAATTCAATGGATTTTTGAATGTGAATATGAGGATATATGGGACCTTAACCGACCTTTGAGAGGCTACCGTTGAGATATGGGTCTTTGCTCTGGATAGCGGATGAGTGGATTCAGTAGTGCTATGGAAGTAGTGTATGGGATTAGAAAATCTTTGGTTTATTATGGGGATGAGTAGGTTTTTTTATACTCGCGAAGTTGGCAATTCAACGGATTTCTGAATGTGAATATGAGGATATATGGGACCTTTGAGAGGCTACCGTTGAGATATGGGTCTTTGCTCTGGATAGCGGATGAGTGGATTCAGTAGTGCTATGGAAGTAGTGTATGGGATTACAAAATCTTTGGTTTATTATGGGGATGAGTAGGTATTTCATACTCGCGAAGTTGGCAATTCAATGGATTTTTGAATGTGAATATCAGGATTATATATGACCTTTGAGAGGCTACCCTTGAAATATGGGTCTTTGCTCTGGATAGCGGATGAGAGGATTCAGTAGTGCTATGGAAGTAGTGTATGGGATTAAAATATCTTTGGTTTATTATGGGGATGAGTAGGTCTTTCATACTCGCGAAGTTGGCAATTCAATGGATTTTTGAATGTGAATATGAGGATATATGGGACCTTTGAGAGGCTACCGTTGAGATATGGGTCTTTGCTCTGGATAGCGGATGAGTGGATTCAGTAGTGCTATGGAAGTAGTGTATGGGATTACAAAATCTTTGGTTTATTATGGGGATGAGTAGGTCTTTCATACTCGCGAAGTTGACAATTCAACGGATTTTTGAATGTGAATATGAGGATATATTGGACCTTTGAGAGGCTACCGTTGAGATATGGGTCTTTGCTCTGGATAGCGGATGAGTGGATTCAGTAGTGCTATGGAAGTAGTGTATGGGATTAGAAAATCTTTGGTTTATTATGGGGATGAGTAGGTTTTTTTATACTCGCGAAGTTGGCAATTCAATGGATTTTTGAATGTGAATATGAGGATATATGGGACCTTTGAGAGGCTACCGTTGAGATATGGGTCTTTGCTCTGGATAGCGGATGAGTGGATTCAGTAGTGCTATGGAACTAGTGTATGGGATTAGAAAATCTTTGGTTTATTATGGGGATGAGTAGGTCTTTCATACTCGCGAAGTTGGCAATTCAATGGATTTTTGAATGTGAATATCAGGATATATGGGACGTTTGACAGGCTACCGTTGAGATATGGGTCTTTGCTCTGGATAGGGGATGAGTGGATTCAGTAGTGCTATGGAAGTAGTGTATGGGATTACAAAATTTTTGGTTTATTATGGGGATGAGTATGTTTTTCATACTCGCGAAGTTGACAATTCAATGGATTTTTGAATGTGAATATGAGGATATATGGGACCTTTGAGAGGCTACCGTTGAGATATGGGTCTTTGCTCTGGATAGCGGATGAGTGGATTCAGTAGTGCTATGGAAGTAGTGTATGGGATTACAAAATCTTTGGTTTATTATGGGGATGAGTATGTTTTTCATACTCGCGAAGTTGACAATTCAATGGATTTTTGAATGTGAATATGAGGATATATGGGACCTATGAGAGGCTACCGTTGAGATATGGGTCTTTGCTCTGGATAGCGGATGAGTGGATTCAGTAGTGCTATGGAAGTAGTGTATGGGATTACAAAATCTTTGGTTTATTATGGGGATGAGTAGGTCTTTCATACATACTCGCTAAGTTTGCAATTCAATGGATTTTTGAATGTGAATATGAGGATATATGGGACGTTTGAGAGGCTACCGTTGAGATATGGGTCTTTGCTCTGGATAGCGGATGAGTGGATTCAGTAGTGCTATGGAAGTAGTGTATGGGATTACAAAATCTTTGGTTTATTATGGGGATGAGTATGTTTTTCATACTCGCGAAGTTGGCAATTCAATGGATTTTTGAATGTGAATATGAGGATATATACGACCTTTGAGAGGCTACCGTTGAGATATGGGTCTTTGCTCTGGATAGCGAATGAGTGGATTCAGTAGTGCTATGGAAGTAGTGTATGGGATTACAAAATCTTTGGTTTATTATGGGGATGAGTATGTTTTTCATACTCGCGAAGTTGACAATTCAATGGATTTTTGAATGTGAATATGAGGATATATGGGACCTTAACCGACCTTTGAGAGGCTACCGTTGAGATATGGGTCTTTGCTCTGGATAGCGGATGAGTGGATTCAGTAGTGCTATGGAAGTAGTGTATGGGATTAGAAAATCTTTGGTTTATTATGGGGATGAGTAGGTTTTTTTATACTCGCGAAGTTGGCAATTCAACGGATTTTTGAATGTGAATATGAGGATATATGGGACCTTTGAGAGGCTACCGTTGAGATATGGGTCTTTGCTCTGGATAGCGGATGAGTGGATTCAGTAGTGCTATGGAAGTAGTGTATGGGATTACAAAATCTTTGGTTTATTATGGGGATGAGTAGGTATTTCATACTCGCGAAGTTGGCAATTCAATGGATTTTTGAATGTGAATATCAGGATTATATATGACCTTTGAGAGGCTACCCTTGAAATATGGGTCTTTGCTCTGGATAGCGGATGAGAGGATTCAGTAGTGCTATGGAAGTAGTGTATGGGATTAAAATATCTTTGGTTTATTATGGGGATGAGTAGGTCTTTCATACTCGCGAAGTTGGCAATTCAATGGATTTTTGAATGTGAATATGAGGATATATGGGACCTTTGAGAGGCTACCGTTGAGATATGGGTCTTTGCTCTGGATAGCGGATGAGTGGATTCAGTAGTGCTATGGAAGTAGTGTATGGGATTACAAAATCTTTGGTTTATTATGGGGATGAGTAGGTCTTTCATACTCGCGAAGTTGACAATTCAACGGATTTTTGAATGTGAATATGAGGATATATTGGACCTTTGAGAGGCTACCGTTGAGATATGGGTCTTTGCTCTGGATAGCGGATGAGTGGATTCAGTAGTGCTATGGAAGTAGTGTATGGGATTAGAAAATCTTTGGTTTATTATGGGGATGAGTAGGTTTTTTTATACTCGCGAAGTTGGCAATTCAATGGATTTTTGAATGTGAATATGAGGATATATGGGACCTTTGAGAGGCTACCGTTGAGATATGGGTCTTTGCTCTGGATAGCGGATGAGTGGATTCAGTAGTGCTATGGAACTAGTGTATGGGATTAGAAAATCTTTGGTTTATTATGGGGATGAGTAGGTCTTTCATACTCGCGAAGTTGGCAATTCAATGGATTTTTGAATGTGAATATCAGGATATATGGGACGTTTGACAGGCTACCGTTGAGATATGGGTCTTTGCTCTGGATAGGGGATGAGTGGATTCAGTAGTGCTATGGAAGTAGTGTATGGGATTACAAAATTTTTGGTTTATTATGGGGATGAGTATGTTTTTCATACTCGCGAAGTTGACAATTCAATGGATTTTTGAATGTGAATATGAGGATATATGGGACCTTTGAGAGGCTACCGTTGAGATATGGGTCTTTGCTCTGGATAGCGGATGAGTGGATTCAGTAGTGCTATGGAAGTAGTGTATGGGATTACAAAATCTTTGGTTTATTATGGGGATGAGTATGTTTTTCATACTCGCGAAGTTGACAATTCAATGGATTTTTGAATGTGAATATGAGGATATATACGACCTTTGAGAGGCTACCGTTGAGATATGGGTCTTTGCTCTGGATAGCGGATGAGTGGATTCAGTAGTGCTATGGAAGTAGTGTAAGGGATTACAAAATGTTTGGTTTATTACGGGGATGAGTATGTTTTTTATACTCGCGAAGTTGGCAATTCAATGGATTTTTGAATGTGAATATGAGGATATATGGGACCTATGAGAGGCTACCGTTGAGATATGGGTCTTTGCTCTGGATAGCGGATGAGTGGATTCAGTAGTGCTATGGAAGTAGTGTATGGGATTACAAAATCTTTGGTTTATTATGGGGATGATTAGGTTTTTTATACTCGCGAAGTTGGCAATTCAACGGATTTTTGAATGTGAATAAGAGGATATATGGGACCTTTGAGAGGCTACCGTTGAGATATGGGTCTTTGCTCTAGATAGCGGATGAGTGGATTCAGTAGTGCTATGGAAGTAGTGTATGGGATTACAAAATGTTTGGTTTATTACGGGGATGAGTATGTTTTTTATACTCGCGAAGTTGGCAATTCAATGGATTTTTGAATGTGAATATGAGGATATATGGGACCTTTGAGAGGCTACCGTTGAGATATGGGTCTTTGCTCTGGATAGCGGATGAGTGGATTCAGTAGTGCTGTGGAAGTAGTGTATGGGATTACAAAATCTTTGGTTTATTATGGGGATGATTAGGTTTTTTATACTCGCGAAGTTGGCAATTCAATGGATTTTTGAATGTGAATATCAGGATATATGGGACGTTTGAGAGGCTATCGTTGAGATATGGGTCTTTGCTCTGGATAGCGGATGAGTGGATTCAGTAGTGCTATGGAAGTAGTGTATGGGATTACAAAATCTTTGGTTTATTATGGGGATGAGTAGGTCTTTCATACTCGCGAAGTTGGCAATTCAATGGATTTTTGAATGTGAATATGAGGATATATGGGACCTTTGAGAGGCTACCGTTGAGATATGGGTCTTTGCTCTGGATAGCGGATGAGTGGATTCAGTAGTGCTATGGAAGTAGTGTATGGGATTACAAAATCTTTGGTTTATTATGGGGATGAGTAGGTCTTTCATACATACTCGCTAAGTTTGCAATTCAATGGATTTTTGAATGTGAATATGAGGATATATGGGACCTTTGAGAGGCTACCGTTGAGATATTCGGTCTTTGCTCTGGATAGCGGATGAGTGGATTCAGTAGTGCTATGGAAGTAGTGTATGGGATTACAAAATCTTTGGTTTATTATGGGGATGAGTATGTTTTTCATACTCGCGAAGTTGACAATTCAATGGATTTTTGAATGTGAATATGAGGATATATACGACCTTTGAGAGGCTACCGTTGAGATATGGGTCTTTGCTCTGGATAGCGGATGAGTGGATTCAGTAGTGCTATGGAAGTAGTGTATGGGATTACAAAATCTTTGGTTTATTATGGGGATGAGTATGTTTTTCATCCTCGCGAAGTTGACAATTCAATGGATTTTTGAATGTGAATATGAGGATATATGGGACCTTAACCGACCTTTGAGAGGCTACCGTTGAGATATGGGTCTTTGCTCTGGATAGCGGATGAGTGGATTCAGTAGTGCTATGGAAGTAGTGTATGGGATTAGAAAATCTTTGGTTTATTATGGGGATGAGTAGGTTTTTTTATACTCGCGATGTTGGCAATTCAACGGATTTTTGAATGTGAATATGAGGATATATGGGACCTTTGAGAGGCTACCGTTGAGATATGGGTCTTTGCTCTGGATAGCGGATGAGTGGATTCAGTAGTGCTATGGAAGTAGTGTATGGGATTAGAAAATCTTTGGTTTATTATGGGGATGAGTAGGTCTTTCATACTCGCGAAGTTGGCAATTCAATGGATTTTTGAATGTGAATATCAGGATTATATATGACCTTTGAGAGGCTACCCTTGAAATATGGGTCTTTGCTCTGGATAGCGGATGAGAGGATTCAGTAGTGCTATGGAAGTAGTGTATGGGATTAAAACATCTTTGGTTTATTATGGGGATGAGTAGGTCTTTCATACTCGCGAAGTTGGCAATTCAATGGATTTTTGAATGTGAATATGAGGATATATGGGACCTTTGAGAGGCTACCGTTGAGATATGGGTCTTTGCTCTGGATAGCGGATGAGTGGATTCAGTAGTGCTATGGAAGTAGTGTATGGGATTACAAAATCTTTGGTTTATTATGGGGATGAGTAGGTCTTTCATACTCGCGAAGTTGACAATTCAACGGATTTTTGAATGTGAATATGAGGATATATTGGACCTTTGAGAGGCTACCGTTGAGATATGGGTCTTTGCTCTGGATAGCGGATGAGTGGATTCAGTAGTGCTATGGAAGTAGTGTATGGGATTAGAAAATCTTTGGTTTATTATGGGGATGAGTAGGTTTTTTTATACTCGCGAAGTTGGCAATTCAATGGATTTTTGAATGTGAATATGAGGATATATGGGACCTTTGAGAGGCTACCGTTGAGATATGGGTCTTTGCTCTGGATAGCGGATGAGTGGATTCAGTAGTGCTATGGAACTAGTGTATGGGATTAGAAAATCTTTGGTTTATTATGGGGATGAGTAGGTCTTTCATACTCGCGAAGTTGGCAATTCAATGGATTTTTGAATGTGAATATCAGGATATATGGGACGTTTGACAGGCTACCGTTGAGATATGGGTCTTTGCTCTGGATAGCGGATGAGTGGATTCAGTAGTGCTATGGAAGTAGTGTATGGGATTACAAAATCTTTGGTTTATTATGGGGATGAGTAGGTCTTTCATACATACTCGCTAAGTTTGCAATTCAATGGATTTTTGAATGTGAATATGAGGATATATGGGACCTTTGAGAGGCTACCGTTGAGATATGGGTCTTTGCTCTGGATAGCGGATGAGTGGATTCAGTAGTGCTATGGAAGTAGTGTATGGGATTACAAAATCTTTGGTTTATTATGGGGATGAGTATGTTTTTCATACTCGCGAAGTTGACAATTCAATGGATTTTTGAATGTGAATATGAGGATATATACGACCTTTGAGAGGCTACCGTTGAGATATGGGTCTTTGCTCTAGATAGCGGATGAGTGGATTCAGTAGTGCTATGGAAGTAGTGTATGGGATTACAAAATCTTTGGTTTATTATGGGGATGAGTATGTTTTTCATACTCGCGAAGTTGACAATTCAATGGATTTTTGAATGTGAATATGAGGATATATACGACCTTTGAGAGGCTACCGTTGAGATATGGGTCTTTGCTCTGGATAGCGGATGAGTGGATTCAGTAGTGCTATGGAAGTAGTGTATGGGATTACAAAATCTTTGGTTTATTGGTTTATTATGGGGATGAGTATGTTTTTCATACTCGCGAAGTTGACAATTCAATGGATTTTTGAATGTGAATATGAGGATATATGGGACCTTAACCGACCTTTGAGAGGCTACCGTTGAGATATGGGTCTTTGCTCTGGATAGCGGATGAGTGGATTCAGTAGTGCTATGGAAGTAGTGTATGGGATTAGAAAATCTTTGGTTTATTATGGGGATGAGTAGGTTTTTTTATACTCGCGATGTTGGCAATTCAACGGATTTTTGAATGTGAATATGAGGATATATGGGACCTTTGAGAGGCTACCGTTGAGATATGGGTCTTTGCTCTGGATAGCGGATGAGTGGATTCAGTAGTGCTATGGAAGTAGTGTATGGGATTAGAAAATCTTTGGTTTATTATGGGGATGAGTAGGTCTTTCATACTCGCGAAGTTGGCAATTCAATGGATTTTTGAATGTGAATATCAGGATTATATATGACCTTTGAGAGGCTACCCTTGACATATGGGTCTTTGCTCTGGATAGCGGATGAGAGGATTCAGTAGTGCTATGGAAGTAGTGTATGGGATTAAAATATCTTTGGTTTATTATGGGGATGAGTAGGTCTTTCATACTCGCGAAGTTGGCAATTCAATGGATTTTTGAATGTGAATATGAGGATATATGGGACCTTTGAGAGGCTACCGTTGAGATATGGGTCTTTGCTCTGGATAGCGGATGAGTGGATTCAGTAGTGCTATGGAAGTAGTGTATGGGATTACAAAATCTTTGGTTTATTATGGGGATGAGTAGGTCTTTCATACTCGCGAAGTTGACAATTCAACGGATTTTTGAATGTGAATATGAGGATATATTGGACCTTTGAGAGGCTACCGTTGAGATATGGGTCTTTGCTCTGGATAGCGGATGAGTGGATTCAGTAGTGCTATGGAAGTAGTGTATGGGATTAGAAAATCTTTGGTTTATTATGGGGATGAGTAGGTTTTTTTATACTCGCGAAGTTGGCAATTCAATGGATTTTTGAATGTGAATATGAGGATATATGGGACCTTTGAGAGGCTACCGTTGAGATATGGGTCTTTGCTCTGGATAGCGGATGAGTGGATTCAGTAGTGCTATGGAACTAGTGTATGGGATTAGAAAATCTTTGGTTTATTATGGGGATGAGTAGGTCTTTCATACTCGCGAAGTTGGCAATTCAATGGATTTTTGAATGTGAATATCAGGATATATGGGACGTTTGACAGGCTACCGTTGAGATATGGGTCTTTGCTCTGGATAGCGGATGAGTGGATTCAGTAGTGCTATGGAAGTAGTGTATGGGATTACAAAATCTTTGGTTTATTATGGGGATGAGTAGGTTTTTTATACTCGCGAAGTTGGCAATTCAATGAATTTTTGAATGTGAATATGAGGATATATGGGACCTTTGAGAGGCTACCGTTGAGATATGGGTCTTTGCTCTGGATAGCGGATGAGTGGATTCAGTAGTGCTATGGAAGTAGTGTATGGGATTAGAACATCTTTGGTTTATTATGGGGATGAGTAGGTCTTTTACACTCGTGAATTCGCTACTTTTACCATGACTTTCAATGCAATATAATGGTAACTTTGAGAGGTTACTTTTGAGATATGGGCCTTTGCTCTGGATATGGGATGAGTGTATTAAGTAGTCCTATAGGTATAGTGTATAGGATTAGAAAATCTTTGGGTTATTATGGGGATAAGTGTGTCATTCTTGTTGGAGAACGTGCAAGAAATCTTTCAATGTTGGGAAATGACTTGAAGGTGTGGGCAAAAGTGATGATTGTATATTGTATTTTGGGTAGAATGGAAGTTCAAATTTATTTCTTATTAAATATAATTGTCGTTTTGTTTTAATTTGGTTTTACTTGCCCTGAGTTTTACATTTTCTCAAACTATATAACTTTGCGGTAATAATTGGTCTTTCACTGAATTAGTTGGACCCGCGAATGTGTATGATAGGCTCGAAAGCGAATATGAATGACAACTTGACAGACATCACTCGATCACGGGCCTCGCAGAGACGGCGCCCATGTTATAAGTAGGCCTACCACACATTGGAAACTCCACAGTGGCAAAAGTTAACCAGTCATTTTTGATGTGCTGGTAATCGATTGCCTCATTGCTTCACGCTGATCATACAGTTTTTAGCAACGTTTCAGTATCTTGACGTTTTATAACAGAAGAATTGGTTGCTTAATTTATAGGCCTAGTCTTGCCACAGCGGTAATATCAACGTAATTCACTATGCTTTCCCTAGGTGGCGAAATTTCAGGCAATGAGAGGCAACGACGATGAGAGGTTCATTAAGGACGTCCATAAGGAAAGAGGGTCATACTTTTGCGGATAGAAGTGACGGAGTGAAGCCTAGAGCGGACGTCCGTGTCTAAATTTGGTAGGATCTACAGTTATTTCAGTCCTGCTATGCAGTGCCTCAAACATGAACTTCAGTCGCATAAATATATAGCCGCCTAGTCTATTGCATTTCATAACTTTACATGCTGTCTTATTTTTGTTGGATGCAGCAATATTAATTAGTACTCAACTCCAAAATCGAAGTTACATATGTGGGATCAAAATATCTAGACTTAGTAGTCCGCTGGATTTCGGACATCCGCTAAGGATGACGGGTAGGGTCAAGGGTGTGACTTTGCCCCCACAAAATCGTGGTGGCCAAATCCTAATTCCTCCCTTCTGTCTCCTTCCCTATCTCTTCCCTTTCCCTCCTTTATACTGTCATGGCACAAAAATGTTTCAGCCAGGGCCAGAAATGATGGTGATTGTCACTACCGCGTTTTAATGTGATTGTGGTCGGACACGTAGGCCTACCACCAGCTGGGGCTGTAGTCGAGGGTATACGCGGGTATACAGCGTATACTCACCTCTAGAGACCGTATACTCACCTCACAAAATATTTGTACTCATTACTAAGTAGTTTCGGAAAACTAACCATTAGCGTATACGCACCTCTAATTAATTTCGGAAAACTAACCGGTAGCGTATACTCACCTCTAATTTTACCACTACAGCCCTGCCTACCACCGTCGCTCGTGAATAGGCTGGTGTCCTGCGCTTGGCCTTCGAGTGGCGCTTTAGAAGTTTGGAGATTACGATTACGATTACAATACAAAGTTACTACTTCCATTGTTCATTCAAAGCTTGACTACTGCAATTCCCTCTTCCTGAACCTTGAATTCACCAAAATTAAGCGTCTGCAACTTATCCAAACCTCACTATAGCCAGAGGCCCAGGGCTGTCACCAGAATGCTCAAACATATCACTCCCATTTTCATATCACTCCATTGGCTAAAAATCCCAGAGCGAATTATCCACTTCAGAGTCCTATCAGTGACTTACAACTTCGGTACTCCCTACAATATTTTCAGCCCTAGTATCTCTGTGAACTCCACCATCCAGGCAACCCACTCCACCAGAAAATCCTTCTATCTCAATCTTTCTTGACCCCCGGTCACTACTCATCTCAAGTTCTCCAACCCATGAACGTCATTTCAGCTTTTTCCGGGGTGGGGCAGGGGCGTCATTTGAGTATTTTTCCGGGGGAACTTGGCAAGCTTGTTAAGTTTTGTAGTTAGTCTACATGTGTAAAATTGTCAGCCATTGCTGCATGATATGACGTCCCTGAGTTTGAGTATCATTTTTTTCTTTTTTACCCCTTTCTTCTTCTTCCTTTTCTTGTTCCATCCTTTTCCTTTTTTCAAAAATCAAGGGGTAAATGCCCCTCCCTCAAATGACGTCCCTGCTCCAACCGAGCCATATCCAACACAGCACCACGTACGCCTCTGGAACAATCTCCCCTTCGAGTTCCGCAGATTCTCAGTTTCTCCACCATCACCATTGCAGCCCAAATTCCTCCTCATGCTTCTCTATTTATCACCCCCGGGCTTTTCACTCAAAACTGAAGTCTCGTCTTTTCAAGAAATCTTACCCTGACTCACTGGCGGCGATCTTGTTTGACGGGGGGGGGCACTTTTGAACTGATCTAGTCAGAAAAGAGTTTTGAACTGATCTCCTGAAAAAGATGTCAATTTTTTTTAATTTCATGACTTTTTTGGTGTTTCTTCCAAATTTGGGGGGTCGGATGCATGATGTGTCCCCCACTCTCAAAGGTGGAGGTCTTTTCCCCCTCGACCCTCCCCCCAGATCGCCGCCCACGCCCCGACTTATCTGATCCTCTGCCTTTCAATAAATTCTTCTCGACCTAATTAAACGATACTCGCCTTAACAGCTGCTCTGCCTCCTCTCTTGTTCTGGCCCCCATGGTAGCTGGACTCGGACCTACTTTTGACTACTCTTTGGAAACCCATTATTTGATGCAGCGCTCGTGAATAGGCTGTTGCCCTGCGCTTGACCCTGGGACTAATATTGGTGCAATATTAGTCCCAGCTTGACCTTCGAGTGGCGCTTTAAAAGTTTGATTACGATTAAGCCTATGGGTTATAAGGCAATGCGGACAAATTCGCCGTAGGTGATTTTTGCAGACGTCCTTTATGGATGAACCTTCATAATCACGCGAATCACACGATCGTCGATGCGAATTGACATCTGGTTCGAAGACGCGGCGAATAATCACCTTGAAAACTTTTCAAGCTGTCCAATCTATGCGCTGCTCCTGCACTGCAGTGACGAGCATCACCAGGCCTACTAGCTGTGAATAGGCCTAAGCCTTGTTCAAACAAGCATGATTAGGCCTATGGCTCTCTGCTACGAGTCCTGTACACTGTTTGCCCACAGTGTTTGGTCGGCGGTGATTTGTACCATAAGGAGTGCGATTTAATCGTTCCTAAGAACAGTGCAGCTGCGCGTCCGCTTTCGCTGTTAATAGAAATACCCTGTAAACGTGTCATGTGACGATAGCCATTGGATGGGCAACGCGCCAAAAGGCGTGAACACGAACAGGTGATCGTCGCAGCTAGGTTGCCCGAAAGCAAGGCCGTCGGTGTTCATTGACCACATGTCGGCTGATGATCTTGTGCACGGCCTTGAAATTGACTCTTTTAAGAATCTTTTCTCTGGCTGTAATAAATGTCCCGTTAACATGGGCGGCGATCCCGGGGAGGGGGGGCGAGGGGGACAAGACGGTCCCCACCTTTAACAGTGGGGGAACGCTAGACATCGGACCCCCAAATTTTGAAGAAACACCAAAAAAGGTCATCAAATTGTTTCGTACCCAGGTTATAAAATTAATTTTTAGACCTCTTTTTGACCAGGTCAGTTCAAAACTCTTTTTTGACCAGATCAGTTCCCAAATGTCCCCCCCCCCACCTCTCAAACAAGATCGCCGCCACTGCCCGTTAACCATTTAACGGTGGGAGGGATTAGTTTTCCATACATTTTTAGTGCAAGCTCGTCGTTAAAGAACTTGAAGTGTTAATTAGTGTAATGTAACGTGAATGTCTTGAATTTCTCTTCGTCACGTACACTAAAACCGTGTTAGAGGGACCCCACGTACAGCTTATAGGCTTAGACTGGCGCTATATCGGCCAAATTCGCTCGAGTCAGGTCATTTCAACTCATTTGTTAGGTTGCTTTCGGTGCCAGGTCGAATTATGCTGGTAATCAAACCAAGGTTACGTACAGCATGGTGCTACAATGGGAACTGTTGTTAGCGATTGGCGACGGTGGTCCTAATATTATACGCGAGGTCAGACTGGATAACGAAATTAGGCCTAGGTCAACTGCCATGGATTGCACTATAATATTTTCGTGCAAGTGATCGAATATTTAGTGTACTGCAGGGAGTGAAGTAGGATGCGGCGGGTGGCCTTGGGATGATACGAGAAGCAGAGATGGAAAACAATT
Source organism: Allolobophora icterica (assembly GCA_963556255.1). Taxonomy (NCBI): domain Eukaryota; kingdom Metazoa; phylum Annelida; class Clitellata; order Crassiclitellata; family Lumbricidae; genus Allolobophora; species Allolobophora icterica. The sequence continues at coordinate 45,714,121 of OY744606.1, read as the reverse complement.
TCTTAGTGTGTGTTATGCTGCGCGGCCATGGTCTCAAAACTGCTGTACTACGGCTGAATTTTAACCTAATCGTAAGCCAAACGATTTGCTTTACTCTCAGTATCTGGACTTGACTGAGTAAACAATACATGCTCACAAACTCATTATTAGGATAATGTCTTCTCTCGACAGTTTTATTTAGCATATTAGTCCCAGGTTTATGAATAATTCTTACTTCATTGTTTATATCGGGCTTCACACACGAGACCAATGAGATGAGACGCTCTTCTTACGCCATTTAGTGCGATTATTTCTTTTCTGTTAGACATCACGTCAGGAGCTAAAAATAATTTGCGCTAAAAACAGCCAACCGAGATAAACAATTTCTGGAAAAATCCTGAGTCCTGGTTGCAAGAGTGGAGTTGGTGCAGCATCAGATTTGCTCCAATTTCGCCATAAATTGGTGCTTGTCTCAGCGCATCGAGGGAATGTTCGTAGAGTGCTTTTGCCACATAATCACTGGACAGTACAATTTCAACGGAATGCTTCGCAGATATCAACTATCGATCCAGCCATCTTCTCTGCTCCTGACAACGCGCCTCTGGCGTGGAGCGTCGCCATTTTAAAGCATCGAGGGTCCTCAATAAGGTCAGAACAGATTTCAAACTCTTATAGTTTGATCCATGAGATGACAACTTGCTAATTATAGTGCATTAGGGACGGTATATTGCACTAATGAAATGTGTGACCTTTAAAAGAGGAAAACATTATCGGTTGGTCGGGTTCATGAAGTTAAAATTTGCACTAGAATGCAGTTGTGGGCATTTGGCATTGAAGGCGTATACTTTGACCCAGAAACGTACAGTTGGCTTATGGTTGTTTCTTGCTAAGAAGTCAGTGACTAGAATAAATTGAATTAAACAACTGAAATTAATAAAATTTCCTATCGTTTGAGGAAAGTTTGAATCGTGATGTTTCAGCAGTTTAAGAACTTGCCACGTTGTTTTCTAAGATAACATCATACGGTCACCTAGTCCAGGTGCCATGCGGTGGGCATAATGGGACCAGCAGCGACAAGAATTTTTTTACAGTTTTATGAATGGCAGTAACATATTTTATCTCTTAAAAATTAGGCTGCAGTTGTACATACTTATCTTTGTCGGCATTCCTTACATATACACAGCTTTCCTTTCTGGTAGCATGAATGGCAGTTTGATCTTATTTATAGAAGGTAGTCCTATGGATGGGGATTTATTTGTTGTTGTTGTTGCAGAATCCATGTGCAGTATGGGAAATAGGACATTAGATCCACATAATTAAACTAGGACCTATTATGCAAATCATTATGACATTATTTGCAGCCATGATGTTGTAAAACATGTAGTGAAATTATATGTGGATACATTTCTCATGCTACACTGCATGCCAATAAATAGTTGTAATTTTGTGACTTGTTACTTGTTATATCACTGATTATAAATGGATCATTAGATAAGTTAATTAAATTGTAATTATGGACTCTGGTTATTACTTTTAGATTAGACTTCTTGCCGTTGTTCATGATAACCTGGGAGCAGTGATAACCTGGCTTATTGCTTTAACATTCTTGTCTTTTCATGAAGTAGCAGAGTTTGGTAACTGTTGTTGAATTGTGGTTCACTTCCAGTGAGTAGTTGCTAGCAAGTTTTCTATGCACTGGCTTCATATCCAAATTTGTGGAATTGTCCTGCTTAAGATATACAGAAAATGAAAGCCTTCCTGGCCACAATTAATTTATGATGAGTGTTAGAGCATAACCGAAATCCAGATGGCTGATTTTTGGACTGTCCGGAATTATCTGGATTGGGATTGTCTAACCCGCCAATTAATAACAGTTTTTTTTTATGTTTTTGCTATGAACTCGTAACAATTTATAGGCCACCCGCAGAGGTGGCATCTGCACCCGTTTAATTGCCGACTCTCCCAGTACTAGCTGTGCGTTGAGGCCAGCGACCGTTAGGCCTGTCAATCAGTGGAGAAATATATTGTGCTATAGGGGGTGGGGGGGTGACTGACTGGCTGTTCCTCCATCCGACCCCTGTAGCTGATGCCAAGCCATTAGCTAATGATGACTAACTTGGAATTAGTCTTTAGCACTAGTCAGAATCGGCAAATAATGGCCTATACAATCCGGTATCCGAAATGGCCAAGAAAATCAAAATCGGTTATGCCCTAATCATTGTCAAAGGAAAGGACCTCCTTCATTACCTTCTACTCTTGTACTGGGGGGGCCCGTGGAGTAATGGATAACACACTGGCGTGAAGAGCTGAAGGTACCAAGATCGAACCCGGTAGACCCCCGTAAGGTTTATTTTAGCCTGCCACTAGGTGGCAGTGGTTAAATGAATAGTAGGCCATAATTGGCGCCGTGTGGCTGCCGCTTAAACAGTTATATTCGACTCCTGTTAAACTGTTATCATGTGCTTCTACTGTATACATGTATGTGAGGCGCCCTGCTTGGCTACCGTTTCTACTATATGTATGTTCACTGTACATGGCAGTGCGTTTGCAGGCACTTAATTAAAGAACAGATTATCATTATTATTATTATTATTTATTATTATTATTACTGGACGCTGGGAGACCTTTAAGAAGTCTCATTAAAGGTGTTGTTTAAGAAGTCTCCTTAAAGGTGTTGTTAACATGGACTTGTTCCACTCTTGGTCCAAGGCTGATCTCTGCCTACATATGGCTTTTGACTTATCCTGCCACTGTTGCAACACACTAACATGGGATTTGACTGGTGATGGTGATTATGATGGCGGACTGGCATAGGTTAGAGGCTGAGAAAGGGGATCTACGCATGAGATTTAGTATGTTGAAAAGTTCTTTTTACCTTTTTCATGTATTAAGGATCAAGGACTATGTACATTCAAGTTATCATATGTCCGATAATTATCTTTTTTTGTACATTTGTCTGTCTGTCTGAGTTGCATGACTGCTTGCTGTCCTTGCCCATCATTGCATCATGCAAATTTTTTGCAACATCACCTGGGTTTCCCTATTTTACTTTGCATTTCCTGTTTTTTGTGCCTTTGTGTGCTTTAACAGTGTTTTTATTTCGTCGTTTATACTTTCTGTGGGCAGCCTCATCAAAACAAATTTGGGAGTAACTCAGTGGTGTGCCCTCTCAAAATCAAATGGAAGTATGGCTGTAATTCCTCTGGTTCCACCTTGGTAATGATAGCGTGATTATGCTGGAGGTGATGGATAATACTAGTAAATAGTCTGACTAATCAAGCGGTTAGTCATTCTCCTATGAATTGATTTTCAGGTGTATTTGAGCTGTTAGAAACACCATCTGTTGTTAGCTTTTCTGAGTGGTTCATCCAAGAACTGGGTCAGATGAATGATGAAGGACTCTTTGATAATGATTTTGTGTGCAACTGTTCGAAACGTGATTTAATCTCATTGGCTGTCCATTCATTGTGTGCATTTAGGTGATAGTTGTACCTAGAGCAGCAGTGTAGTGGCATCATTGTGGCCATACTGAGAGTTGCTAAGCAGAAGCTTTGTTAAGTGTTTGTTTGTGGTATTTGAAGTGTTGGAATTTGGAAACGAGTTGTGTTTGAGCGCGAACTGATTAGCTTATCTGAAGTGAATATAGACCTTGAGCTTTGGAGGTAAAGTGGTTTTTTTTGCTGTCCATGCAGCTTTCATTCTTTACTTTGAGAAGATCACTATTCTAAAGGAAACGATATTTTGCAGGGTACTTGTTAAATCAGTGGTGACTACGTGGGTTTAGTGCTACCTCTGGCTTTTGGTGATTCTTGCATGAAACTGACTTGTAAAACATTTTATAACAATGCATTTAGTTGCCTACTGGTCTACTTTAATCTCGCGACTTCTCTAATGCCATTTCCATATAGCACAAGGCGTCAGTCGAGAGTCGCATCAAGCAGGGGCGTCTATCCTCCCTAAGTCATTGGAGCAACTTCCCCTCCCTCCCCTCCCTTCCCTCCTCTTCCCCCCTTCCCCTTCCTTCCCCCAATAATGATGGCACATACACTGACAGCTCTTCCCCCCCATATTTTTTGGATGGAGCATTTGCTCAAAGGTTTCTATGGAGTAGATGCCCCTGTCTTCAAGTACATTAATTTTTATGATTGATGTTGTTACCTGTCCTTGGGAATGATAGTTGTATTTAAGAAATCAAATCCTAGACAGCCGTTTGTCAGTTTATTTTGTATGGAAAACACTGATATATATTTTGTTTTTAAGTGACACTGCATTCTATGTTTACATAATATTTTAAATACCTTAAATGCAATATAAAAACTGTCGAATGAAAAAGTACAGAAATGTATGTGAATATTGTTACTTTAGTTGTACTCTTTTCCCACTGATGTCATAACTACTGTCCAATATTTTGGTACTTGTAACGTTAGGTTATGGTGAGCAAGAAGATGGTGAGTATAACGGTGCTCAGTGTAGTATTTATTAGAGCTGTACCGAATAGGTGACTATCACTATTTGGCTGAATACGAATAATTGGACCAACTATTCGGCCGAATACAAATATGAATACGAATAGTGTACAAAATAGGTCTACCGACAACATTAAAAAATACGTTAACGTTCACTTGCTGTGCACAAAGAATAAGACATGAGACTACTGACACTGTGATACCACGGTCCAGGTTGTTGGCAACGCCTGGCTGCAACCACTGGCATAAACTTGTCCAAAATATTGGGGGGCATTTGGTTATTCATTCTACACTTGTTGCATTGGGTGTACAGTCCATCTCAGTTATTGGTGGGCACGTGTCCCGGCTGCCACCCAAGTCTACGCCCCCTGCAACCACAGCATATATTATGTTCATGAGAGAGTTACTTCAGTCCACTCGCTATAGCAGCCGTATATGCAGAAACAGATGTCACATGACCACTATTCGTATTCGATCCGACCGGTACTATTCGGGCAAATACCGAATAGCTATTTGACCCACTATTTGGCCCGAAGTGAATACGAAGCGAATGTACAGTACAGCCCTAGTATATAGTCTAACTCTGGTGTTAACAATAGTATTTGTAATTAATGTTACTAACAAGATTAAAGATGACGGTATCAAATGTCAAGTGTCTAGTCGATTGTGATATTGTACCTGCTAATTAGATATATTTTAAAATTTATTATTTAGATAAGCGAACCGGTAAAGGAGGTGAGACATTCACAATGCCGTCGATTATCGACGGAGATTTGGATGACCTTGATGACCTTATGATCTTTCCATTAACCGACATTGATGGAGAGGACAACAACAACAACAACTGTCGAGTTGATGAAGATGATGCAGATGATCGTGCTTACCACAAGGGAAAGAGAGACGTGGACGTGCTTGAGTCAGAGTTCTTTGAGAATGGCTACTCACGTCCAACTCAGCAGACGAGGTGGACGTCTGCCCGGCCTATTCCGTTGAAGATCAATGCCAATCACTTGCAGACAGACATTGCCAGTTCATCGTCACCGAAGCTGAACTGGATCCACGCGATGAAGAAAATCAAACACCTGAAGGATCCGTGGGAAAAATACCACATCACGGACATGCCGAGTGAGGTTGCCACACGTCACAGATACCATGCGCTGAAAAAGATATGGGTGGTGGATAAAGTGGAAGTGAAGATGGAAAAAGAGGTGAGCTTAGTCTCTTGTGTGGCTTCACTTTTCTAAGTACCGGTATTAGGGTGGTTCACAGATGCATGGTAAAAAATAAAGTTCAAGCTAGAAACCAGGACACCCTCTCAGTTTTTTAGACCTATCAATAGTATTATTGAGACAAAATTTCAGCTTCTTATTCCAACTGGAAGACGATGCTCACTGACTGTGTTACTTTGTCATATACCGATAAATAGACATTAATTGCAGAAATGAATGTGTCGAGCATACAAATGCATTTTATTTCAAGATAGATAAAACATAACTAATTTGACAACATATTTGATACAAGAACAGTTAGCCAGATGGAACTGTAAAATTTCAGTAGGTTTAGTGAATTGGAAATGTCCAAAAATGTCAAAAAAACATCGTCCAGTGCATGAATATCCAATGTCGATTGTTTTTGTTGTATAATTTCAACATCTGTTACCATCTTTGACTCCAGAAACTGCAAGGCTTTGCAAGCACTGCATCAACAGCAGACTTCTTTGTTGTGTGAGTGAGAACAGCTTTCCTATTTGCCTCGACCACTTTTCTTCTTCATCATTGGTGATGAATCGGTAGAATTCCTCGAACAACTTCACACCCTGTCAGCCGCGTCATTCACCACTCTCAACTGCTGAATTATCTCTCTGACTTGCTTGTAATCCTCATTCTGGATCCATTTCTCTAGTGGAAGTGTAACAAAGGAATCATTCATCTTCAGGTAGGACAGTGGTGTCAATGCTCACTGGTTTGTAAAATCACCCTAAATCCCTCCTTCAGTACCGTAGCATCAGCTCTCACCTCCTTTCATCAGACTTAGCAGTCATTCTGTCGACAATCTTCATTTTATCTGTTATAGGAAGTTGGTCTGAGAACAGTCCAAGACCTACAGCCTCATCCGAAAGGTACCACAAGTGGTTTTCTAGGACCTTCCTGGCAGCAATGCTGATCTCACAGTCAATAGACTCGCATTGTCCTAGACCAATCCAAAGTGACAGGTCTTGTTCTGGAGCTTCAGCAGCAAGGGCCTTTGTCCATGCCTTTGCGTAAACAGAACGCAAAAGTTCAAAAATCAATTAATCTGAGTTTCTTCTTGAATACATCAGGTTGATCGCGAAAAAGGAAGATTTTGATTGCATACAGTAACTTGGCCATCCAATGTCCATGGTCAATTGACCCAGGGGCTCTCCAGTGAATTACTGAAGGCTGACGTCCAAGGACAACCACTGTCAGCTCAATGAGCTCTTGGTAGTTGTCTCTGAAATCTGAATCGGACATTCTTTCAGCAAACTCCTTGAGAAAACTGATGCTGTTTCAGGGGGCTTCAGTGCCGGATATGACTTCGAGTCCTCGGAAGTTGACACGTGTCACACCTTCCCAGCAGATTTAAATCTCTTGAAGATTGGGATTTATGGTGAACAGATGGACTGCAGCACAAGGTGAATGCTTTGGCTAAAATCAATTCCTTTTCGTGATGACGCCAGGCCAACCACAGGAGCTCTCAGCCTATTTGTCTTCCAGCAGAACACACTCCGTTGAAATGCCCAGTGTTGACAGACATTGTATGAAAGCTCAAGGCTTGAACTTTGTCAACTGTGAGTTTTCACGACTTCAGAAGAATATGAACGACCATGAATTCATTGTATCCCGTCCCAAAGACTAATTTGGCACAAAGAGGAGCTTATCAACACCAGCACTGGCAGGCGGTCGACATTTCCTGCTCCAAAGATCTTAGGCAGAGTTTTCCCAACCCAGTGTAGTACCAGTGGCTAATCTGGTACAAATTCAGCTTCAGCATGCTGTGTCCTGGCTTTCTTGCGCACTCTGTGGATGGTTCAAAGTGGCAGAGCAGAAGGATCACAGTCAAGCGCTGCAGCAGTTGTAATGTAAAACTTCACTTCTTAAAACATGTCTACCAAAAACACAGGAAGTGGGCACCATGACTTTCAACAAGAACTGTACATTTTTTTATTCCAAGTACCAGTAAGTAAGTGAGTATGATAACACAACAGAAACTATTTCAAGCTAATCTCCATGACAAATGTTGACCAAGTTATACGACATCAAGATTTACAGCAAATACTACTATATGGTAATATTTATATGTCATTGAGCACCGTCTTCTAGTTGGAATAGGAGACTGAAATTTTGTCTCAATAATACTACTGACAGGTCTAAAAAACTGAGAGGGTGTCCTGGCTTCTAGCTTGAATTTTATTTTTGTGGACCACCCTAACCGGTATGCTAATAACATGTTTATAATACAAATGAACTGGTGTTTCATTTGGAACTATTTAACACCCTTCTTTGCAACAAAGTGCATCTAGGTAGTTTCTTCGTAAAAAGCACAACACGTATTTTGCTCATTTGTTACATTACAACTGGGTTTAATTTGTAAAATTTAATAGACTTTCTTATCTGTGGGCACTACAGTATTTTTTCAGAAATGTCAGTGGAGGCTGATTGCATATATCTGCTTGTTACATGTAATTGCTGTCTTTTGTAACGATTATGTTATCAGTCATTTCAGTGTTTGTAGTTCTGTTGTGCACTGCACTACAACTCCTTCATATTATTCACATAGCATCATGCAGATATTGTCACTGGTACAGTTGTGATTAACGGTGAGTGTTTTTATCTCTTACAGGCGTTTGACCATGGTGCAATGAGAGCCTGCCATCGTGTGTTAGTATCTTGAAGTGTAACATAAAAAATAAACTTTGTGACAAGTTCTTTTGTCTGAGCTCTGCTGTAATGAATATTGATTGTCAGGAGACATTGATTGATATCAACGTTTTGCTCAGTTACGTTTTTACATACCCGTAAGGTACGAATAAGGCAGAAAACTGTTGAATAAAAATCTTATGCAGCAGGGATTATGCTGCACCTGTCCTAAAATGGTATTTCTGTAAAATCACTGCTGGTATTGCTTTCATTATTGTTTGAAAAGTTATATAAATCATTGGAATGTACACTACTTACAGTACTCCAATTCCAAATTACTGTTCAAAATCATATGCCGAATTTCAAATCTGTTCGCCATTGCCAAAACACAATTGCAAATCAAAACAGAACACCAACTGTCAGCTTTAATATCTCCAAAACTAAATGACTTGTATATAAGTAATGGGAAATTGTAGCTTATTTATTGCTTAAATAATTAATGGTTGGCTTATTTTTTGGAGAACAAATGGAAGTTCACTAACTTCCATCCATTCTAGGAAGTGTACCTGTAATGTTGCAATTTTGGCCCTGTTTTGCTATGTTGCAATTGTTTTCCTATTTCATGCAAAGGGTTAATGTTGCCATATAGCAGCCGACAGTGCTAGTTCTTTTTAGTAGGGCTATTTAAATTCCATTTAACCACTGCAAACTGGCATTCTTTGTGGTAGTGGTTTGTGTTTGCTTGGTTATTACAGAAAACCAGGATATATGGTTTGGTAGTAATGTTTGACAAAGTTGGTTTATCCAGCAGTTTGCTTGTTGTATTACAGGAAAAAGTTGTCAAGCTTCAGTCGTAGTCGTGACTGGAAGCATTCTCAGAACTATGTAGCCAAGCGCTACATTAAAGATGACACAGCTCGGGAGGTTTACTTTGAAGATGTTCGTCTCCAGATGGAAGCTAAACTGTGGGGCGAGGAATACAACCGACACAATCCACCCAAGAAAGTGAGTCATTTGCTTGTAGGATTCGTTTTCTGGTCGTGGCAATTAAAAATAATGAGAATGTCTTGTGGTAAAGTAATGCTGAAGGTAGTATTTATTGTTGTAGTTTAAAATCCTAAGGTTTTAAGTTTTTTCTAATATTTATGGATTCAAATGTTAATAACTAACGGATTCGAATGTTAATGAACTAACGGACTGTGGTCTTCCCATAGGGATTTTTCAGGAGATGAATTCCACGGCAAATATATTCTCTTGTCTTTTCAGGTGGATGTATTTCAGATGTGTGTGCTGGAATTTGAGAAAAGAGAGTCTGGTGATCAGTTTTACCATCTGGAACACTATATAGAAGGCCATTACATCAAATACAACTCTAACTCTGGATTTGTAGATGAAAATGCCAGATTCACCCCACAGGTAAAATCATTTTACAACCAACTGACAGTTCTTAAGGCAGAGTGGTCTTTCATTAAGTCTGTTGGCCCTCCATCCAGATTTAAAACTGTGGTCTTTATACTTGGTTGCCATGTGGAAATATTGATCTGTAATTGATGTGTTTGAGTTCAAGACAATGACTGCACAACCGAGACAGAGTTGACTAAGCCAGAGCTGTATAAGTTCCTGTTTACATTTCAGTACACAGACCTATAAACGAGGCTCAGTAGTTTTCATCATTACTTAACTTAATCGTTGATCGATGGTTCATTCTGCATGTAGCTGCTGAGGCATCAGTTTCTTAAATGAACGCAGATAAAGAATGCCATATCTGATACCATTAGTAATGAGCAAATGATACCAAGCCAGGTGTCTTTATCTCTTGATTATCTCTTAAAGTCAGTAGCTCGATCGTACTATTTGCACAATCAGATATTTAGATATTGGCTCAAAATTCAAATCTGGTTAGTTCTGCTTCATTATTCTCTGGATTTCTATATACAGGCATTATGGAAGATTGGAATTGGTTGTTGGAATGTTGCCTGAATTTTTGTAAACTAACTGACTTTGAAATGGTCATCATTCACCATTGATGTCGGGCACAGTGCAGTGTGTGTAAAAACTATGTTTCTGTTGTAGGCATTCAGTCACTTTACTTTTGAACGTTCTGGACACCAGCTGATTGTGGTTGACATCCAGGGAGTTGGCAATCTTTGGACTGATCCCCAGATCCATACTGCAGAGGGCAAGGATTATGGGGATGGCAACCTGGGCATCAAGGGCATGGGACTTTTCTTTCATTCACACACCTGTAACCCTATTTGCGAGTCTCTTGGACTTTCCAAGTTTGATTTGGCCCCGTCGGAGGAACAGACTGATGAGAAGTTCTTGAGACAGGCAGGCATTTCATTTGGCTTTGTTTTTTAAGCATTGTGTAGCATGTGTATTGCATCACTTTAATATTGTCTAAGTCGGGGTCTGTGAATGAGTTATCAGTCAGATTTTTTATGTGCATAACACCTTATAACATGTGACAATGGCTGCACAAAGGGGAGAAAGGAACAGATAGCAAGTACGCAACAGAAGCAATGACGGGTTTTATTACTGTAAGAAAGTATAACAATAAGCTATGCCGCCAAGTTGAAAATACTGTACAAAAGAAGGCATTGTACAAGTGATCATCAGATGGCAATTAGGTTGGTTTAGTCACATGCAGGAAGAATAATGATAGAAAGTTCAAGAGTGTGATGTTTGGAGTTGTGGAAAGCACGACTAGAAGAGGAAACCTTGCAGAGAATGTCTCGGTGATACATTAGAATGGTGCCAAAGAAACATCTAAAACATGACTGGTAGTGTGTGACAAATAAGGAGAAGGTAACAGTTAAATGTGCAGTGAGCATCTGTGGGTGTTTCAGCCAATGGACAGAGATGGCAGTGAGTTGATGTCCTGGGTTTATGACGTAACGGTAGGTTCATGTTTATGGGTTATATTTGCAGTATTGCATATTTATAACCTACTTAACTATAGACAGGCAGTCTTGATTTTTGTTTGAATTCTGTGTGTGTTGGAATGAACACCTTTATTATGCCAAAGAGGGAGAAACAATTAGCCAATACAAAAATTAGAAAACACAGAGCGTATATTAGAGTGAGCAGCAGATTAGCTCATTGTACACGTGTAATCAAACTTACAATACCGTTGAGTAATGGCATTGTATTTATTCATGAATACCAAAACCAGGCAATCATCATTATGGTTATTATCTAATATGTTGAAGTGTGTGTCCCTGTGCGTATTCCTGTACGGATCTGAACTTTCTTACATTGTACTGTTTAAGAGATCTGCCTGCAATGCTAGACTCCTTGGTGTTGTAGATGAGATTGACAAGTTTACTTGGTTTGATCTACTTGTTTTCATTGAATATATTTTACCAAAAATGCCAGAAAATCTAGATTAGGTAAATGTTATTTTTGTTATCATTGGTAACAGAGGAGCTGTTCAACGCGTATCCGTGGTGATGAGGAACTGTGTATCCCGGCCTCTCCAGCTGAGAGATCCAACCTGATGAGGTTTTTTGAACGCAGTCGTAGACTGTCAACATGTTCATCATCAATGATGTCGGAGACAAGCGAGTTGAGCGAAGATGATTTTCAAAGATCTGATGATTTCAGTGGAGATATTTCACCAAGGTTAGAAGTTCAATCAAAATGCTGATTATAAAGAACATCAGATTGGTTTCAGTTCTTCAGTTTCTGCTTAAATAATCTTGTTTATGAAATAAAACTGGTTGTTAATCTTTTGCACACCAGATTTTTTAGGGTTGGTCTATTTCACCCTTTAAGAGTAAAAATGCTATATATCATCAACCATTGAAGGAAGAGTTAAGCCTGTGGTGCAGAATGTTTCAAATGTCACAGTGCATCTGTGGCATGCAAGTGGTTCAGACCTTCAGCTGTATTCATTATTTCTTGCCCTCTGACAGTTGTTACTAAAGAGGATTGCTCCGGTCATGTCAGCCTGTATTAACAAATGTCCGCAGAAAGTTGAACGAAGTATGTTAGGTTGAAACGTTTATCAGTTGCAGTGGGTGATATTTCAAAAATTGAGAATTTAGTTTGCAGCAGATTAGTATATAATTTGACAAAAAAATTGTCTGTGATGCATTCTTGTGAATAGTTTAATAAATCTTCAAGTTATGCTGTGATAAGTACCTGAGAGTGTTCAAAAGGCCAATGTATTATACATAGAAGGTTATGATTATAAAGCTATTTTTTATTGGTAGATATGAGGATTACTTTGGAAGTCCGATGATTACGTCACCTCTCCGTCATCGCCAGCGTTTTCTTAGTGAGTCCGAAGAAAGTAGCATGTCAGCATCACGATCAGAGGTTGGTTGTTTGCCGTGTTTGACAACTGTTTGAGTGAGGAATTACCTGTTTTCCCGGAAATCACTTAAATCCTGACTTTCATGTAGAGTGAGATAGACACACATAAAAATAAACAAGTGTTGTAAACTAATAAAATCTAATATGCCATCTCAGCTTTATGATTGCTACTTAGACCCTTTAAGAGAGGAATAATTTTATTTTGTTACAGTTCTTTTAGATAGAATTAAGTTCAGATTTTCAGTGAGTACTGCCCAGAAAATGAACATTTTTCTTCTGTTATAAATTTTAAGTAGTAAATCAAGCGCTCTGTTAGGCTATAATTTGTGTATGTTTGGATGCTTTAGCACTATGTAAAGCCAAGTATATGGGTACACAAAATTTGCCTTGTTTCCATTTAATGTGGTGTGGTATTCGTAAAAGGTTTTAGTTTTATGTTTTTTAAATGCAAATTTCGTGACATGTTCAATTGAAATAAAAATGGTTTTTCTGATTAGGAAAAATGTAAATAAGTTGAATATGCAACTTAGTTTTTATAATGTTGCAGTTTCTTCTTTCAAAAAGCTTGGTACGTAAGTTATTTAAGTAGTGTCGTTTTCAAAATCAGGTTTTCACCTGCTGCTTTTTCAAGGCCATTTGATTTTGATTTTAATAACATATTATGGTGACCTGTTGAGTTTTTTATGCTGGAGAATATCACAGGCCTTAAGCTTCAGTTTTTGTTCATCCTAAGTTTTGCATGAGGTGTGTGTTTTAGATATCCTTAGCCTCTGACTGATAAAATATTGATATGAGGCTAACAACCAACTGTCACTTCATTTCCCAGTTACATGGTCTGCAAATGAACTGATTACTGAAGCATTGAAAACAGCTGCATATTTCTTTGGAGAATTTCCTTTTATATATGGCCCACATCTGACCTTAACTTATTTTACTTCTAAAGTGTGTTTTGTTCATTGGGAGTGTTAGTTTGGTTTTGCCATGTGACTAATTAATTTGAGCCAAAATTAATTCTGGTTATGTATTTGACAGTATCTTTCTGCATTAGGATCTTTACTGATAGAAATATCATGCTGCTCTTTGTAACTGAGAACATTTTACAGCTATAGTAATAATTGCTTGACATCAACTATATCCAAGTCTTAACCCATTGTGAGCCACAGGCACAAAATTGATAAACTTTCCGCGCATACCTCAGGCGCAAAATTATGACGTTACAAGGGCATTTACCAAAGTGGTTAGAAGTTCGAGGACCAGTGTTCATCCTATGACAATGAGTTAACTGTTAATTAGAGCAATAAATAGGAAAAAATTTCCAATGTTATTTTTACACACATGGTTTAGTTGTGGAGATATTAGACCTGCAAGTTGGCAGACTGTTTTGTTTGATGGTCCTGTTTCATGACCTCATTGGCAAACGAAGGTGGAATGTGGCGTTTGATTTTCAGTAAGTTGGAATCAGATGAAGAGTTAATTTTGAGGGATTCACACGTGTATGGGTAGCAAGACCTACAGTACTGTATATATTTTTCAGTAAGGTATATTTTTTAAAACATCAGCAGAATATGGAAAGACAATGTCATAGCAATGTGTTTTCACCTTTCATCTGAAAAAAGTACAAGCATACAAACAATTGAAAGACATGGACTTGTGTAAAATTCACTTCTGAACAAGTTTCACATTCTCACTTTAACTTTATCATCAGTGGTTGATAGCTATAACACTTTTACCCTTAAATGGTGGAATGAATTGAGGTCAGAAGAATGCCTTCAAATATCTGTTATGCAAAGGGTTAAGTCAAAATATGTGTAATAAAATTTGTGTTCTTGAATGCATTCATCATAAAGTGGCTGGCTGAAGAACTGTCAATTTTATGAAAGCATTGTTAGCAAGATGCTGGTACCACATAAATAGAAGTTTTTAGATTTGCTTGATGCCTTCAAGGCACCAGATGTAGTAACTGAAATGTTGCACATGATTAAATGGGATCTTATTTTCATGTACTTTCTGTGCACAGGCACAGCTTTCACTCAGCTGTCAGATCAGTCTATACATTTTGGTACATTTTGAATAAACTTAATGAAACTACAAGAGTTGGCTGATTTATAATTATGTCATGAGATATCTTGCTGTGACATTAATTCTAGACCATGATGTTGTCTTTGCTTTTGGGCTTTGTGTTGTATTTATTCTTAAATTTAATTCTAATTGATATTGCATTTAACTGTTTTGTATTTATGTTAGTCAACATTTCAGATAACATTTTGAATATTTAAGTAGTTTATTTATTTTCATTTTCGGATGTTAGCCTACTTACTACTTAGTGCTGCCTATGTGTTGACTGCACTGGCGTAAACTTGTCCAAAATATTGGGAAGGGGATTTGGTTATTTTTTCTACACTTTGTGCATTAAGTGTACAGTCCGTCTCAATTATTGGGGGGCACGTGCCCCGGCTGCCCCCCAGAGTCTACGTCTATGGTTGACTGTATTAATATGCTGATTCTCTTCATTTGGTGTGTAAAATGTGCTAAAAGTGATATGTGCTGCCACACGAAACTTAAATTAACGCTGCTTATGTTTCTGCAATGCTTTTTGATGCAGCAGGAAGTAGATAAGGAGCATTAATCACGATACAGGCCAGGTCATAAGAGTCTTCCTAGTAAAGCATATAGTCCTCTGGCTGTTACACAGCTAAACAAACTTCCTTTCAGGGTTGTAGATTAAGTCAAATTTATTACCAGATTCTTAGAGTCACCTAAATGCCAGTATTTCCATAAGTCACCTTGCTTTCTAGTAACAATAATAATAACAACAGTAATAATAATAATAATTATATTCTTTATTAATTCAAACCGACAGACGCAGTAAGATTACATTGAAACATGAAAGTACAATCAATATCTTAATTAACACACGGTTTGGCAGCCATGCAAGGCGCCGCCCTAGAGGGGTTACGGGAGTCGATCCGCGTACCTTATGCTCTCCTGGCCATGAGTGTTACCACTACTCTATCCCCCCTAATCAGTGTAATATTATTAATAATGATACAAGTAAAAATAATTTGTTAATTATTGGCTTCCTATTTCTTAATATTTTAGGTACCATGTGAAATTTTAGGTAAAGTTGTACAGTATGTTAACAGCGTGTTTATACCACATGAGTGCTTGCGTAATGTGATGAGGTCAGAAAATTTAAGGTTTATTTAATCTTTAATTACTTGTATCTGTTTTTCAGGAGGAAGAAAGACTGAAGTTCCAGTTGGCTTCTAGTAATGCCGCACGACCTGCTTGCGTGGCACATGAGATAAACTTGCGTAACTTGCAGAACCACCGTCGCTTGAGTGATTCAGTCCTTGGACTCGTACGTTTGTCTCTTACAAATAATTTAGCTTAAGCAAACCTCTACTATATGAAATTGTGTTTGGTTTGCATTTAT
Organism: Allolobophora icterica; assembly: GCA_963556255.1. NCBI lineage: Eukaryota > Metazoa > Annelida > Clitellata > Crassiclitellata > Lumbricidae > Allolobophora > Allolobophora icterica. The sequence goes on along the minus strand of OY744606.1, from coordinate 45,698,042 downwards.
TGCTGGTTTCTAACTTACTGCTGATTTCTCACTTGAATTAAGGTAAAGGATGGCTGATTTCTAAATTCAGTTAAGGTAAGGGATGGTCTATCACAGATCTGTCTTGGTACTGATGTGTCTGGTTTTGTAAGTTTACTGAATGCTATAAACAACATAGTTGTTTGGCTGGAGAGTAGTTCTTTCAGATGACAAGAAAGCATTTTGTGGTAAACAAAATATTTTGTTTCAGGAAAATCATCTTTTCCCTTTGACTTTACAATCAGATATCATTCATAATCATAACTGTAAACTCCAGATTTCTAAGCTAAGGACAGGGAACAGGCTTATTGACGAGCGCTGCATCATGTCAGTGTGTCCAGTGATACCAAAAAGTGAAGAAGATCCAAGTGCAGTTGTGATACAGACCATGGAGAGGAGGTAGAGGAGGTGTTAATGTGGGCTTCGTTTAGGATGAGAATGATATGAAGACTGAGTATTGGATAGATCAGGGTAAGAATTCTCAAAGAGGTTAGATTTAATTTGGAGTGGATAGCCTGAGGGGTGAAAGATAGAGGTGTCTGAGGTGGATGATGGTGGGTGAGCAGCAAGATTTATTTACCTATTGAGGTGATTTATATAGCACCACTTCAAGAATCAGAGATACTCTGTGCTTTCGTAATTGCTGGAGGAACTGAGAATTTACAGAGTTCAGAAGCCAGAGTTGTGATGAAGCGTGATATGTAGATCGGCTGGAGAACTTGAGATGAGAAATGATTGGGTGATGGGAAAGAGTGAGATAGGATGATCGAGTAGAGCAGAGTGACTGGATGGTGAAGAGTTCATGGAGGTACTTGGGCTGGGAGTGTTGTAGGGAGCTCTAGGTTAGTGATAGGACTTGGAAGTGGATACAATCTGGGATTTTCAGCTAGTGGAGTTACTTACATGTTAAAGCAAATATTTATTCTCTGTGTTGTACAGAATTGTGCAGAAAACATGCTTCCAATGTTAAACATGTTATGTCATTTGATTAATTTTGAGTGTACTTGTTATTGTTTGTATTATTGATATTTTTATTGTGCGTATTTTATGCTAAACAACCACTAGAACCAATTTTGACTAAATAGTGTTTCCATGTATAGTAACTAAAATAATTAATTACTTTGAAAAAGTTTCTGTAATCAGTAATTTTTAACTATTTTTATTAAATAATTTTTAACTATTTTTATTAAATAATTTTTAACTATTTTTATTAAATAATTTTTAACTATTTTTATTAAATTAATATGCGAATTAGTTATGTTTCCTAGCCAGTATCCAGTAACTAGTTATTATAAGTGACTACTTGTTAAAAGTAGCTAGCTGACACTGGTTATTGCTTGTGATGTAGGGAGTCTTAATCAACTCTGAGTAAGACTTAGATAATGATTATTCAAGAAATGCTTAGCTTGCGTGTGAAAATTCAGATGACGCTGAAAGACAGCCATTAATGTGGCTGTAAATTCTATCATATTAAAGGGTACTGCAGTCAGAGCACCCAGCGTTTAGAGCATTATGAAAAAGTATTTTGGGGCTGGATTGCTGTTTTACGATGAGATAGACATTATCATCGCCATACAAATGCACTGTAATTTTCTGTATCATATTTATGAAGATGACCTATGTCATAGAAACTTGGGTAACTGAGAAATACACAAAGTCACTTGCCCGTAAATGTGAAAGCATCAGAAGAGCACTGAAAAAGGATGCATCATTTTTATGAACTGGTTAACCTAGATGCAAAGGCATTGGCTGATTTAATGTGTGTCTCTGTGATTTAGATCCATCATGAGCTTGCTAAATATCATGAGGTGGGACGTTTTGCTGACAAGGGCCAGCAGCCAGATATGTCGGCTGCAATGTTTCATGAGCAGTTTGCGGCCGATCTCGGAGTGAAGGAAGCCATGGTGACCCTGGCCAGCATCTACTTCGGCCTGACCCATGAAGTGCTGGTGAATGTTACACTAGAGGTTAGAACATTCTGAATTTCTGTCTCTTCACCTGTCTGCTCACTAATAGCACTAATTATAATTAAGATAGTGAAGTATCTTTGTGTTTATTCATGACTTGGGTATTTGCCCATCATGTATGACGGGTTGAAAAAGAAATTGAATGGATTGATAGGAAAAGAATTTGTTTATTGGAATGCTTGATTATAAGTCCCATTGCGAGTCAGACAGACGGATTGATAGACAACCAGCAGTTAGTAAGTCTGTCTCTCCCTCCCTCCTTCCCGCCCTGGATCGAACAATAGAGTGTTTGCCCTGTATTGCACGTGACCAATCGATGTTTAGGCTAATCAGTCTTCGCCTCATCAGTATTTGCTCCTCCACCCTCAACCTCCCGTCAGATCATGTGCCATAATGAGGGAGGGAGGGATGGAGGAAGGGCAGGCAATGATTCACAATCCATACATTCAACAGTGTATATCATAGGACACACAGAACTGGAAAACTATATAGTAGGTTCTTAAACCTGTGATACATGTGGAATAGGCCAAATAGACCATGCGGATTTCTTTCGTTACAGAAGACTGATGCCAACCTGAAAAAGGGATCGGAATACATGATCATGGCTGCAAATGCTGGTGATCGTTTTGCGATGCTGTACTTGGCCAGGGCCTATGAGACAGGCGTGGGACTTGATGGGTTAGCAGTTCAAATTCAGTTAGCCACATCCTGTGATATCAGATATCTCTATATAACTGAGGTCTTAAATAGCTCTTCACTTACACTTGTTTGAAAAACTTATTCCTTACCAAACATGATCTTACTTATGAAACCATTTGTTTTTTTATGGTTTACACTGTCTACAACAAGACAAATTATGTATATTATAAAAATCTGCACTTACTTAACTACTTTGAACAGAATGTAAAAATTTATGTTTATATGAATCATCCATAGGCCCCTACCTTTGTGGAACTTCTGTCCCTTCAGGGCTCCTATTGTTTCCCTGCTTTGCCTAAGCTTTGTGTACATAATATTAAAGCGACCATGTAATGGTCTGTTTCATTTTTTTGTCATAACTGTAACAAATGTTCATTACTTTCTTTCATGGGAGCAATAAATTGAATTGAAAAAAATTTGAGATCATAATGTGAATGCAAGTTAAATTAAGTTTGAAACCATTTGTCATAAGAAACTGTTAATTTGCTATGGGTTAAAGAGCCAAAAACAATACAATGAGGAACAGTATATGTGCAGTTTGACGTCTTTGTATGTATTCCAGTGGCGCCTATGGTTATGATATGCTTGAACTTTGTATTATTCTGTTGTTATTCAGAGTGAAGTCTTTCAGTCAGGCAGTGGAATGGTATTCAGCAGCTGCAGATACAGTCCAGGAGGATGAATGTGGAGAGTTTGATGCAATTATGGAAAACCCACTTTATGAATTGAAGGCCAAAATGGCTGAACTCTACCTTGAAGGTGGATACGGACTTGGAAGAGACCCTTCGTATGCAGGTAAGTCTCGAGAGAGATTTGCCATATATAATAAAATCGGAACCAGTGTCTTGTAGATCTTTTATGTGACATTAATTTACTATCTTGGCTTCTTTTGAATTTTCTAATTTGTTCTTTATTGATCATGTGCAAGTGTTTGGTAGCCATGTTTTAGCACCTTTGTACTGTAATGTAGTGTAACAAGTATTTATATAGCACCCTTCATGCACCTCCCAAAGACACTGCTTGCATGGCTATCTAACTGATAGAAACAAGTGCAACTTAAGATACCAGAAAATGTGTGTTGAACTTAGTCAATCGAAACAGTATGTATATTTAGAAGGCTGCTCTAAAAGCAAGATCCAATACATGAGAAAGCTCGATGAGCTCACTTCATTGTGGGGAAAGAAAGAACCTGTCGAATCCATTCCTCAATAGGAAGTCAATGTAGTGTTTCTTACATGTATTCAGATATATGTGAGCATTTTGGCTGATTGGCCACTACTCGGGCATCTCAGTTGAGGACCAACTGGAGCGGACATATTCTGAACTCTAGCAGTCCTGCTAGGATGGAGTTACAGTAGTCAAATGTGCTGGTGCGAATGAAAGGTTATGCCTTGTGACCCATTTTGGACACAACTGATAGAAGAGGTTCTGCAAGGCGAATTCACATGTACTGGGTTTGGCCTGGTTCAGCTTAAGTCGATTTGACGATATCCATTACTGTACTTCTGAAATGATGGTTCGAGTGTTGTATGCCGCAGATGGATGGCAAGCTGAATAAAGCCAAACATTCTCAATGTAATGGTGACACCATGTTCCAGGTCAGATCAGCCGTGTAGAGTGTATTAAGTACTGAGTCATGTGGGATGCCAAATGAAGCTGGCACCAAAGCTGAGAGGTCAGACTGTAGCCATCATGAAAATCTACCTGTCCACAAGAGTGAAGCCAGTTCAAGGTGAACCATTGATTCCATAAGAGCTGTTAATGCATGTAAGGAGGATGGTCTCTGTGCTCGCATCCAAAAGAGCAAGCAACGTGATTTGTCCAGAATCAATGCATTTACGTGTATATCAGAAATCAGCTTTTGCATGAGGTTGCTTGCTTCTAAGTAGCACATAATCACTTGGTTGAAGGTGCTATATAATAACCAGACACATGGATGTACATAAAAATGTTGCCTCTTTAGTTAATCGTTGGTCAAGTCATCACCATGGTACTGATTGATGGGTTTTCTTATGCCAGCACATGTAAACAACTTATCCAGTCAAAGTAGGCTTTTGAAGTTGAGATGATGAGTATTTTGTTATTTATCAGCTTCAGCGAGTAATAGCTGTGATGAGGTGCTCGACTTAGCACTGACTTTTTCATGTTTTTGTAGGTGATCTTTACACAGAGGCTGCAGAATGTGCAACGGCCGCTATGAAAGGACGCATAGCAAACAAATACTATGCTTTGGCAGAGGAGGCTTATGTACAGATGGATGGATAGGTGGATTGCAGTAAAAGTGTGTTTCAGTTGCCCGGATTGGAGTGTTGACAACTTTTCGTGTTGTAAACTAACTGCTGTCATATATTCTAACTCATTGGATATCCATTTGCTTCTTAGCTGCTACGATGGAATTTTGATTGTGCCGATTGGGATATGTGTTTTCTATTATCACGTATGTTGGTGATATCAATCAGACTGGCAAATTTGCAAACGCTGAAGGTATGTTTTTGGTGTGTGTGCTTATGTATCCATGCGTGTGCCTGTGTGTGTTTCCAGTTTTGTGTGTACATGAAGCTTGCTATAAGTTCATTTACACGCATGAAGATAGGTCTTCAAATTCACACTTTTGTACACACACAATGTTATTGATACCTTTACTCAATATTCATTTTGCCTGTTCTGATATTGTGTATTGAAGTCTTGTGATGCTAAGAACTTTTTACTGTATAAACACTTTGTATATGTGTGGGAATACACACGTATACTCGTTTATAGATGTACATATGTAGAGTCTTGTTGTAAAGTTCAGTGTATAAATATATTTAAACTTTATTTATACAGTGTAAGCATTTACCCATATGATTCTGGGTGTGAAATGTTCACGCATGAAACACAGACACGGGCCCAGAATTTAGACACTTGAATCTATTCATTTTGGGACAATTTGCTGTACTTTGCCAAATGCCTACCATTTACACTAAATCATTTTAAGCTCTTGCTGTTTTTGTGCATGTGTGTGTGTGTGTGTGTGTGTGTGTGTGTGTGTGTGTGTGTGTGTGTGTGTGTGTGTGTGTGTGTGTGTGTGTGTGTGTGTGTGTGTGTGTGTATGTGTGTGTATATATATATATATATATATATACACACACAAGTTCATGCGGGATGTCTTGCATTGGCTTCCATTCCCATTACGGATCACATATAGGGTCTCTGCGCTGGTTAGGTGCTACTTGGAAGGACTCGCACCCCTATCATTGCAGGATTTTTTTGCCCTGCCTCTGTTGTCCAGCGACGATCTGCTCTTCGATCAGCCAACCAAGCTGAACTCATGGTCTCTCGCTCGTGGATCGCAATCATGCAGCGCCGCTTCTCACTTGCTGGCCCTACGACCTGGAATGGACTCCCAATGGCGCTCTGCCTGGTCCCTATGGGTCACTCTACTACTTTTTATGCTAATCTAAAGACTGCTGTTTTTAGCCGTGGCTGGACTGGGAGCGCTTCTGAGTAGACTGCCTTGAAGAGGTGCTATATAAATGTTCCTTAATAATATATATATATATATATATATATATATCCTGGGCTTACAATAACTAAAAATTCCAACCTACTTGCAATAGGCCTGTGTCTTGTGTCAATGCTATGATTATATGGTGAATTACAGGAGAATGTTCTGTATTTATATGCTTTTATATATATATGCTGATGGTGTATATATACCATTTAATTTATGCACAACTATATATACTTATGTTATATGTGTTTGCATTTGTATACACTTGATACTTAACACTAAAATGAAATGTGATCTATGAACTGTTTCAGTCAGTAATGGAACTAATGATTAAAGTTGAATGACGATGAGATTTTACTTAGGTTTAAAAGCAGGAAAGAAAACTATTATCCAACTCCTGTGCAACTGGATTCTGTCGGCTGTGATCCTCCTGCTTGACGTCATCTGCTTCGGATTTTATTAAGGAAAAGCGGTTGCTTCAGAAGTTCCATTAATCTGTCTACAGACTGTTGCAAGCTGTGTACTTCAGTCACAGCCATACACCTTTTTGTGGGTCGTTATAGTTAGTCGTTATAGTTAGTCTGTTGTAAACGGAGTAAATTTACAAAACTGTCTAGCTAGCAAAAACCTGTCGTAAAAATGACATTGCGTGCAATGTTTAACGTGTAGTTTTCTTACCTGATTTGTTTGGTTTTTACAACTGCGTGCAGTGTGGATTTTCAGACATTTGATTCTGTCTAATTAATGATGATTTACTTAAATCTGGCAGATTGGTGATTTTGTGATCTCGATTTATGCTTTACGGAAGCTTAGTTAATTTGTTTGCATTTAGTGTTTTAACATTGGTTTAATGAATCTTGTTGTGGTAGAAAAAAGTGTTATATGAGGCGTACTTTTGTCACTGTGTAGTGATGTATAGGAGCATTTTATCCCGACATCTACAACCAGTCACTTTTATGTCAGAAACATCTTGCAGTTGATGGACCATCAGGGTTCTGCAAGCATTAAGCAAATTACACCATTTATGTTGACGATTTGTAATTGGTATGAGCCCACACTTTGAAACACCAGCTAAAGCAGTGGAATATTTGTGTATGTGGACAAAGTATGGAGTCCATACTTTATAGTTTTAATAAATTTCACCAGAAGTTGTGTGTGTTTTCAGAACACGCCGATCAAAATACAGTATTTTAGAGAAATACTGAAGTCTGAATTTTGCAAGTTGTGCCAAACAGTTTAGCCGTCCCAACTTTGTGTTTCTATTTAAACCTTGAACTTCCTGCTGTTGTGGACGATAAATGTTGTTCCACTAGTTAGTTGTGATTGCCGCCACTGTCGTTTAGTGATGTTCACATAAGGTTATCAAAGTTCGTTATTGTTGAAAATTTGCAAGTGTTTGGTGATAAGGTTTTATTGTGAATGTGAGACAAGTTTCACACCATACTTTTAAATGCTGAAGATGAAGTTCTTGTTTTATCTGGAAAGGTGCTTATAAAATTGTATGTTTTGATTCCTGAAAATGTGACACACTGGAATTTAAAAGTTTCTAAATTTCATAGTTTATCTAGGTAGTGTTGTATAGGTAGTGTTGTATATGGTGCTTCGTATTGATGCATTTTGATTACTCATTTCAAACACAGCTGACCGTTTGTTATTTATCTTTGGAGAGTTAATGTATAGTCATGGATAAGAGATTGGACATCTGATTGGGAAGTAGAGATGGCGCTTTTCTTCAGCTTTGGATGTCTTGGCTTGTGTGTCGAGTTCATCGGACGCAGTTGATTGGAGTAACTGATGTTGTCTCGAATGAACTGAAGCGGTCTGATGGTTGAAGATCGGTTACGCTGAAGCTTTATGGCTGAAATTAAAATTTAACCCAGTTATTTTTCTTACTAATTATTTATAACGGCCCTGAGGCGTTGAGTAAATGTGGTTAATACCACCTTGAATTTTGATGCAAGGGATTGATGGCTTGGTTAAAGCATAATGCTGGTAGAAATTAAAGTCTGCACCAGGCTTTCCAGATCTTTGAAATTTTGCTAGTTCAGATTTTATCCAAAAACAGTCATTTGATGTCAGAAACATGTTGCAGTTTATGTTTAGGGCTGATGGTATGGCTAAGACTTTGGCTAATGATAAAACAAGCATAGCATTTTGCCTAGTCATTTGGAATAGCGTGTCGTAGCGCTATCCTTGGTACTTTTTCGGCCCGGTCGAATGACAGTATATATTGTTGGCCAGTGATACAACACGACAGGTGTTCACAAACCACTTGGCTGGTGCTGTGATGATTTCTTTGGCGACCGATGTTGTTGCGTGACCATTGAATCCAGATAAAGAAAAGCCATCAGCTACTGAAAGTTCATGTATAATCTTTCTTAAAGCTGCTCATCTATTTCACATCAGACACTCGTGCCTCATTTGTCTTAGTGCTTTCCATTTTCCAGTTTAAAGTGTGTATTTAAATTTATATACAGTATTGTGTGTGTGATGCAAATTTTTGGTATGAAATGATTATATTTGACTTCTGACTCTTAAGATTTTATATGTTTATAAAATCATTTATAATGTTATGATGAACTGTTTATAGGCATTACATGGAAGTCTGTGGACTGTGAAGATTAGGGTATAAGTCTGAAATCTAGAACTTTGAATTCTTCACTTGTTTCTTAAAGTTTGTATTTTGGTTTATGTAATGAGGTTTGGTGCGAGAAACAAGCTGAATTTAATGTCCTATTGCCCATGTTAAGGTGATAATTTAAAATTAGTAAATACTAAAGAATCTGTATTATTCTAATACTCTTAAGTTCTATCCCGGTATAAAACTGGTGTATGGTATGAGTGAGAAACATGTAACACCAGGCTAAAAATTACTTTGAGCCACTGAAAATAAAACTGAAAATAAAGCACTACTGCTGTATATTTGTAAACATGTCATGTCATAAATCCTTTCTCTGGAATCCCTTTCAGAAAGTTCAATTTCATACGAGTAGCAAGTTATGGGAACAAAATTTAGGGCTATAAAAATGTTAAACACATGGTATTGCTTAAACTGCCAGGATCCAGCTGATATAAAAGATTTAAAAATAAAAGCATCATTATTTCTACACATAATTTTTCTGGTTCTTCATCTGTTGCATCTCATGATGCAGTTGCTGACTAACATAACACTGGTATACAGAATAATTGTAGCAAGGTTATCAGGTATTTGAGACTGCGGGTAATCATGTTTTGGAAGATGTGCTTCAACTAGTTTTTGTTAAGTTAGAGTTGAAATTATTTGCAATTTGCCCTATCTGGTGATAGTACACACAGGGATACGGTATTTGCTGCACTTAACCAGGTATCAGCCTTGGGCCAACCATGGCTTTTTATCCACTGTAAGTGTCACAGCACTCTCTGATTGTCTCCTGTCATAAAATCCCTTGTACTGCACTAGTGAGATAAAACCATGCTGTTAATGGGAATAATCTATCTGTTTGATTTCAACTGAATGAATTTGGGGATTTTTAATTCATTAACTGTTTTGTCACTAGTACGTTAATCTGGCTTGCCTTTCTTTGTGTATTCAACCCAGAATCTTATCAGGTTGCATTTTGATTGCAGGCTAAGTGAATTGCATGATTGGTAACTGAATACAGACGTTTCCAGTCTGTAGGTGGATGGTGGTGGGTATTAGGTATGTTTTCTCAATTTGCTGTGACTGTGTGGTGAAACACAGCACTGGAACAGAGTGGTTAACACATTAATCCATCTTGTTTATTACTTTTTCAGCCTTCACTCAATTATCACTTGATATCTTCATCATATCCAACTATGGTGCATTTTCTCATTAAGTTTGGCTTCGTTTGTGATGTTTTGTGTGGGTCAAATAATACTGTCATCAGATACAGTAATCTAGAGCAGTACACTATGTCTAGTACAGGTTTAGTGCTTTTTAAAATACCTTCTGATTTCAATTGTGAAGAAGTTTTCTGACTAATTTTGTCAGAATATTTTAATTACCTTACTTAACTCTGATCCCTTTTGAGAAGTTATGTATTGGACTTCTATTCTGAAGCAGTTGAGTAATTGAAAGTGGGTTGCTGCAGAGGTTTTTGCTTCTTGTAGTCAGACAAAAGCTTTGTCTTGGAGAGTAGTTTTGCACTGGTAATAGGTTGAGGCGAATTGTTTAAGGGCATTGACTTATTTTTATGCTGTATACACTGCCTGTAGTCAAAAGGGTCTCTTATATATTCAAAGACTATTTTAGTTATTTAACTAAGTTTTGTGTCCGTTTTTAAGCTAAGTGTTGTCGTTGTTGATCAGATAACATTTAAGTAGTTACTTCACTTGCAAGTGTGCATAACACTGTTGGGTTCCGTGAAGATTTTATTAATGTTGACATGACAGTCTGGTATATTGATGAATCTAACCTAGTGTTAAATTTCATTTGATGTTAACACATTGCCCGCCACCACGGTCTGCACCCCTACGCCACCAAAATTTTACAAAAAACGGGAAAATATTTTAAAACTTTTTTTGTATATATATAGTTTTCTTTACTATTTTCAACATGTATACATCAAAAATCACATGTTTGCAGTCTTGTCTGAAGAGAACGTTCCTCTTATATATTAGCTTTGTGGGGTAGACTTCAAAACTTGTAACACCACAAAGACTTTGTGGTGTTCCATGTTCTTAGTGCTGGCTTCGAAAAGCGCGTTTAGCATGTTCAGTAACGTTATTCCCTTCGAATGCCTTTGTTGTTCCATAGGACACACATTTCCCAGTATGATGTGTGCTCAGTATCATAACACCTGGTTTTTCCTTCCATTTTGTGACAAAGATCTGCCCGTTTCGACAAGAAATAAGGTCATCTTTTCTCAATTTTGCTGTCACAACCTTCCGAGGCAAATGTTTGCGGTTGCTTCTCTATATATAGCCAAAAGATAATAATTGAGCAGGTGCACCAGTGACGCGAATATCTGTTGGCAGAACGTATCTGTCGCCCACCATCCACGCATCAGTCCGTAGGTTGGCAAGTAGTTCGTTATTGCTGCCATTTTCATGGTCACTATCCATATCAGTCTGAACCGACTGAGTTATGACGGCTGGACAGTCATGTTCGTCTTCATCAGCTTCAGAAATACTGGAAGTGTAGTCAGAATAATCTCTGTGAGAGATTCGGACGTCATTAGATCTGCGTCAAATCATCATCTGACATGTAAAAATTTCTAAAGAACTTCTGCTGCAGTTTTGCATTTTCCACTTGAAGCCGACATTTTGACCAAATAACAACGATACAAAAAGTCCCAACAAATATATTTTTCTATGTTCAAATTTTAGAAACAATCATTTCCTAGTGTCACTAACTGTGTTGTGCTATTATTCCCACGCCAATAGATATATTATCGAGACGCCAGGTCTTATACAGCAACCGTTCTCTGAAGGACGAGTTAACTCGTCCTCGGCGCCTGCATAAACTTCTGTAGGACGAGTTAACTCGTCCCTGGCGGTCGATGTGTTAATCTATTGCCAGACTTAATGCTTTTAAAGTTGTTTATTGGTTTACCGATACATTCATTTACCCGTGATGCATATTGGCAGTATCATTTTAATTGTTAATACTGTACAGTACATATGTCATATATGGCAATGATGTACCACTGGGGTGAAATTGTGAGTTAAGAATTCCATATTGCCATTTAGACTCAAAATATTTTGGGTGAACATATCACACATTTCTTCCAACAGATGACCAGCCTTTTAATTAGAAAAAATTTGGTTACATCAACAATAAGGGACAGAATTTAAGAAATTTCTCATAAAAAATATTTACAGTTTCAACCTTTGTTTTGGTAAACTTTACTTAATTTTCAGATATGTGAATTCATAGTTTTTAATCTTCCTCACCCCATAGATATGAGGAATGAACATATGAGAATTTTAACCCAATTATACGGAAACACAGGTGTCCTGGTTTATTATTTTTAATTAGACTGCAGGTGAGCAAGTATTCATTGTTTTGTGGTCCTTTTTGGATTCTGTGAAACTGGAAGGAACAACTGCCTCGACCTTCTGGAAAGGAGCTGCAGTTGTTTGATCCATTTTAATTCAAATATTAATATTTTTATATTTTTATTTTGGCGTTTGGATTAAATGTATATTGAAACCTGTACTGAAATTTCTGTTGATAGTTTCATGGTAAACGGGTCGTTACTGTGTTTGACAAATTCTACAAAATTAAAGCTGCATTTGCATACCAAATGCACACATACATACATGCATATATATGTATACATATATGTATAAAGCACTGCTGGAGAATAACGGCACCAATCAAATACCCCAAAACTCCTTCTATACCAAAAGCTGCATTTGTTAGACCGATATATTTGGGCCGCAGCCCATTACTAGCATAATGTGGGCCAGCTATAGGCCCAATGCTTTTTAATATGCAGTAAATGGCATTTGATGCATTTGAAAGTCATAGTTCTACATATGAAAACGGCACCAATTCTTCCAGACATTACTTTATTTAGTCTATACACATTTGCCTTTCACAGTATAGTAATATAGACGCTGCATGTCTCGCAGCCCATGCTGCCACACACATCTGACATTTGAGTGTGAGGTACTTGAAATGTGCTATAGTAAATGTAGTGATACATACATTCGTGTGGTCCACTTACAGTGTATATATTCATAATTCAGTGTGTATTATATTCATAATAATGTGACTGTCCGTGTCCACTGTTATCCAGTCCCAGTATTGTGACCTCGGCCTCCCTTCATAAGGCTTAATTCGGACAATTGAAGCTCCGTAGGGAGTGACGCATATCCTGCACAAGGCATGGGAGCAGATCTTGAGTTGCTCCCATCCAGGTCCACTAATAATACAACGCGATACAGCTGTCTGACGGAAGCATGTATTTGAGACACATACTACTAGAATAACTATAAAATTAGACGCGGACATCCGCATTGGGCATAACCCTTCCCTTGTCCGTATTTGGATTACCCTTTTCCAGGGCTGTAGTGGTAAAATTAGAGGTGAGTATACGCTAGCGGTTAGTTTTCCAAAACAAATTAGAGGTGAGTATACGCTACAGTAATTTGTGAGTTTACGCTACAGTATTTTGATATAAATAAATATAAATATTTTGTGAGGTGAGTATACGGCCTCTAGAGGTGAGTATACGCTGTATACCCACGTATACCCTCGACTACAGCCCTGCCCTTTTCCCCCTACAGATTCAGTTTGATTAAATCTGGCTCAGTCCTCAAAATTAATCCCATAAGCTTTAGTTGCTCCAGGGTCTTTCAATGACTGTCTTCATTAGGAATCTGCAGCAGGACCCACAACCGAAAAGCCGACCCTAAAGCCTGCTGACAGTTAAAACTCCATCTGTATTAGGCGTAGCCTACGGTCTCTCCATCGAACAGGAAGAAGCCATTTTTATATTTTAGTAGGGTCGACGCGACTTCAGTGCATAGCTTCGGACTGCCTTGAACCTCTGCACTTGGCCGACTTTCATGTATAAGGGAAGTTAACACAGGCGCGTAACTTTGGTCTAAAAAATGGGGGGTACCAATTTCTTACATCCACGAGGCAAGACTGAGACTGCGCTCTCTGGGAATGCACAGTAAAATATCAACTGGCATTGTTCAAAAAGTGGGGGTACGGTACCCCCGTCCAAACAGTGGGGTACTGGTACCCCTCGTACCCCACACAAATTACGCTTATGAATTCACATGTACTGTGTAGAATTTGCTGAATGTACTGGTATTTAATAATAGAGATAGAGCCTACATTAGGGCCTAATGCCTTTAGTAACTATTCACTTCTAGTAAATACTTCTGAATCGTTGCATCGATTTCTCTTCGACTGTGTACGAACTATGGCACTTAAATCTCTGCTATTATTATTATAAATCTTGTTTCCGGGCATTTTAGGACCTCTTTTCGCTCCACTAATATCAAATCTTACGACGCTTACAGGTAGGCTAAGCCAAGTTGACAGTGCACGGAGGACAATGGACAACTTTGCACCACAAAAGAGTGGTGACCAATCTGCTCTTCCATTATCAACTACGATAAGATGGATGACATCACCAATTTACGCAACATAAAACAATAAGTAAGTAAGCTAACGTGAATACATCTATCAGCATTGCGATACTTAAGTATGCAATAGTACACCGCCATTAATTGTCATTGCTCGACAAAGTTACGCCTATGCAGGATCGCCGCGTGAAGTTAGAGGCCTGGTTTATCCAAGGATTTCAAGTAAAGAACAAAAGACCCGAGAGAAGGAGACTGATAGGAGCTAATACATTGGGTTGTGTTTAGCATGACATAAATTGGAAATCCATAGAGTATGTATCAGGGTAGGATTTTTTTAAATGGTGGGACGCTATATTATAGTTTCAAATAGAAAGCCTGTGACAGATAGAGCAGCATGAGTAGCCTAAAGGTAGGCCTACAGTAGCCTAAATCATGATTTCGGCCTGAGTGGGTAGATAAGGGTAATTTTTTAAAGGTGGGACTCTAATGGAAGACCTGAAAAGCGATTAGTACAGCAGCTTCGGATAAAGGTAGGCCTATACAGTGAATCCGCAGTCGGCGTTTAATTACTATAATTTACAAGGCAATTCATGTAGCCTACAGCAAAAGACCTCTTGGTCACTGGAAAAATAAGGTAGGCCCCCTAATGCGTGCCATGGAGAGTAAATTAGAGGAGACCGGGGCTGGTTGTAACGGGGGCAGATTGTAACAGCATATAAATCTCGGAAACTGAAATTCAGGGAATCAGCGTATATAGGTCAAAACTTGCGTCCACTCATTTCCGGTTTATATTCCTTTTGTCTTTGTTGGTGTTACAGCCAAAGATGTTATTAGATACATAATAACATCTTTGGTTACAGCGTTAGAGAATTTTTTTCAAAAATCGCGATTTTCACCACTAAAAGTAAGTTTTTTTATGTTCACTATTTTTCTCATTGTGTGCGTCAGGCGCAAGATATTCTTACCTAGTGTAGGTCATTGCAAAGCTTGTTTATGTTAGATTACACGACAGGATGCAAAATCTCGTTAGCTATCACGGCCTTTGAGAATTTTATTTAATCATCTTTGGCACGTGGCCGGGGCAGGTTGTAACATTTCGCACGGGGCAGGTTGTAACGGTGTTACAACCTGCCCCAGAGTCATCTTCAATGTTTTAAATGGTTGGTTTTAACTTGTATCTATGCAGTGCCACAACTGTTATTTATTTATTTTTAAACTGCAGAAATGAGGAATTACAAGAAGAGTGAGAGAGGAGGAACCACACTAGATGTTACTAAGATGTAATGAAAGAAGCTGCAGAAGAGGTGATTAACCATAATCGACCTTGCCGTACAGTTGCGAGAGAGTTGAATATTTGTCACGTTACTCTTTTCCGGTTTGTTAAGAAACTGAAAAGGTCAAGTGATAACAACGTTACAGTCACAGTGGGATACAAACGAAATAGGCAAATTTTCACTGATGAAGAGGAAGCTAAGTTGACGGAGTACCTAAAAACCGCGTCAAATGTTTATTTTGGATTGTCTCCAGCCGCAGTTCGGAAGCTTGCCTACGAGTGTGCAGTAATGTTCCACAAGGTCATTCCTGATAACTGGAATTCTAACAAGATGGCTGGGGCTGACTGGTTCAGTGGATTTCTCAAACGAAATACGGACATCTCAGTTCGCACTCCAGAAGCAACCAGCATTGCCCGCGCCACAAGCTTCAATCACTTTAATGTTAAAGCTTTCTTTCAGAAACTTTCAGAAACTGAAAAACAGCTTCTGGCAGCATCATCAAAGCCATCTGCTTCTTACTCAGAAGACCACCAGTCTTTTGATCCTGTTTTAGTGTTGCCCCACCCAAAAGCCGGAGAACGAAGAATCTTTAAAGGTGGAAGAAAGCGAAGACATGCTGCAATATTGACAGACACGCCAGAAAAGCGTGCTCTAGAAGAAGAAAACGAGAAAAAGAAATCAACAAAAAAGAAACCCGAAGCAAATAAGAATCAGGGTGAGAAGCAAATCAAATCGATGGGTAAAATAAAACTAGAGAGGAAACAGAAGACTAGCAATGGTCCCAAGAAACAGAAAGTAGAAAGCAAGAAGAAGAATGTTCAGAAGAAAAGAAAAGCATTCAGTTCATCCAGTTCAGAAGATGATGATTGTTTTTGTCTCGTTTGTTGTGAGCCTTATGGTGCTGTTAGAAACAAAAAGGAAGAGTGGATCCAATGCGTAGCTTGCAAGAAGTGGTCGCATGTGGATTGCACTGATGGCACCATAAATTACATCTGCCATAACTGTGATTCCGACGACTCGGAATAACTGTACAGTATACGCTATTGACTGACATATGTAGTGTTACAACCTACCTCAATGTTGAAAGTGGTGTTACAACTTACCCCGTGTCTTGTTACAACCAACCCCAACCCGGGGTAGGTTGTAACACTTTTTTTTAATTTTAAATTTCGCTTCTTTAATGAATTAGTAGAGCTAGACATTTGAAACCTTGGTCAATTATAAAGCTTTTCTCAAGGATTTCACTGATATATTTTGTATCGTAATTGGAGAAATAGTTCGGTCAAAAGTCACTTAAACGTGCAAATTGTTACAACCAGCCCCGGTCTCCCCTACTTAGTTACTTAGCAACAACAATTCTGATAACATAAATTTAATAAAACAGGTCATAGTGACGATTGTTACTCCCATGACGTCAGTTATGGGCCGATTGTTGTGCCTTGGAAACCAGCACAGTTGGAGAACCGATATGGAGGCGAATAAACGTTATGGCGACATAATATTTCAAAAATTGTAAAAATTCGTCGATCAGAAGAAATAGAAAAATGAAATTTGATGAAAGAACTGCTCATTTCGAAAACACAAATTGACCAGTAATAGAAAGGTCGACACAAAATGCCATTTCGAACAGAAAATCGTCGAAACTCATCGATTAGAAAGCAGAAATTCGAAGTAGAATTATTCAACTTGAAGACGTAAATCGATCAGCTATAGGCTTACTGACTGATCGACACGAAAATCTTGCACAGAAAATCACTGTTCAACAGAAAGTCGAAATTAAAGGTACGAATTAATTGCTTCACTTGATGACAGATTGACCAATAGGCCTATAGGCCTATCTATAGGCTTATAGGCCTATACCTGATAGATCGATAGATAAATTCATCTAAACTGGAAACTATTTTCTGGTGCCGTATGCTGTCTATCAAAAGGCACAAAGGTATCAGACGATGGTCGCTTAATTCTAACGAAGAGCGCATGCGGAAGCAAAATATACTGGAACTATAGTCGAGATCCATATGTGATCTCCGACACTTAAATTGGCCTTCAGCCCAAAGAAGATCAGGCGATCCTTAAGACAGCACCGAGAGGCAGTGATAATTGAGTATGAAGTGTAGGCCATATCGACTTCGCTTTCTTAGCCTCGGGCCGTCGGCATATTAGGCCTAGGCCTATGTCTTAAGGCCCTATGCATGGAGCCCTGGCGTGGCGTAAAACCGCATAAGCTCCTTGGGTTTAGGGGTACCTGGCGCGGGGTAAAATCCCGTAAACCAAGTCGTAGATTTGTGTTGCATCATTTGTTTTCGACTTATGGAGGATCGCGAGGACGTGGAAGGTAGGGAGTGAAGCAGAAGATTTTCAGGAGACGGATCAGGAGCAGGAAATTGCCACTGAACTGGAAGCGGAAGACGGGCAAACGACAAAAGAAAATAAATCGGAAAGTATGAGACGCATTATTGTTTGTTTCAAATATAACTTGATCGGTATTAAATTTCCTAAGTTCCAGAATTTAGAAGAGCCATTTCAATATGGAGACTCTTGAATAAAATAGAATTATACCGTACCCAACAAGTTAATTCACTTATACATATATATACCCAACTCACGTGTTTCTACTGCATATGGACAAAGACTTGGAAATTGCGTTTTTAAGAAAGTACGTGCAATTGTATATACCTGATCTCTGTGTAGCTGGAACAGGGTCTAATACCTGATCTCTATGGATATGGAACAGTCTCACAGAGGCTCAGGCTCGATCCCTTGGAGATGGAACAGGGTCGTAATACCTGGTCTCTATGGAGATGGAACAGCGTCTAAAACCAGGGTCTAATACCTGACCTCTACGCAGATGGAGCAAGGTCTAATGCCTGGTCTCTATGGATATGGACAGAGGCTCAGGCCCGATCTCTATGGAGATGGAACAGTGTCTATTACCTGATCTCTGTGGAGATGGAACAGTCTCACAGAGGCTCAGGCCCGATCTCTTTCTCTATGGAGATGAAACAGTCTCACAGAGGCTCGGGTCCGATCTCTTTGGAGATGGAACAGGGTGTAAAACCTGGTTTCTATGGAGATGAAACAGTCTCACAGAGGCTCAGGACCGGTCTCTATGGAGATGGAACAGTGTCTAATACCTGATCTCTAGGGAGATAGAACATTCTCACAGAGGCTTAGGGCTGTCTCTATGGAGATGAAACAGGGGCCAATACCTGGTCTCTATGGATATGGCACAGTCTCGCAGAGGCTCATGACCGGTCTCTATGGAGATGGAACAATCTCACAGAAGCTCAGGCCCGATCGCTATGGAGAAGGAACATGGTCTAACGGGACTAAGACCCGGTGGTCTTGATGAAGTTCTTGTATTTCGGCTATAATACTGTCGTATCTGTGCCTGTCCCACTCTCTTACTAGGTGAGTATCAGATTGAAAGCATTCCGGAAATCCTTTTTCAGGTAGGTCTATATGCACGGATTGACCCAGACGATAGGTAGCCGAGCCAGGTAAAGGCAGCCGACCCAGGTAAAGGCTGCGAAGACGTGGCCGGGTATATCACACGTGTTCCACAGTCCGTAAATGATGTTAACGGAGCAGAAAGGCGTAGGACGACGAATACGACGAAGACCCAGACGAGGGTCCTCTCAGCCTTCGCTCTCGACTGTTCTCCTTCGTCGAACATCCACCAGATGTCAGGATTCTAATGTAAACGACGGACGTTGACCTCGAACGACCTCCGTAGAGAAATCGGGAGCTGTTCGTTCTTTCACAGAGAACGAACTTTCGTGGAAGAGTTCAACGAGAGGGTCTCCTGCAGCTGATTCTCATCCGATGAGGTCCCTCGGGATCGTATGAGGTCCCTCGGGATCGTCTGGACTGGCGCACGTGGAACGGCGACGGTTTCAGAAGACTAAGCTCTGACGCGACGTTGCCACTCCTCGGCGTCGAGCAGTTCGTGGAAGAGGAGCCTGGCAGGGTTGAAACATCAGCCGAAGGAGTGGCCGCATAACTCGACGGCGGACAGGCAGAAGGAGAGATGGTCATCGATACAGCACTCGGCCGTCGTGGCGTCTGAGTGGAACTGAGGAATTCTGATGATTATGCCAGAGAACGCTAAAAAGTAGAGGATCGGAAATGAACTGGTGAGGAATAAAATCTCTTTTTAACCATAGCTAGATGCAGATGGCATTTATTTGTGACTTAAGCGTAAGAGAATTTGAGCTAAGCCTTTCAATTAAAATTTTGATTAAAAAAATTAAGAGTTAAATTTTAAGTTACAAGACAATTGCTATGTAAACTAAGCTTACAAAATTATCATCTCTTTAGTTTATTGAAACGAAAAGGAAACAACCTTAGTAATAACGCAAACAGTAATTTATTCGCTGCCACATGGCCTGAGAATGCAAAGTTACTAAATAATTTTAGTTATGGTATGATCTGTGCACAAACTTTGTCATTGCAGACAAAACGGGAGATAATTATAAATGGTAGTCACTATGCAATACAGCTTTCAGCTGCTGCAGTAAATGAACAAAGTTTTCTGTCTTAATTTCAGTGGTTCTGAATAAAAATTGACAACTCTTTCAGTTTGTGCTCTCTTTGCAATTCTTCGAGGTAACTGTCGACAGTTATTGACAAAATCCAGCTTGATGATCAACATGTCTTGTGCGGGGTATTTATCACAGCGATATCTATAGCAGTTGGATCACCGACCCAAATTTCCGGCCTGAGCGAAGTGATTCGCTTTTAGATTTGCAAAATTTATGAGAAAGCATCAATCAAAATATTTCATTAAGTTGACTTTTTACATGAGGATTCAAACAATTGTGTAAAGGTCATGTACTTCTTCCTTTTCTATCTATCATGCTTAGGCCTAGCCTATGCAAGGCATCACGCTCCATATTATTTCCATTTCAGCATAGATTTCAATAGGGCCACTCTACCACTATGTATCTAATAAATCTCCAAGATAAAATTTCATACGCGAAATTGATAGTGAATGGCCAATAGTGAATGATGAACTAGCATGAATAGCCGACTGGTTTCTTGTCAATCGGCTATCTCTGAATCTGAGCAAAAACCAACCTCGTATTGTTCCGCTCCCATCGGAAGCCCATATCCCTGACTGAATATGAGCATTCCGGCAGAAAAAAGCACCGAGCCTATCGTGTAAGCGCGCAGAATCTGGTGTTTTGCGTCTGTCAAATAAATGCGAGCTTTTGCAAACACATGCACAACGACAAGACGCAATAAAATGCATTTTGCGAAAAAGGCTAGGACCTACTTACGAGGTTTTAACAGCCCACGGTCAATAATCGCATTGTTTCGGAACTAATTTCGCACTATAACATATTTTTCACCACAACGTCTCCAGACTGGATTGCGAATTCTTAAAACAGGACAAATTTCTGCTGCTGTGACGATTTGCTATTACGCGGAAGTCAGCGATTGGCCATCGTTTGACCAATAGGGGAAGAAGAGCATCTGTTTCCTATTAATCCTTTACGCATCAAGTCCAGACTCGACGAAAAGCCGTCGGGATTAAAGACAGCGAGCACTGAGTGGGGAGGATAATGGAATGGGTTCAGAGGCAATTTAAAAACCGGGTGGCCCATCCATTCAAAGACCTCTTTCGCTCGAGAAAAGGTTGCTTTCATTAAGCGATGAACGGAAGTTGATTGAACCATGACGACGGAGGAGGTTGACGTCAGCACCGTTCATCCGATCAGAACGACTGCTGCTCCTCAGTCCGTGCATAGAATGTTCTTGAAGAACCACGCAGCCAGGAAACACTCTGGCCAAGTCTCCGGCTGTTTTCAGGCAGTCACACTCACACACACACGCACACACACACACACACACACACACACACACACACACAATTTACAGTCAACGTTAATCTAACTCTTTTGTAGCATGTAAAGGCAAATCTTGTTTATTGGTTGGTTGTCTTTGCGGATTCGATCAAACAACAAATGAATGGGAAAATCGATAAGCAGGGTAAATCAATTGGCGATTAGGTCGATACTTAGTATAATCAAAGAATGAGTCACTGAATCAGCCATATGTAGTCACCTGCATCGGTATACGTGGTCAGTGAATCGATCTCCGATCGACAGACGAACTCTATGTAGGCAAACAGGTGAGTGTGAAGTTTAATAATTCATAACCGAATGAATCGATATTAATAACATCAATTGGCAGATCAGTCTGTCTATCTGTCTGTCTGTGTGATTGTGCTTCAGTGTAATTAAGACGGCTGAATAGGTTGCTTTAGGCTTTTTGGCCATATATCTTTTTGGCGTGTTGTACTCCGATGCCGAGAATAGCGGCCTATATATGTGAAAAGCGGGGAGATGATGCATTGTTGGTTGTCAGGCGAATCAAGAATCAGTCATGTCGGGAAAGGCGAACGATGTTGTGAATCTTGGCGACAGAGTAGAAAGAAATCGCTGTTGATTAATCGGTTAACAAATCAAGTAAGACGATCAATGGAAACTTATAATTAATTAAAGATGACGTCGGTAATATTCGATTCTCTCGATGCTGGTCCGTTCGATCAGATCACGCGCCGAATCAGACACTTCTAATTTCATGTAAATCAGGGGCCTATCATACACTAGACAGATAGATAAATAGATGGATAGATAGACAGACAGACAGACAGACAGACAGACAGATTGATAAATAGGCAGACAGATAGATTGGATGGATGAATCGAGGGATCGATGGATAGAGATAGATAGATAGATGGATGGGTTGATTATATGGATTGATGTATGTATGGATGGATTAGGCATGTATGTATGTATATCTGTATGTATGGATGGATAGATTGATCGATGGATCGATAGATGGATGGATGGATGGATGGATGGATGGATGGATGGATGGATGGATGGATGGATGGATGGATGGATGGATATATGGATGGATGGATGGATGGATGGATGGATGGATGGATGGATGGATGGATGGATGGATGGATGGATGGATGGATGGATGGATGGATGGATGGATGGAATTACCGGACAGTTACTCCTTCACGTTAACTGTCCAGCAGCCATCGGACACGAGTATTTCTTTGCCTTTTATTGTCATTGTCTTCACGACTGTTTCTTTAACGTGCATACTTTCCCATAATTCATATAATCATATGAGCATTTGATTTATAATTTATAAACCGAATGCGATGATCACATTACGACGACTACAACAACCACGACGATTTCGACAGCCACCGCGAGCCATAATCTAATCTCCATGAGCGAATGACATTAGTGTCTCTAGCTACTAGTCATTCCTTCCTGATAGTATTTGGCAGACCTAACCGTCTGATCGACTATTCCTGTCTGAACACCTGCTTCTAGTTACAGATTTATTAAGCTAAGTTGTTCCTAGCTTATAGGTACATACATATAGGTACCCCGAAGGGATTCTAATTGGACCGTATTTATGGATGTGTAACACGGTTCTCTCTTAGCGGAAATGTCCATCTTGACTAAAGGCTATGGTTGCATGGGCTTCTATGAGAAATCTTGTTTAATATGGGGAAAAACAGATCGATAGCTTGGTGGTCAATCAGACAACTTAACCATGGAGGCGTGGTAACTAGGAATGGACTTAACTAAGTTGGCAATCTGGTGTCTTCCTTCTCTCAACAAGTCGTAGATTGCACTTATCTCTACATCTCTGTTGCGTTATATCAAAGCTGCTGTAACGAGTATATTCCTCTGACCACACAGATACACTTACCTGATGCTTAGTGACAATGTAGGATAGGTATCATTAGCCATTAGTTAGATAAAGTCATTAATTTTAATTAATTGGCCAGCACAATGACCAGCAGTAAGGCATTAAAATTTAACTAAGATTCAGGGATATTGTCGAGAGGCGAGACTATTTACCTTTCGTTGTCGAACGATCATAGGCCAGAACAAACTGTAACCGTTTTCATCAACAGTCGTCTGCTGGATATGTAAATGAGGACCAATGGAGCAAGGAAGGCTTAAAATTGACGCTTCGTGATCGTAGTCACTGGACGTGCTGTCGATTTATTTGCGTCGGTTAACTCCTTATCAATCAATCAATCAATCAATCAATCAATCCGTTTATTATAACACAACTTGCAAGATATAGTTTACAGGCAGGTATTTTTAACAGGTAGTGTCATAAATGGAGACCCCAAAGGGACAAGTCCCGCTAACAGGGGCACCCAGGAAATGATCACTAGCATGAGGGACGATTAACATTCAAAGTGTTCGATTTATTTATTCTTAACTAACGCCTAAACCAAATTCAATAACAGCAAAGTAAATGCATAACTCAAGTTATAGTTAAGTACATATTCAAGTAGCACATTTTTATGACCTTTGATTTATGATATAAGACCTTAACAATTTTTTAAAACGACCAATAGGCTGTACCGAAGTAATCACCACAGGTAAAACATTCCATAGCATAGGGCCATGACATTTAATGGAAAACCTCTTAGCATTGATCCGTGCAAATTCAGGACGATACATATTAGCATTACGTGTCTGATGAGAATGAATGGAAGCTCCCATCTTAAAGTAGCAGTTAAAGGACAGGGGCAACATGTTATACTGATACCTATACATAAACAGGCAAGTTTGAAACATATTTATTTGGCTTACTGTTAAGATTTGATAATCCTTAAATGTTTGTTTGGAGCTAACACTCCAACGGATGTGAAACACGGTACGTATGGCAGTTTTTTGTAGTGTGATTAGCGGGTGTAGGACAGTTGCATAATTTGCCCCCCAGTTAATGTTATCAGAAGGAGAAGTTGAATTGACTATCGTTTTGAACGGTGGCATTCAACGAGCGATTGTCAAAGGGAGTTACGCGGACTCACCCGAAGAAGAGGTAGTTATATAACTTGTCGAACGAAAGACAAAATACGAACGATGCGTAACGAAGGACCTTGCCAAAGAGGTCGTAACGGCGAATGTTTCCCTGTAGAACATAGCGAAAGTCAGTAAATAGTAGAGAAGCGCTACGAACTTCGAGTAGTGAATCCTATACGAATAAATAAAGGAACGTTGTTCGAATATTCATCGCTGGAATATCGGTGGATTTAAATATCTACAAAACGAGCAGACACCTCGGCGTCATTATCCACCATCCGCTCTACGAAGATGGTCACATACAGCCGTCGATAAACTTTGCGAATAGAAAGAACGATTGAATCTCTACAATCTACAGTCTTACAGAAACCATTCAACATGGGGAGGTTAGCTTAGGTATGTTATAAAACGTACAATAATAGTGCTCGTCATAGTTAGAAACTTAGGCCATTTAAACTGATATTATTAAGAAACCTTAACACTCTGTATTGAATAATATCATTGACTATTTACATGTTTATCTTGATTACATATTCAAAAATGTTTCTTAGTGATATCTCTCCATTGGTTGACTATCTGGGGTTGCTTGACCCAATTGCATGTGAATAGGAGGTAGGATTGAATAACAAGTAACTGGATACATGATCAGTATCAGACCCTAAGGAAATAATAACCAAATATAGGGTTAGCCGTTACAGCTGCGTTACCTCAAAGCGACGAGGCCGAGAAAAATGAGACGGGATATACCTGCGTCGCATCGCCATTTCCCTTCGAAGCTGTTGGCAATAATTATGGCTTGCATTTACTGTTATCAGCGAAGCGAATCGGTTTGTAACGTTTATTTAACGACGCCGTCATGTCGAAGATGATTGACGTGGCTAAGCGGATCGGGCGACTCTTGTATTTATCCAGTCCAAGCTCCAGTGACTTTTAATTCGATGCATTGTCATGTATCGTGCAATAAATTACATTGTTTAGTTGCACACGTAACTGTATACTTGCTTACACACTTCAGTCGTGTGACAGACGGACATACATACATACATACATACATACATACATACATACATACATACATACATACATACATACATACATACATACATACATACATACATACATACATAAATACATACATACATACATACATACATACATACATACATACATACCTACATACATACATACATACATACATACATACATACATACATACATACATACCTACATACATACATACATACATACATACATACATACATACATACATACATACATACATACATACATACATACATACATACATACATACATACCTACATACATACCTACATACATACATACCTACATACATACATACATACATACATACATACAGTGCTTTTATTCTAGAAAAAAAGGTTCCGGAACTGAACAATAGGTTCCGGAACTGAACAATTATGGAATGGCCAAAATCCCGAGAAAAGCGGGATTGGGGGTTGGGAGGGGTTTCAATAAAAAACAGTTCACAACACTTAAATAAATAATTATTTTTATTATTAAAATAAGTAAATAATTTTTAGTAGCTGAAAAAAGGTGCCGGAACGCCGTTCCGGCGCGTTCTGGCTGAAAAAAGCACTGCATACATACATACGTACATACATACAAAGTCATACATACATACATACATACATACATACATACACACATACATACATACATACATACATACATACATACATACATACATACATACATACATACATACATACATATAGCAGACAGACAGGCAGACAGACAGACAGATAGACAGAGCTACAGTCAATTAACGAAGGCCTGTTAAAACAGATCGATAGCTTAGTGGTCGATCGACATGTAGGCCTGCCGCCACAGCATCCCAGTTGGCCACTGAAGTCTTTCAGACTGTCACACCTCTATTGGAATTCATGCACCAGGGACTCTCTCTCTCTCTGCTGGACTGAAACCGCCGTAAGGTAAGCG
The DNA here is from genome assembly GCA_963556255.1 of Allolobophora icterica. Classification (NCBI taxonomy): domain Eukaryota; kingdom Metazoa; phylum Annelida; class Clitellata; order Crassiclitellata; family Lumbricidae; genus Allolobophora; species Allolobophora icterica. Next base: position 45,671,698 of record OY744606.1, on the reverse strand, counting down.
GAAGCTGCAGTAGAGAAAGATTTGCTCTGGCAGTCATTTGCATCACATAATGCATGAAAAAGCCATAGAATGTTCCAAACTAGTTTAGATTTTTCAGCGTGTCATACATACAGCAGACATACATACATACATACATACATACATACATACATACATACATACATACATACATACATACATACATACATACATACATACATACATACATGCATACATGCATACATACATACAGCAGACAGACAGAGCTACAGTCAATTAACTGCTGAAATGAAACCGCCGGAAGGTAAGCGGAAGCTGCATTAGAGAAAGATTTGCACTGAAGCCATAGAACAGGGTTCCCAACCTGGGGTGCTCGCACCCCCACGGGGTGCGAGATGGCATTTCAGGGTGTGCGACAAAGAGGGAAAGTATGTAACTATCATACTGTATGTATTTTTTTTTATAATTGCTCAGTTTATATTTTTATTTATTGCACTGAGTCATAAGTTTATTTTTTCAGTTCAGTTTGTTCACCCGCAGTAGGCCTACTGTGTGAGTGTATGTGGTTCAATCTGTGGTTAAAAAATTAGAAATTTGACTTATTCATCTTCATATGTGATATTACTTTTGTAGGGGGTGTGAACATTAATCAAACATTTCCCAGGGGTGCAGGGCATAGAGAAGGTTGGGAACCCATGCCATAGAATGTTCCAAACTAGATTAGATCATTCAATGTGTCTATATCTACGTACCTGTAGTTGCCAATGCCTAATTGGATAATGCCTAATTGGATAATGCCTAATTGGATAATGCCTATTTGGATAATGCCTAATTGGATAACGCCTATTTGGCTACTGCATAATTGGCTAATGCAGGGACACTGTAGTCCCTGACTACGTCATCCACATTTTCATCACTACCCGTTCTGCCTTCTCTCCGACAGGCTGTCGATGCTGGCTGACTGACTGACGACTGACTGACTGACTGACTAACTGACCCACTGACTGACTGACTGACTGACTGACTGACTGACTGACTGACTGACTGACTGACTGACTGACTGACTGACTGACTGACTGACTGACTGACTGACTGACTGACTGACTGACTGACTGACTGACTGACTGACTGACTGACTGACTGACTGACTGACTGACTGACTGACTGACTGACTGACTGACTGACTGACTGACTGACTGACTGACTTTAAACCGTATGCCTATGATTCTGTTGGTCGGTCAGTCAACTATTTATCTCTCCATTGAAGCCCTCCGTTAACATAATTATGCGCAGTCTGAAGGTCCTTCTCAGGTGTTTCCTGTGAGTGACAGATTCACCTACGCTGCTGCTGCTGCTGTCTGACAGACATGCATGATTGGATCCGGAATGCAGGTGCGCTGCTATGACGCTAATGCAGAAAGAATTGTTTCGATGCTGGCCACTGGATCAAACTTATTTACTTATTTACTTTTGTAAATATGCGCAGACGAATTGAGCGACGTTTGACTGGAAACGCTTGGGCCTTGCAAAACGTCGACAAAATGATAGGGTAGAAGTTTAAACGGCTTCGAACTTCACAAAACCGTATACGACGTAGGCAATTGTTACCCTCTGAAAAGGCACCTCAATGGGCTCATAATGCACTCCATATGGACTACATGACAGTTTGGACGCGGGGCCCAAGTGGGTACTAAACGGCGGTCAGCCCTTGAGCTTGCCTTTTCCGGGTTTAATAAGGACCAGTTTGGGTTAGACAATAATTATAGGTTCCATTAGGACAGCTCATAATTATAGACATTTTGGCCTTAGAGCCAAATGGGCACTAATGGGCAGCCGTATTACTTACCGTTGTGGGCTATTTATAGACCCTATTTGGACATCCCACCTAGTATGCCAATATAGGCTGAACATGGGCCCATATTGGCAGCTCTCTTGTTTACAGCTATGGTCTTAATATGGCCCCATTGGGCCACACGATGGCAGTCCTCTGGTTTAGCCGTGTAGGCTAATATGAGCCCCATGTAGGCAACCGTCTGATTTATCTATGTTGGCTTAATATAGATCCCAATGGGAAAACGTCTGGGTTACATAGGCTTCTGAGAGGCTTGCAAAGGCTTCTTGGTGAACGAAATTTATCGGTTGCTGGAAATAAATTTTTTAACTCTCTTCCTGCATCTGTTCATTCCGCTCGATCTCTTGTTTCGTTTCGGTCTGAACTTAAGACATGTCTTCTTCAGCTGGATTATATGACAGAAACTATAGCTACATCAACCAAAAATACTAAATTCGGATATCACGAGTGTCGGTCAGTGGGTTTCTGACTGGGTTTAGCGTGGGCAGACCATGCTCATAAGCCCACTTGCCCACACAAAAGCATTTTTCACGACCATGCAACGGATTTGACACGAGCACGGAGCACCCCATCATTTGTCAATAGGGACCTACATAGAAGGTAACGACTCCATAAGCCCACTTGTTGCCAACATCATAATCGAATATTATTGGGAGCATCTATTCGTAGGCTTCTGACTTCTACTCTAATCTATAGGCTAATCTAATAGGCCTACTACCTAACAATACTATTAGAACTCTTCCCAACTTGAATTTATTTAAGCAGCACCTGCGGAAACGGTTGTTCACCGATGGGGATCAACTTTCATCGTCATCCTCACTTACAACTTCATCCTTATGTTAGAGACTATTGGTCTTGTTTGTCTTGTTTATCTTATCAGGCTGTTGTTCTTCTTGTTCAGCGATTCTACTATGTGCTGTGCAGTGTATTTTTAATATTTGTGACCACCATCACATATCTCACTAGGTAATGGGGTGTGGCCTAGTTAGCGGGTCTTGTACCCTTTTGGGTCTCCCATTGTGTACCATGAACCAAGCTTATTTCAGTAAAGCATAGATCTATGTATGCTATTGACAGTGATGGGCACTAAACTATTTTTTTTTAGTTAAACTAAAACTATTTTCCAACTAAAAAAAAGTAGTTAAACTAAAGTTGGCAACTGATTTTGGAAATTAGTTAACTAAACTAAAAAAAAGTAGTTAAACTTTTTCCAACTATTTTCCAACTATTTACGACAAACATTTTTGCAATAAAAGACGTTAAGTGAACTGTAATAATGCAAAGCGTCAATGACAATTTCACCTTCAAACTATGCAATGTGCACTGTTCTGGCATACAGTTACATGTGCACTGTAAGTAGTGTATGAATTTGAAAACACAGGCTGTAAATGCTAAAACCATGCAGTGTTAAAATGTTTTTTTGCTGACAGTGTTCAATGTTCACTGTGGAAAAATAGTTGCATATTGCTGATTTTTTTAGTTAAACTTTTTAGTTAGCAACTAAAATTTTTTAGTTAAACTATGGTTTTAACTAAACTATTTTTTTTAGTTAAACTTCTTCCTTAACTAAAATTTTTTAGTTAAACTAATAGTTAGCAACTTTTTAGTTAACTATTGCCCATCACTGGCTATTGATACATGTTTGAGCAATATTCAGCTAGAATCGGTTGATACATTACAATTTTCTTTCTTTTTCACGGTTACTTGGACTAAGTATTAAATGTTATGTTATGTAAATGTAAATCTCTGAAATTTAGACCTATTAACATATCAAAGAACCGACAGAACGCTCAGGGCAAGGCAGCCAATCCCACAGCTTCGGATCAGCTACCCAAAGCGCCCAAGCGCCCATGGTACACTTCAATCCTAAAATGGTTTAGCAATGGCGGCTCATAGTCCCACAAACCCACTTGTTGCCCAAACTGAAATCGGATGTTGTGATTAGTGCGTTGATTGGCTTCTGACATCAAGTCCAAATGAATCGAAACGAACAGCCACGCCCATAAAGCAACTATAGGCCTAGTCATCCATATATAACTGACTGTGTGTTAGTGAGTGCATGCATCACCTCATATGGTGGAGCCCAGGCGCACCAGCCACTGAAGCCATTCATTGGATTCCAGTGAACATGCTGACAGAGGGAATCCTCTTTCACTTTCACGAGGCTTACCTGCTGTAATATAGGTGAGTCTGTGGCATCGTATACGCTTTTGCTTGGCTTCATCCGACCTCGTATATATATGAGGGATTAGAGTAGACCAATTTAGCAACCGAACGACTTACCTAAATTAAGCAGTGCAGCATAGAAAATTCCCCGAAGGAATTATGCAGTTTATTGCGAATTTAGTACGACATGGCGTTATAAGTTTGCCGTAAATCTGATGAACGCGATGGACCGAAAATCGCTCATCGCTACTACTATGCAGGAAGCGATAGAAACGTAGGCCTAGGCATACATCCCTTCCTTATATACTTGATAACCTGTTAAGAAAGACGATCACAGGCATACACAATTAACGGCCAGGCGGTTTCATGCAAGGTATTAGAGTCGGTTAAAGGGCCATTAGGTGTAACTGTGTTCGTACAAGTTTGAAGGAAGGCGCGACATCCGCAGAATTAATGTCTTGTATCACTTTGCAATCGTTCGAGACACGAACTGCGCAGCCGAATATAAGTCCTGCCCTTGACAGACTGAGATATACAACTGCTACACTCACGTAGTGTGTGCATGTATGTGTAGAAATATATATATATATATATATATATATATATGTAGGCTTATTATATGTATAACTATGTATATATATATGTAAATGTGTCTCTTTCTATACACGTTTGTTTTCCTGTCTATTGGTTAAAGTAGGTTCTATGTCTGTTTCTCTTTTTCCTGCAAATTTATGCAAGATGCATATCGCTTGTACAGTGATGTATTCGAGTCCACCTAAGCCAAGTCCGAGTCAAGTTCGAGTCCATCTAAGCCGAGTCCGAGTCCTGAGATGTTCGAGTCCGAGTCACTAAAGAATGAGTCCAAGTCCGAGTCCGAGTCCAAGTCCATGTCCATCCATATAAAAATACACTGACACACGCAATTCAATGGCATAGAAAAAATAACAGAACTATTTATGCAGAAAGAATTGTTAATGTAATTTACTCAAATTACACATTAAAAAAACAAAATTATATAAAGTTTTGTTCGATAATCTGGCACGATCATGAAGACACATAAAAATTCGTCCACTGTTAAACACAAGTTCAGCACTCTAGGAATAGCCAAATCTGAAAATGTCACTAAGTGCAATCGTGGCATGTCACGTCTTCGCTCCTTCTTTACACTGGAAAGGGCGATACGAGACAAGTCTCTTCGAATTCGAAGCGATAAATTGATAACCCACAGTTTAGCATTATAAATTGAAGATATATTTAAAAATCGACAGTTCCTAGTATTCGGTCGACCGTTCTAAGGCAAGACGTTGGTCTTGCCCTTCACGCAGTGTTCTCCTCTATACATGGAAATGTACCCGTCCAGGCCGATTCGAGAACCTCTGCCTTATACACAGTCTATTCATGATACTCGTCTTCACTTCGTTAGTTTCTAATTAGTCAGTCTGATGGTAGGAACTGGTTGGCGCCGGAATAGTTCCATCTATTTTTACATCAACTGTCGCATGATGGGTGCTCTTGGCCGTGACATGGCAATACAGTTGCCTGCTCTCCCAAGAAATTGTGACTCGGAAACCGAGTCAGCGAGTCAAATTCAAATTGCAGTCCAGGGACTTTGACTCCGAGTCCAAGTCCGAGTCCTGATAGTCCGAGTCCAAGTTCGTGTCCAAGTTCGCAGAAAATCGATCTCGAATCGGACTCGAGTGCTTTGCCGGACTCGAGTACTACATCAGTGCGCGTGTGAGACTACGTTTTTCAATCATTTTGCCTTTTGACTGCAAAATGCATGTAGGCGATGTCGCCTTTGAGACTACGTTTTTAACCCATTTTGCCTTTTGACTGCCAAATGCATATCGCCTGTTAAGACTACGTTTCAACCTTGTTTAGGATCCGTTGAAGAACATAGTTAGTCTGCGTATCCTGAAACCGGAACCCACTGGTCAGCAAATGATTGTTTTTTACAACCTTGTTATTGTTATTATCATTGCTAGCGTTGTTGTTTTGACAGTTCCTATTAGGTAAAACGGGTTTCAAATAAAAAAAACCTACGGCTACGTAATTCGTTGTGTCCACGGACGACGGAAGAAGTGTGACTACTGAGATGTAGTTGCTATGGTTACTGCCTCTGCAGCCATCGCGCGCTGCTCGCAACTTCCCGTGGTCACCGTCGCTCGGCAGAATATTATCGAGATGTGCGGAACTCATTGGGCGCTGGTGGCAGATGGTAGCAGAGGTGGCGGAGGTTGCATCCGCAGCTGCTGTATCCGATGGAAGAGATGTTCTGCTTTGTTTCCAGCGGCGTCGACGGAATTGAACCGAAATTCTGTGTTCGCTGATGGATCTGTTGCTCGGATCTGAGGCTCGACAGAATGCATCTAATCTAACCCGCTGCTTGAAATCATTAGAGAGACACAGGTGGCGTTGTTGTTCAAAACCAATCAGTTGGCAACTGAATCTACGAAGGTAGGTTAGTACACGTCTAGACTAGGCATCATATTATCATAATGTATTTGTACAAATAAATACATTTATAAGCTGCTTTATTAATTTCGAGCGGATACAGGATTTGAAATCGGGGGAAAAAATAAGGACGGATCCAGAAGTAACCAGAGCAGAAATTTTTTCCTCCGTGTTGGTAGAGCGTATACATTCTTTGCGTCACACCAGAATCGAATGTTTCGTATTATAATTTACTTTTTTTATATTTTGGATGAATATGTTGAATATAGTAGGCTTAAGTTAAAACCACACTCAATTAATTCCTTTTACTGTTTGAATTATTTTTAAAGCGTAAATTCAGTGTAAAGTTAAACTAGTTAATATATGCTACGCGTAAGCCTATCCTAAAGAATAACTTTAGTCATTTTTAGGTCAAGTGTTGAAGCGTTAAATAAATTATTTGGTAAATATTGATATTGCTTTATTCTGTTGTCTGCATTTGGCAGATCAGAGAAACAGGCCTAAGCCTCTTCCACGCTTGGGTCATGTTTTGGAATGCCTAACTGATTCCTTACTTAGATACCCATCGAAGTTCTGCAATTATATGCTCCATACGCTGATTCTACAGGCCTATTTTCTATATCCTATAGGCATATGATCCTATAGGCTTATGATCTCCATTCTATGAACCTATTATCATATAGGTCTATGATTTACATCCTATAGGCCTACGATCTTAGTTAATTATGTGGTATAGTCTGGACATTGTGTCGGCCCACAAGCGATTAGATAGAACCTAGTGCATGATCATGAAATGCATGCATGTTAACAGGGAATTAACTTTTGCGATAATGGGTACCTGCGTCCGCTTAACCAAGGTACGTTTAATAATCCTACGGAAACTAGCGTCAACAGAATGCTGCTGTTAGTTTCAGGTGGACTACGCAAGACGAACTTTGCTACACTGGGATTTAAAAGTCATTCATGTAGCGCTATACTTAGTGAATTCTTTCCCATCGAAATGAACTAAGAATTTAAAACGGACTGTCGATAAAAACTTTTTCAACCGGAAACACGTCACCGGTAACCGAGATGAACTCAAGCGGAAACTTAACCTCTTGGTGGGATGAGGATGGTGAGGAGATTGATGAGGAACTGTACGAAGTCTCTCCAGGTCTGGTCGCCCTTCTGTCAATTCTGTATGGTCTGATAGCCGTCGTGACTGTGGTCGGCAATGCGTTGGTCATACTGGTCATCGTGCGCAACCGAAGTATGCAGACGGTCACCAACTTCTTCATCGCCAACCTGAGCGTGGCCGATGAGATGATCGGCATATTCAGCATCCCATTCCAGTTCCAGGCGGCTCTGATCCAGCGCTGGGACCTTCCCGCCTTCCTCTGTCCAGTGGCGCCGTTCGTCAAAGAGGTCAGCGTCAGTGTCAGCATCATGACCCTCGTCGTCATCTCCGTCGACCGCTACTTCGCTGTCATCCATCCTCTGAAGCCGCTCTTTTCAGCATCGATGGCCAAGATCACCATGTCCTTCATCTGGGTGTTCAGCGTGGCTATGGGTGTACCGTCGGCCATCGCCTTCCGCGTCATCTGGATCGCGAAGGACGAACCGGAAGTGGTCGAGTGGAGCCACGGGGAACCGGATGTCGTCGTCGCCACCGTTAAGCCGTTCTGTGCTCCGCAGTTCGTCAGGTTGTTCGATGTCGACATGGGTTGTGTGTATCGGTTGCTGATGGCCGTCGCTCAGTACTTCCTTCCTCTGATTGTAATCACCTATGCCTATGTGAGGATCATGCACAGGGTCTGGTTCAGCAAGGCCCCCGGAACAGCCATGGACTCCAGGGATCAAGTACTCAACAAGAACAAACGAAAGGTCAGTCGACAACCATGCATTTGATGCTAAGACTAACTATCAATAAACCTACATGCCTGCCATTCAATATATGTACGTTGGTATGTATGTATGTACGTATGCACGTATGTATGTATGCATGCATGTATGTATGTGTGTATGTATGTATGTATGCATGCATGTATGTATGTGTGTGTATGTATGTATGTATGTATGTATGTATGTATGTATGTATGTATGTATGTATGTATGTATGTATGTATGTATGTATGTATGTATGTATGCATGTATGTATGTATATATGCATGTATGTATGTATGTATGTATGTATGTATGTATGTATGTATGTATGTATGTATATATGTATGTATGTATGTATGTATGTATGTATGTATGTATGTATGTATGTATGTGTTTCGTTTATTAATTCAGAATGACAAAACCGCATCTGGTTACATTTATGTATGTGTGCATGTATATATCTATCTATGTATGTATGTAAGTATGTATGTGCATGAATGTATTTATGTATATATGTACGTACGTAATGTAATTATGACGTAAAGGCCTACAATATGTGTGCGGATGTCAGTATCTATAATTTCTGTATAACTCCATCTATGCGTTTATATAGAAAGCAGAGTTCATAGTATCGCTGTAGGTCAGAAACAAAGTTTCGACTGTAAACCGAGAGGTCGGGGGTTCAAATCCTCGTTAGGGAAGACAACTGTTTCGAGATTTGGACTCACTAACTTCCCTATAGCCAACGCAGCTATGATAAATACACTGTCAGTGGGCAGATCCGACGGCGTAGGAGATGACTGACACCCGAGTAGGAGGAGGTTTCGTTACAAAGCCCTATGTTGAATGAGGCTGGCTTTTGTGTGTCACGAGCAACCTCAGCATCTATCGAAAGTGAAGATCAAACGTCATTAGTTTTGCC